>JARQOC010000054.1:0-207663 GCA_033576535.1 Allobates femoralis | reverse complement strand
CCATAATTATTCATTTTTGCCAAATGCCAGAATAGTGAGAGAAAATTTAAGGCATTTTTATTACTTTCTGCAAAGTCAGAAGGTTACATACATTTCATTAGTATCTGGAAATATTGAACGTGATCTGTATCACTTGGGTCAAACGTTTTTGATATCCTTCCACAAGCTTCTCACAATAGTTGGTAGGGATACAGGCCCATTCCTCTTGACAGAATTGGTGTAACTGAGCCATGTTTGTAGGTCACCTTGCTCACACCTGCCTTTTCAGCTATGCCTATACATTTTCAATAGGATTGAGATCAGGGCTTTGTGATGGTCACTCCAAAACATTGACTTTGTCATCCATAAGCCAGTTTGGCAGTATGTTTCTGGTCATTGTCCATTTGAAAAACCCATTTCCACCGAAGTTTTACGCACATATGTACACAAATAGATGATTGGATATTCGCAGTACATACCACCAGTGATGTCATTGGTGCTATGTACTGCGAATATCCAATCATCTATTTGTGTATAAATGTATTTGTTCTAAATTTGTGTCATTATGAGTCTGATGAAGAGACCTGAGTCTCAAAAGCTTGCTTTGCTTTTTGTTACCATCTTTTCAGTAAGCAAAGGTATCAACCAATGAGGACTCTCAGATTCTAATATTTTTCTATCCACTGGCTAACAGGGTACAAGTATATTTTACCTTATAAGAAGAGTAAAGTACTCATTTATTCAGCTATATCTGTAAGGTTTTGAAAATCCCCAAATACTACTTGTCACACAGATGCTGGAATAGAATGAGTTGGCTTATTCCTATACTACCAATGAAATTCTGTCAAAAAAAAAAATCTATGTTTTTCTTACCAGTTACAGCACAAGAGATCCCATTCTTCTCTTCTAGACTGTCTTCTTTTACAGGGAGCTGAAGCATCCTTGGTGTGACCCAACTCAATGACCTAAAACAGAAAATGTGGTCATAAGAAACACTGAAACCAGAAAGGGGAATCATGAACTTAACTACAGCTGAGCATTCAAATGTTTTGTTGGCTTCCCACAATGAAATATTTTTTCTGTCAATTACTCTAGGTCCACAAACACATGCCCAAAACCATAGGGAGCCTCAGGTTACTGCTGCCTTCTCACTCAAATGTTTCACAAAGATCCCTATTTATAGATCACTCATTGCACCATCTGGTTTGCTCATCATGGCTTCCAGCAAAAACAAAGTACGATCAATAGTCATTAGGTCTGGCATCTGGGGAAAAAAAGCAGTAATCCTATATTTACAAGTGGCATTAGATACAAAATATAAAGCACTTACCTGATGCGCTCATTGAGAGAGAGATCCTTCTGTTCATCCTGTGAATTTTCCAGACAAAATACAGACTTATAAAGACGAGTCATCACAAGCTTCTCAATATTATCCAACAACCGTTCTGTCTCTTCTGACATGTGATCTACGAGAGATAAAGAGTACATATTCTTCATGTCGACTTAGTTGCTTCTATGGAAACAAAACCTTCACAAAGATCAGTGTGTATACATTAGGAATAATATTATTTTTAGTTATTATGTGATTTGTTTACTGTATTTTTCTCCAGTTTTCTCCTCCTGCAGGGTACCTGAGCTAGTGGGTATAGACTAGCTGCTATGATGTCTCATATATTGGGAATTCCTGTTGTGAATCCAGCACTGGGGTGTCAATACTATAAAGCAGCAGCTTTATCTTACTCTGCTTCTTCTCATGCCCTCTCCATAATCTTCAAAAGGCAGCTGTAATATGATTCCTCAGTGAGCTAGCTCAAGAGAAGTGAATGATGAGAACATAAGTGGAGAAAAAGCTATATTTTTCTCATAAGATGTATTCATATTTTTTACATTTGTTATTGATTTATACAAAGTCTGCTGCAACAATGAACATTCTGCACCCCAACTATTTCCTGATGAAAATACTTTAAAGGGGAACTCTGGGGAGTTAAAATTTTTTGTACTGTCCCTACCCTCATTCATGATGAAGCAGAGCTGTACACTACAGTTCTAGAATCTATAAATTACAAATCAATAAAATCATATCTGCTCCTCAGCTCTTACCCCTCCCTTCGGGGACAGAGAAATTTAGCCTCATGCTGCTGCTCTCCCATATGAACTTGGTAGTTTCTTGTCTCCTGAAACTTTAGTACTATGCATGACTGAATTTCTCTGTCGCCGAAGGAAGTGGTGAGAGCTGAGGAGCAGATATGATTGTATTGATTTATAAGCGAGCTATAGATCCTAGAACGTCAGTGCCCAGCTTTG
This sequence comes from Allobates femoralis, assembly GCA_033576535.1. Taxonomy (NCBI): domain Eukaryota; kingdom Metazoa; phylum Chordata; class Amphibia; order Anura; family Aromobatidae; genus Allobates; species Allobates femoralis. The sequence continues at coordinate 205,380 of JARQOC010000054.1, read as the reverse complement.
CTTCACCATGTAGGAGGGCAGGGACAGTACAAAAAAAAAAAGTTATCTCCCTGGAGTTCTGATTTAAAATGGAGCCATGCTTTGCAGCTCTGTTCAGTATATAGCGGCAGCTGCCAAGTTCTGCAAAACAGCTCTTATTATTTTTAATTTCTATTTCAAATACATTTGAAATTAAATTCATCCATAGCGCTAATTAGATGCATTATGTCTCAAATGTTTGTGTCAAGGGACTAAAGTCCTCACATTAGTAGGCTATTCGACAATCGGCTTTCTCATTCTCGCCAGCGCTCATTCGACCGAGTGCTTGTGTGTTCTCTATGAGAGAATTGTCACCAGATATGGTGGCAAATTACCTCTGGGAGACAACATGATCTTTGGTCTGAATCAGGACATGCTAGATCAATATACCCCTGACAATAAATTGTCTAGGGCTATCATACACATTTTGATTGTTGGCCAAACCCATCAATATTGGCGGGCTTGGCAAACAGTCTCATGTGGACGGAGGGCTGCACAATTGCATCCTTCCTATTTATCGTATATCACATTATTTAGGAAATTAATCATATTCAGTCTGACTACAGTGAACATACCATATCCAATTAGATAAACAGATTTACTTAAAATGCTTTGGGAAACAATGGAGCTAGAAAAAAATTCAACTCTCTAACAGACATGGACATATTAACAACGGGCAATTAAACCCTTCAACTCCTTTTTACAATGGATAACAGAACAGCACGCTGAAGAGATCAGGATGAAACATTCTTTTGACAGATGGAAACTTTTTATTGATTTACAATCCCCAATTGCTACATGGTTGAAATCTTTCAGTATATAGACCTCATAGGAGGAAAGAGTCTGTGGATTAAATGTTGTACATGTGCAACTCAATTCTAAAAGGGAAACTACTTTGAAAGTAAATTGGTTACTTATGAGAATCATATGGTTTATTGCTATGAAGCTAGTACAGTTACCATTACTGTGCTTGTGAGTAAAGAATAAAAGAGAAGCGGCACTCACCCTTTTGTAGGCATTCCTCGTATTCAAGCAGTCCTGCAAACATCAGTGCGGAATGATCAGGGCAGGGAGAGGGAGTGGGGGGCCGGCGGCTCGCCGTTTTGCGGTGCTACCGCTTCAATGGGTCCAGTAACACTGCGAAACGGCGAGCCGTGGTCTGCCGACCCCCACTCCCTCTCTACGCTCTGATCATTCCGCACTGACGTTTGCAGGACTGCTTGAATGAAAGGAATGCCTACAAAATGGTGCGTGCCGCCCCTCTTTTTTCTTTACTCACAAGCAAGGAAGTCTAGCCTTTTTAACCCCTTCAGAACCCAGCCTATTTTGACCCTAAAGACCTTGGCCTTTTTTGCAATTCTGACCAGTGTCCCTTTATGAGGTTATAACTCGGGAACGCTTCAACCGATCCTAGCGATTCTGAGATTGTTTTTTCGTGACATATTGGGCTTCATGCTAGTATTAAATTTAAGTCGATAATTTTTGCGTTTATTTGTGAAAAAATTAAAAATATGGCAAAAAGTTTGAAAATTTCACAATTTTCACATTTTTTATTTTTTTTCTGATAAACAAGAGAGATATGTGACAGAAAAAAGTTATTCAATAATATTTCCCACATGTCTACTTCACATCAGCACAATTTTGGAAAAAAAAAAAATTTTTGTTAGGACGTTATAAGGGTTCAAAATTCATGAGCAATTTTTCATTTTTAAACCAAAATTTACAAAACCATTTTTTTTAGTGACCACATCACATTTGAAGTCCTTTTGAGGGGTGTACATGACAGAAAACACCCAAAAGTGACACCATTCCAAAAACTGCACCCCTCAAGCTACTCAAAACTACATTCAAGAAGATTATTAACCCTTCAGGTGCTTCACAGGAACTAAAGCAAAGTGGAAACAAAAAATGGATATTTTAATTTTTTTATCAAAAATGTTCTTTTAGCCTCAATTCTTTCATTTTCACATGGGCAACAGGATAAAATGGATCTTAAAATGTGTTGTGCAAATTCTCCCGAGTACATCGATACCTCATATGTGGTCATAAACCACTGTTTGGGCGCACGGCAGAGCTCAGAATGGAAGGAGCACAATTTGAATTTTGGAGCTAATTTTACATTCAAAAAGTGAAATTGCGCTCCTTCCCTTCTGACCCCTGCCGTGCGCCCAAACAGTGGTTTATGACTACATATGAGGTATCGGTGTACTCAGGAGAAATTGCCCAACAAATTTTAGGATGAATTTTATGCTGTTGCCATGTGAAAACGAAAAAATTTAGGCTAAAAGAAAATTTTTGTGAAAAAAAAAGTACTATTTCATTTTCACAGATCAATTTGTAAAGCACCTGGGGGTTCAATATGTTCACTACCCATCTAAATATGTTCCCTGGGGGGTCTAGTTTCCAAAATGGGGTCACTTGTGGGGGAGCTCCAATGTTTAGGCACACAGGGGCTCTCCAAACGCGACATGGTGTCCGCTAACAATTTGAATAAAAATCAGCTCAAATTGTTAGCTGTAACCATGTTGTGTTTAGTGAGCCCCTGTGTGCCTAAACATTGGGGCTCCCCCACAAGTGACCCCATTTTGGAAACTAGACCCCCCAAGGAACGTATCTAGATGCATAGTAAGCACTTTGAACCCAAAGGTGCTTCACAAATTCATCCATAAAAATGAAAAAGCACTTTTTTTTCCACAAAGATTTTCTTTTTTCATTATTATGGATCAATTTGTGAAGCACCTGGGGGTTCAATATGCTCACTACCCATCTAGATATGTTCCTTTGGGGGTCTAGTTTCCAAAATGGGGTCACTTGTGGGGGAGCTCCAATGTGGAGACGCACAGGGGCTCTCCAAACGCGACATGGTATCCGCTAACAATTTGAATGCAAAACGAGCTCAAATTGTTAGCGTACACCATGTTGCGTTTGGAGAGCCCCTGTGCGTCTCCACATAGGAGCTCCTCCACAAGTGACCCCATTTTGGAAACTAGACCCCCAAAGGAACATATCTAGATGCATAGTGAGCACTTTCAATCCCCAGGTGCTTCACATATTAATCTGTAAAAATGAAAAAGTACTTTTTTTTCCGCAAAAATCTTTTTTTTTCATTAATTTGTGAAGCACCTGGGGGTTCAATATGCTCACTACCCATCTAGATATGTTCCCTGGGGGGTCTAGTTTCCAAAATAGGGTCACTTGTGGGGGAGCTCCAATGTGGAGACGCACAGGGGCTCTCCAAACGCGACATGCAATCCTCATCGTGGAGAGACCCAAATGTTGTGGCCCCCCACGCTGCAAATTGCAACCCACAGCCACCACAGAAAATAGCACATTAGAGGTTCCATTTTCTGGTCCTGTACCCCAACTCTTCCAGTTGCCCTTGTGCTGATGGCAATGCTAGTGGCACACAGGGGTTCTCCATATGCGACATGGAGTCCGCTAACAATTCCAATTGTTAGCGGACACCATGTCGCGTTTGGAGAGCCCCTGTGTGCCTAAACATTGAAGCTCCCCCACAAGTGACCCTATTTTGGAAACTAGAGCCCCCAGGGAACTTATTTAGATGCATAGTGAGCACTTTGAACCCCCAAGTGCTTCACAAATTGATCCGTAAAAATGAAAAAGTACTTTGTTTCCACAAAAAAAGTATTTTTTCATTTTTACGGATCAATTTGTGAACTACTTGGGGGTTCAAAGTGCTCACTATGCATCTAGATACGTTCCTTGGGGGGTGTAGTTTCCAAAATGGGGTCACTTGTGGGGGAGCTCCAATGTTTAGGCACACAGGGGCTCTCCATACGCGACATGGTGTCCGCTAACAATTGGAATTGTTAGCGGACTCCATGTCGCATATGGAGAACCCCTGTGTGCCACTAGCATTGCCATCAGCACAAGGGCAACTGGAAGAGTTGGGGTACAGGACCAGAAAATGGAACCTCTAATGTGCTATTTTCTGTGGTGGCTGTGGGTTGCAATTTGCAGCGTGGGGGGCCACAACATTTGGGTCTCTCCACGATGAGGATTGCATCCCCCCAACTGCCAAGTTGTACCTGGCTGGCATCCAAAAATAAGGCAAAGCTCCTTGTCATTTTATTGGTAGAAGGAAAAAAATGGCATGGGGCTCCGCCATATTTTTGGTCCAGCCAGGTACAACTTGGCAGCTACGGACTGCCACCAGCCCCCAGCTGCCTCGTCATACCTGGCTGGAACCAAAAATACAGCGAAGCCTATTTTTTTTTTATTTCTAGAATTATTTCTAGAAAAAAAATGACATAGGGCTCCGCCATATTTTTGGTCCAGCCAGGTACAACTAGGCAGCTGGGGGCTGGAATCCTCAGCATAGTGAGGCCCAAGCGTTCTGGGCCCCCCATGCTGTGAATTGCAGCCCGCAGCCGCCCCAGAAAATGGCGCATTCATTGAAGCGCCATTTTCTGGCGCTGTACCCATGCTCTTCCAGTTGCCCTGGTGCCGGTGGCTAACTGGGTAATAAAGGGGTTAATGCCAGCTTTTTATTGGCAGCTGGCACTAAGCCCGAGATTCATAATATAGGGCCAATGTTAGACCCGCCATTAGGAATCTCTGGTAAATAGTCAGAAAATACACACAGAGAAAAATCTTTTTATTTGAAAAAAAACACAAACAAAATTCGGACTCCATCTTTATTATAAAGATCCGACGTAGTCCACAACGAAGGTCCCACGACACTCGATCGCCTCCGACGTAGTCCACAACGAAGGTCCCACGACGCTCGATCACCTCTGCTACATCCAGAGACTGCAGCAAGGGATCAAGTGTCCTCTTGTTGTAGTTTCTGGAGTCAGAGTCATGGTGCACGGTACGGCAGATCATTGCCATACAGTGCACCATGACTGACCCCAGTGACTACAAGAGGACACTTGATCCTTTGTTGTAGTCTCTGGGGTCACAGTCATGAAGTACTGTATGGCAATTATCTGCCGTGCCGTGCTTCATGACTGTGACCCCAGAGACTACAAGGGATCAAGCGTCCTCTTGTTGTAGTCTCTGGGGTCAGAGTCATGGTGCACAGTATGGCAGATCATTGCCATACAGTGCACCATGACTGACACCAGTGACTACAACAAGAGGACACTTGATCCTTTGTTGTAGTCTCTGGGGTCACAGTCATGAAAGACTGTATGGCAATTATCTGCCGTACCATGCTTCATGACTGTGACCCCAGAGACTACAACAAGGGATCAAGTGTCCTCTTGTTGTAGTCTCTGGGGTCAGAGTCATGGTGCACGGTACGGCAGATCATTGCCAAACAGTGCACCATGACTGACCCCAGTGAATACAACAAGAGGACACTTGATCCTTTGTTATAGTCACTGGGGTCAGTCATGGTGCACTGTATGGCAATTATCTGCCGTACCATGCTTCATGACTTATAGGAGCTGGTACACTGCCAGGGGGATGACAGGTCATGAACTTAGTGAGGTCATGACAGGTCACGATCCTTGGGTCACACAGGGTCAATTGTGATCCCATGGTGGGATCACAATTGACCCCTGTGTGAACCATGGATCATGACATGCCATGACCTCTGTAAGGTCATAACCTGTCATATCCCTGGCAGACAGAGCAGTTTCTGCTCTGTCTGCGCCTGCGCCTGTCAGAAGGAAGAAGAGGCGCAGGAAGCAGCGATCGTCCCAGCGGTAAGTATGCAGGGATGACCGCGGGGATGACCGGGAGGAGGGGGGACCCGGGGGATGGATCATCTCCCTCCCATCTGAGCTGTCAGATGGGAGGGAGATGATGAAAAGGACGGAGGCGGCGGCGGCGGCAGCAACTGCAGCGGGGGCAGGAGAAGGAGCAGCGATCACCGGAGATCTGCTGTAATCTCCAGGGATCACCGCCGAGCAGGGGAGGGTAAGCGGAGGCAGGGAGAGATAATGGGGGGGTCAGGGGAGCCAGAGGAGGACAGGGGGAAGGCATTATTTGGCGGCGGGGACGGCAGGCGCAGGAGCGGCGGCTGCGGTGATTACCGGAGATCGGCAGTAATCTCCGGTAATCACCGCTGGCCAGGGGCAGGGGAGAGTGAGGGAATGGCCAGGAGGGAGAACGGAGGGGCTGGGGATCCGGCAGAGGGACAGGAGAAGAGGCGGGAGCAGACGGAGGCAGAATTTCTATTACAGCCGCGGTAATTGGTAATTGGTTTTAAACCGCCAATCACCACGTCTGTAGCCTCAGGGGGCAAAGCCACCCCCCCTGGGGTGTAGCACAAGTCCCCAGCTACCTGCAGCTGAACTGAGAGGTCAGTGACACCTCTCACTAGAGCTGCAGGAGAGCGATTAACCCAGGACGCAGCATATGCGTCCAGGGTCGGGAACGAACTTGTTTTGAGGACGCATATGCTGCGTCCTGGGTCGGGAAGGGGTTAAGTGGCCTACAACACCGTAATCCAGAAACCTTCAGGTTTACTTAGCAGGAACAGGCTGATTGAATATGCCCCTTCTGTGCTCTGTGGTGCCAGGTTATTAACCTTTAGATGTCGGATTTACCATTACTGTATGTCCCTATGAAATATACTGTATTTTCACTTTATAAGATGCACTGGATTATAAGACGCACCCCAAATTTGGTGAAAGAAAAGGGAAAAAAAAAGTTTTAATGTTAAACATAATGTCTTATAATGAGAGTGTCCGTCTTACAATCCATATATATGTCCCTCATCCTTGTACTTGGCCCCCCCATCCTGGTATATATATCCCCCATCCTGGAACAAGGCCCCCCCATGCTGCCATATATATCCCCCATCTTGGTATATATGTTCCCCATCCTGAACCCAAGACTTACCGAGGTGGGGTTGCGGTGGTGGAGCGGAGCGGTGATGCAGGAGGAAGGTTTGTAGGTTTTAAGTAAATTTGTTTATCTTTCCTAATTGGATAGGGTATGTTCACTGTAGTCAGTCTGAATACAGTAAGTTTTTTGTAAAACACAAGATTTGGAATGACCCACATAAAGACCTAGCACAGACATTAAACCTCAGAGAGATTCGGGAGGTTCTCGGGCTTCAGGCTCAACAGGAAGAAATGTGAGCTGTTGTACTTGAGGGGAGGCGGATGGGCAATAAAGGGCAGCCAACAGTCGGAGATGATGGGAATCCCAATAGCGAAAACATCGATCAAATACTTAGGTATACATCTGGGACGCACAGCAGAGGCGGTATACGCCCTAAACTACCAGCCCCTCATTTCCAAAATAGAAGCACAACTAGAGAGGCTGGAGCTGTCTATTGCTGTCACTAATGGCAAGGGGCCACCTAATCAAAATGATGAGTTTTCCAGTGCTGTTGCATCCCCCCAGACGATCCCCTTACTGCTTAAGCAGGCCGACATTCCCAGACTGAATAGCGCCTTCTCTAGGTTTCTCTGGAGGAGGGGGGGGGAAGCCTAAAATAAAACTAGCCACACTTATGTCCACTCCGGAGGAAGGGGGGGGGAAATCAAACTTCCTAGTGTCAGGGGATACAACCTCTCATGCCTGGCTAAACACATAGTTGACTGGCTACGTGGAACCAACTGGCATTCAGACAAAGTCTTAGGGCCCTTTCACATCAGTGTTTTTTGTAATTCGCGGCAGATACGGTGAAAAAAAACGCATCTGCCGCGTTTGCCGCATAACCGTTACACTAGCGGCGCGGTTGCGGTAATCCCCATAGAAAGTATAGGGGGACTTGCGGCAGGTGCGGCAAGTGCGGTTTTGCACTTGCGGCAGGTGCGGCCGCGAAAAAAAACGCGGCTGACCGCGGTTTTCTTCGCGGCCGCACCTGCCGCGAATTTCAAAAAACGCTGATGTGAAAGGGCCCTTAGAGAGCAAGTTCTGCAAGTCTTGGGATTTAGGTCCAATGCAGCACTACACTATCATGTCTAAGCCCAGCCATCTGAAACTCGACGGTGGGTAGGGACACAAACGGAACCAGGAAAGCGATCCGGAACAAACTGGGTTTGCAGTGGAAAGTGTCCAAGTATCTAAATCCCTGGGCCCACCCGAACTTCAGATTAGGCAGGGAGAATAGACTGTTTAGACATTGGCAAGAGAAGGGGGTTCACCGGATGAAAGACCTGATGCATGGGGAAGACAGGAGATGGATGACGGAGAAGGAAGTGGTGGAAACATTTGGCCTCAATGCATTCCAGAGCTTGCAATATGCGCAATCGATTGCTTTTATATTGCAAGATCTGCTAGATGTCTCCAGAGAAATGCGCAAGAATGAATTTGATGAGTTAATAGAGTGTGATCTATGTAGCTTGAATGCGTCAAAGATCTATGGCATTTTTGAGAGAGTGGGTGACTCCGGTGGGCAAGTAGACATGTGCAAAAGCATCGGTGAGACAAATGGGAGACCCAGACATTATGGAAAAGATTATGCAAGGCTGGAATGTGTTCAGACAAAATGTTATTAACGAGAATTGGAGGGACACCCATTACAGACTTATACACAAAGCCATATATGGCTTCAACCTTCCACACCTCTCAACTGACCCAAACAATAGCCAGAGGTGCCCAAAATGCGGGACAGATCGCACAGACATGTTTCATGGTCTGTGGGACTGCAGCGCCATACAAAAATTTTGGAAATCGGTGAGACAACTTAGTGCGGGGATTGGAGGAGAAGATTGGGACCTAGACCCAATGCCCCAGATATTCCATTATGCTACACAAGGGGGGTGGGGTGGGGAGGGAAGACGACACCTCTCCTACACGACGTTGCGATCTTAGCAAAAAATGTATCTTAAGACAATGGATCACGGTCGAGACCCCAACTATGAACGAGCTGATGAGTAATATCAAACAGTTGATGAATCTAGAAAAATTAACGGCAGAAAGGGGCAAAACTTAACTGACGGGGCAGTTTTTCGATAAATGGAGGTTTATCAAACAGAAATGCTCCAGGGACGAGATAAAACGGATAATGACCCATTTATGCAAGCAGAGTGGTATTTGAGAAATGATCTACAAGGTAATCTGGGGAAAATAAAAGTACACAACTCCTGAGAGAGTCCAAACTAACCTGACAAGCGGGTGCTACCCGGGTGGGAGGGAGGGGGGAAGGTATGGGGGGATTCTGAATTGTACTGACAGCGGTTCATATGTCTTGTAAAGTAAACTGGTTCTTTGCAACTGTACCACAACTGATATGAGCCTTGCAAGTGTTATGACTACAAAAAGAAATAAAAAAAAAAACCATTTATATATACTAAAAAAAAAAAAACCCACAATATTTGGATTATAAAACGCACCCCCGTTTTCCCAATTTGGGGGGAAAAAAAGTGTGTTTTATAATCTGAAAAATACAGTACTTCCTAATATACTATGCTATTCATAAAGAGAACCTAACGGCACAATTTATCCTAAGAATGTATTAGCCTCCTAATATGGGGTTTAACAATCCTCATAATCCATATACTATACCCTTTTAAAAGTTAATGTATCATTTACATACAATATATTATCTGAGTCTAGATGCATTTTGATATTGAATGTTATTTTGAACATGTTCACTTAAAATATAAAAATCCAAATATATTAGAGTATGTTTTATTTAATTTGACATTGTTACTAACAAGAAGTGAAAGCTGTATTTTTATTGCCTTTGTACAGTTTGGATATTCTCTCACCAGGGTAGGAGAGTGCAATTTGTCGGTAGAAGCTTTGTACTTCTTCTCCTTTTCTGTCCACAGTTATATGCTGGAAGACAAACATTATTTATGAGTCATCCATCAATCTCATAATAAGGACACATTACAAGGACACCGTGCATCCTCCAGGCTGTGATGTGCACACTTATCACTGACTATTTTCCCCCACATCAATCCCAGGACACAGAGGGGCTCACAATCTATTTCCTTTATAAAATAAATACAAACACATCCAATAAAGCCATTGCAATTCCCATGAACATGGTTTTAATCAAAGGATAAATGAGAAATCAGAAATTTATGTATAAATAACAGTCAATATATTGATGCATATATTGTTAGGCTGCTCTATCGATATATCTGTACCACCGACTTTCTTATGCTTTGTAATTCATCCTGTAATGGAAAACCATACTCCAGGGGTTGTGGCACAAACAGTTATACACCTTATTTATTAGATCTTAGCATAATAAGGAGTTCCATACTTGGATGTGTTAAAAAATGTCCCTCTGCTGAAATATTCTTATACATGTACTATTGAAGGGGTTGTGCCTCAAACAGGAGTACATTTTAACTAATAAATCTTAGAATAATAAGTTCCACAATTGGATGTGTTAAAAAAATGTTCCTGTCCTGACATATATTCTTATAAATGTTCTCCTGTGTAATATATGTGTCCGGCCATGCAATAATAGGTCAGTTATACCACAACCGCTGGGAACAGGTTGGATATACCACAGCTCCTGGGAACAGGTCAGATACACCGCAGCTCCTGGGTACAGGTCAGATATACTGCAGCTCCTGGGTACAGGTCAGCTATACCGCAGCTTTTGGAAAAAAGTCAGATATACCACAGCTCCTGGGTAGGGAGGGAAGTTTAAAAAAAAAAGTATACAGACATCACAGCCATGGATCACAGCTGATTCTTCCTGTAGGGGGAAACATTTCATTGCCTGTTAAAAAAAAATTGTTTTACGTCACAAAAAGAATCTGCTGCAATCCCTGGATGTAACGTCCGTATACACTAATCCTTCCTCCCCTGCCCAGAAGCTATGGTATATCATTCTGTGTCTTCATAAAAATCAAAACAAACTCGATTGGGATAGGGAATAATTTCCCAATCACTGGAGGTTTGACTGCCGGGATCCCACAGATCTTGGAAACCAGGGTTCTAAAGAGCCCTGTGTGAATGCAGCAGTGATTGATCATGTGCACTTGTAGCTCCATTCATTTATAATGGAACTGCTCCCTGGAGATAGCTGAAAATGTCTACAATTTCTCTGGTCTCCCATCAAGCACATCTAGGATGTCATTAGTTTTCAATCACAAAATGAGCTGCCATCAGCAGATCTTGATGAATTGTGTGCCCAAGTGCATCCAGCGAGGCAGACCATTCCTCAAACAACCATTAATACCCACAATGATACAACGTCAAGGAGTATAAGTGAGTGTATTTCGGCACATGGCACTCATACTTGATAATGAATAAACTGAGATGGTTTGGAAACTTTATTTCCATTATTTCACTATTTGCATATCATTAAAGAGGTTGCCTGGGAATTTTATATTGATGGCCTATCCTTAACCCCTTCAGGACCCAGCCTATTTTGACCCTAAAGACCTTGGCATTTTTTGCAAGTCTGACCAGTGTCCCCTTTATGAGGTTATAACTCTGGAACGCTTCAACCGATCCTAGCGATTCTGACTGTTTTTTCATGACATATTGGGCTTCATGCTAGTATTAAATTTAGGTCGATAATTTTTGCGTTTATTTTAAAAAAAAAATCAAAAATATGGCAAAAATGTTGGAATTTTTTTCCTGCTAAACCAGAGAGTTATGTGACACAAAATACCGTAGTTATTAAATAACATTTCCCACATGTCTACTTCACATCAGCACAATTTTGGAAAAAAAAAAATTTTGTTAGGAAGTTATAAGGGTTCAAAATTCATGAGCAATTTTTCATTTTTCAACCAAAATTTACAAAACCATTTTTTTTAGTGACCACATCACATTTGAAGTCTCTTTAAGGGGTGTACATGACAGAAAACACCCAAAAGTGACACCATTCCAAAAACTGCACCCCTCAAGCTACTCAAAACTACATTCAAGAAGATTACTAACCCTTCAGGTGCTTCACAGGAACTAAAGCAAAGTGGAAACAAAAAATGGATATTTTAATTTTTTTTTTTATCAAAAATGTTCTTTTAGCCTCAATTCTTTCATTTTCACATGAGCAACAGGATAAAATGGATCTTAAAATGTGTTGTGCAATTTCTCCCGAGTATATCGATATCTCATATGTGGTCATAAACCACTGTTCGGGGTCACGGCAGGGCTCAGAAGGGAAGGAGCGCAATTTGAATTTTGGAGCTAATTTTACATTCAAAAAGTGAAATGGCACTCCTTCCCTTCTGAGCCCTGTCGTACGCCCAAACAGTGGTTTATGACTGCATATGCGGTATCAATGTACTCAGGAGAAATTGTCCAACAAATTTTAGGATGAATTTTATCCTGTTGCCCATGTGAAAATGAAACAATTTAGGCTAAAAGAAAATTTTTGTGAAAAAAAAGTACTTTTTCATTTCCACAGATCAATTTGTAAAGCACCTGGGGTTCGAAATGCTCACTACCCATCTAGATAAGTTCCCTGGGGGGTCTAGTTTCCAAAATGGGGTCACTTGTAGGGGAGCTCCAATGTTTAGGCACACAGGGGCTCTTCAAATGCGACATGGTGTCCGCTAACAATTTGAGCTGATTTCCATTCAAATTGTTAGCGGATACCATGTCGCGTTTGGAGAGCCCCCACAAGTGACCCCATTTTGGAAACTAGACCCCCCAGGGAACGTATCTAGATGCATAGTGAGCACTTTGGACCCCCAGGTGCTTCACAAATTGATCCGTAAAAATGAAAAAGTACTTTTTTTCCACAAAATCTAGGTTAATAAATGAGGGCCAAAGCTTCCAGGGGATCCACATGGGCAGCAAGGAAATTAAATCCAGCATCTTCGCAGATGATGTCATACTCTAATTGGTGGATGTGCGCAGGGATCTTCCCGGCCTCCTATCACAGTTGGAGGCCTTCGGGGAACTATCTGGATTCCGCCTGAACAAATCTAAGTGTGAGGTACTTCCGCTAAAAGATTTAGGAGAGGGGGAGAGAGACGTGGTGCACTCAAGCGAGCTTCTGTGACATCTCCCTAGCCAAGAGGTCCATTAAATACCTGGAAATATATCTAGGGAGAGATACAAGAGACATATACAGACTAAACTATGCCCCGCTAATCAACTGGAGAGGTGGAGAGATTTGCCACTATTCTTGCTAGGGAGATGTGTAGTTTCTCCAGGCTCCTATACCCACTCCAGACTGTCCCTCTTTTACTTCACCAAGTTGCCATAAATAGGATAAATAGAGCTTTTACGACTTTCCTTTGGAGGGGTAAAAAAACAAGAATTAGGGGACGCACACTGATGCTAACGCGAGTTGAAGGTGGACCAGGGTTACCTAATATACAAGGTTATAACATAGCATGCCTGACGAGACATATCTTAGACTGGCTGAAACACACTAGGAAACACTCAGACTATACGCTCGAGTCTGAGTGGTGCATCCCATGGGACCCAGTAGCCATATTGCACTCAACGGGGGCAACAGTGGACCCTCGGGCAAAAAACTTGATCATTTTCAAAGACATGAGGGGGGCTTGGAGGGCACTACGAATCAAGCTTGGGTTATCTTGGAAGATATCCAAATATCTCAGTCCATGGCAACACCCAGACTTCAGCCAGGGCAAGGACAACACACTCTTTAAAGACTGGAGAGCCAAGGGCATTAAAACACTACAGGATCTAATGCAGATGGAGGAGAGGAGGTGGTTGACGGCGACTGAGACATTCAGGAGGTGGTGACTTAAATATTCCCATGCTCTACAGTTCAAACAACTGAGGCTACACTTATTTCATCGCTTACATGACTAAAGAAAAGGATGCTCAAACTATGGAGTGTCACTTTACTAACTAGGGATATAGCGGACACTAGTGTGTCCACCATATACGCCACCCTGAAGTGAGACCTAATTACCTCGGGGCCGCGCAGGATTCTCAAAAAATGGGAGGTAAGATTACAGGACAAGAAGATCGAGGGGAAGATCCTGATGGGTTGGCATGAGGTTCGAAAGTACATTGCGAACGAACGTTGGAGGGACACCTATTTCAGAGTGATGCATGGGGCAATCCTGGGGTTCAATATACCACTCAATAAGACCCATCCAGACAGAAAACGGAATTAGACTTACTGGTAATTCTCTTTCGGGGTATCCACCACGACAGCACATAGGAGGTTGCCTCTTGGCCCTAATAGGGGCAGAGAACACAAAGAGGTTAAACAGCCCCTCCCACCTCCTATCACCAGTGTTTATCAAGGACCAACAGAAATGAAGATCCAAAATTTAACTTGCTCAAGGAGGAAAGGATGTAAAAAAAAAAAATCATATAGAAAATAGTGAGGGAACTACTCGTGCTGTCGTGGTGGATTCCCCAAAAGAGAATTACTGGTAAGTCTAATTCCGTTTTCTCTTCCCATCCACCACAACAGCACATAGGAGTAATACCAAAGAAAAAATCTATGGGAGGGACCACTGCTTGAAGAACGTTTCTTCCGAAAGCCAGATCCATATAGTTAAGGAAGTCCAGCATGTAGTGCTTAGTCACGGTGTGAACTGAAGACCAGGAGGCAGCTTTGCAGATCCGCTCGATGGAAGCGTCTGCCTTTGCAGCCCAGGAGACAGACACGGCACTGGTGGAATGAGCCTTCAAGTGGACAGGTGGAGAGAGATTTTGACAAGAGTAAGCCTCTGTGATGGCTGGCTTGATCCATGTAGCAATAGCACTTCTAGATGCCTGCTTTCCTTTGTGATGACCCCCAAATTGGACAAATTGTTATCCACTCTCCATGAGTGGGTCTGTTGGAGGTAGAACAAAACAGTTTGTCTCACATCTAACATGTGAAATTCTGGTTCCTTCTCATTTTAAGATTTTGACAAAAGAGAGTAAGATAATCTCCGTAGATCTGTGGAAGTCCAATGACACTTTTGGCAAAAAGGATGGATCCAAACGGAATATGATTCTATCATGTAACACTTTAAGGTATGGATCCATGAAGGAAAGAGCTTGTAGCTCCCCAACTCTCCTGGCCGTTGCAATAGCACCCAGGAAAGCCGTTTTTCAGGAGAGTCTATTTAAGGATATTGAGGAAAAAGGTGTGAAAGATGATTTTGATAATCCATTCAAAACAATATTGAGATCCCATTGTTGACAGTATGAAAGCAACGTTGGCCAGATTCGTGATGTAGACCTCATGAATCTACTAATTCATGGATGATCTGCTAGACTCTAATCGAATTAGGGGCTGAGAGCCGAGATCTGTACCCCTGTGAAGACCGTCCAGCAGGAAGTCCAGGATCTTGGCTATGTTAGGTTATGGTGACGTTATGTTAGGGTGAAATGGAGGTGAAAAAACCACACCAGGAGTTGAAAACCTTCCAGACCTTCACATAAAAAGCATTTGTTACTGGCTTCTTACTATCACGGTGGCTCAAGTGGTTAGCACTGCAGCCTTTGCAGCGCTGGGGTCCTGAGATCCTGGGTTCAATTCCCACCAAGGACATTAAGGACAACATCTGCAAGGAGTTTGTATGTTCTCCCCATGTTTGCGTGGGTTTCCTCCGGGCACTCCGGTTTCCTCCCACATTGTAAAGACATACTGATAGGATGTTTAGATTGTGAGCTCCAAGAGAGACAGCATTACTGATGTATGTAAAGTGCTATGGAATTAATAGCGCTATATAAATGAATAAATATTACAGTTAGGGCCAGAAATATTTGGACAGTGACACAATTTTCGCGAGTTGGGCTCTGCATGCCACCACATTGGATTTGAAATGAAACCTCTACAACAGAATTCAAGTGCAGATTGTAACGTTTAATTTGAAAGGTTGAACAAAAATATCTGATAGAAAATGTAGGAATTGTACACATTTCTTTACAAACACTCCACATTTTAGGAGGTCAAAAGTAATTGGACAAATAAACATAACCCAAACAAAATATTTTTATTTTCAATATTTTGTTGCGAATCCTTTGGAGGCAATCACTGCCTTAAGTCTGGAACCTATGGACATCACCAAACGCTGGGTTTCCTCCTTCTTAATGCTTTGCCAGGCCTTTACAGCCGCAGCCTTCAGGTTTTGCTTGTTTGTGGGTCTTTGCGTCTTAAGTCTGGATTTGAGCAAGTGAAATGCATGCTCAATTGGGTTAAGATCTGGTGATTGACTTGGCCATTGCAGAATGTTCCACTTTTTTGCACTCATGAACTCCTGGGTAGCTTTGGCTGTATGCTTAGGGTCATTGTCCATCTGTACTATGAAGCGCCGTCCAATCAACTTTGCAGCATTTGGCTGAATCTGGGCTGAAAGTATATCCCGGTACACTTCAGAATTCATCCGGCTACTCTTGTCTGCTGTTATGTCATCAATAAACACAAGTGACCCAGTGCCATTGAAAGCCATGCATGCCCATGCCATCACATTGCCTCCACCATGTTTTACAGAGGATGTGGTGTGCCTTGGATCATGTGCCGTTCCCTTTCTTCTCCAAACTTTTTTCTTCCCATCATTCTGGTACAGGTTGATCTTTGTCTCATCTGTCCATAGAATACTTTTCCAGAACTGAGCTGGCTTCTTGAGGTGTTTTTCAGCAAATTTAACTCTGGCCTGTCTATTTTTGGAATTGATGAATGGTTTGCATCTAGATGTGAACCCTTTGTATTTACTGTCATGGAGTCTTCTCTTTACTGTTGACTGTTGAGACAGATACACCTACTTCACTGAGAGTGTTCTTGACTTCAGTTGATGTTGTGAACGGGTTCTTCTTCACCAAATAAAGTATGCGGCGATCATCCACCACTGTTGTCATCCGTGGACGCCCAGGCCTTTTAAAGTTCCCAAGCTCATCAGTCAATTCCTTTTTTCTCAGAATGTACCCAACTGTTGATTTTGCTACTCCAAGCATGTCTGCTACCTCTCTGATGGATGTTTTCTTTTTTTTCAGCCTCAGGATGTTCTGCTTCACCTCAATTGAGAGTTCCTTTGACCGCATGTTGTCTGGTCACAGCAACAGCTTCCAAATGCAAAACCACACACCTGGAATCCACCCCTGACCTTTTAACTACTTAATTGATTACAGGTTAACGAGGGAGACTCCTTCAGAGTTAATTGCAGCCCTTAGAGTCCATTGTCCAATTACTTTTGGTCCCTTGAAAAAGAGGAGGCTATGCATTACAGAGCTATGATTCCTAAACCCTTTCTCCGATTTGGATGTGGAAACTCTGATATTGCAGCTGGGAGTGTGCACTTTCAGCCCATATTATATATATATAATTGTATTTCTGAACATGTTTTTGTAAACAGCTAAAATAACAAAACTTGTGTCACTGTCCAAATATTTCTGGCCCTAACTGTATATTATTATCCTGAAGCGTGGAAATCACTTTCTCCAATATACCCCCTCATTCTCAGAATTTGGGCTTCAGTAGCCAGGCCAAGAGATGTAACGGTTTCAGGTCTGGATGGAAAATTGGACCCTGATGTAGAAGGAATCAACGGTAGTATCAGTGGTTCTGCCGCCTTCATGGTGTCGAGAACTTCGAACCAACTTCGGTTTGGCCAATAAGGAGCATTGAGTATTGTGGTCACCCTTTTGGGTCTGAACTTAAGGATCACTCTTGGTAACAAAGGAATCGGGGGAAAGGTGTAAGATAGCCTGAAGTCCCAAGGGTGAGTCAGAGCATCGACTGCCAAACACCTGTTGTCCTAATGAAGGGAGAAATACTGAGCGGCCTTTGCATTGAGTTGAGTTGCAAAGAGGTCTACGTCTGGAAGATCCGAGGCACTTGTCAGCATACGGAAAATCGTTTGATTGAGACACGATTCGCCTGGAAGCAGATCCCTCCTGCTGAGAGAATCTTCTTGCACATTTGTCGGACCTTTTAAAAGAAAAGCTGATAGGGAGAAAATGTTATCTCCTGCCCAACAAAATATTCGGGATGAGACGTTCTGTAGGTTTCTGTGTCGTGTGCCCCCTTGGCGGCGAAGATGAACTACAGTAGTCATGTTGTCGGAAAAACCCTTCAAGTGAGTTCCTCGTATAAGCGAACTTGATGCCTGAACAGCCTCTTTCACAGTTCTCAGAAGTTCGAGGAACGATCTCTTGTTTGGTGAGACCATCAGCCTTGAAAAGCAAACTGGGAGACAAGAACCCCCCAGCCCTTCTTGCTGGCGTCTGTACATACCGTAACCATCAGTGACTGTACCCACTGAATCTCCTTTTCCAGATTGTCTTGGTCTAACCGCCAATTGAACAAGAGCTGCACCTCCCTGGGAAGATGAATAGTGATGGGCGAACCCGCCAACGAACTCACCCGAACTTTTTTTTAAAGTTCGGGTTCGGGGTGAAAGTGGCTCGAACTTGAGTCCGAACCCTGAACTCGGAATGTAAAGTTATGGGATGGGGGCTAGGAGGCTGTAAAGGAAAGAAGATAGTTATTAAACAGCATTATACCTATCGGCGATCACCCGCTTGTACTTCTGGGGTCACTCATTCCCTTCCTGGATATTCACTGCAGAGGGACCCAACAGTCAATCACAGATGCCGTCACAGAGAATTGATGCACCAAAACCACGATGCAGTTGCTTTCTAGAGAGGTACACCGAGGCAGCTGGGGGTTGGAATCCTCAGAGCAGATTAGCCCATGATTTTTGGGGCCTCACCACTGTGAATTGCAGCCCAGAGCTGCCCCAGAAAATGGTACATTCATAGAAGTGACATTTTCTGGCACTGTACCTCTACTTTTCCAGTGTCCCTGATGGCAATGGCATGCTGGGTAATAAAGGGGTTAATCCCAGCTTTGTATTGGCTGCTGGCACTAAGCCTGAAATTCATAGTATAAGCAGTAAAAACAAAAACACAATTGGAAAAAACATTTATAAATAAAATGCAAGACAACCCTGTTTCCCATTTTTAATTAACAAAAACCCTTCCCTGTGACATAATACACAGGTAACATCTTCAGCTCTGCTGCTCTATGAGCAGACGCCCATTCTCTGTGACAGAGTCTGTAATCAGCTGTTGGTCCCCTCTGCAGTGAATACCTAGATAATGAGCAGCACAAGAAGTAGACGCAGCGGGATGGTGGGGCGGTGGGACGCACTAATTATAATGCTGATTAATAACTACTGTATCTTCTTTATTTTTCCAGATCCCCCATCCCCGATGCCAAACCCAAACTGTAACACAAACTTCTCAGGAAAGTCTATGTTCAAGATCTATGCCCGAACACTAGGTGTTCGGTACGGACCACGAACTTTACAGTTCGGGTTCACCCATCACTAAAGATGAATCTTCTTGTGCAGACCTGAGTGGAACCCGTTCCACTGGGAGAGGATGTGGGACTGTAAGGGCCTGGTATGAGCTTGCGCCCATTGAACCATCTGGATACATGCTGTCATGAAGCCCAGGACTGACATGGCGGTGCAGATGGACTGCTGCTGTTGTAGACAACGAAGTTTTGACCTCAGGAGAAAACATTTGTCTTGTGGAAGAAATCAAGACTGCTCTGTAGACAACCCAAAAAGACCATTCCCCAGGATGGAGCCAGACTCGATCACTGATATGTTGTCTTCCAGCCCAATGATGTTAGAAACTGAATAAAGCCCTGTGTATGGGAACGCAGTAGAGAGCGAGTGGAAGCCGTGATCGGGAAGTTGTCTAAATAGGGAATCACCGCTATGCCCCTCTTCCAGACGTATGCCATCACCTCCGCCATCACCTTGGTGAACATGCGAGGTGCTGAGGAAAGACGGAATGGTAGCATTTGAAATTGAAAAAGATCGACCTGTCTTGACTCAGAATGGCAAATGTCAGAAACCGGTGATCTGCAGGACAAATGGGAATATGGTAATATGCGTCCTGAAGATCCAATGGCGCCATCACAAAGTCTTTCCCCATCAGGGGAACGGTTGAACGTATGGACTACATCTTGAATCCGGAGTAAGCCACATGTCTGTTCAAGGGCTACGGGCATATAATGGTCCTGTAGGAACCCCCTGGTTTAATTACCAGAAATAGGCGAAAACAGTGTCCTCTCCCGATCTCCCTCTCTGGAAGCGGGAGTGTAGCCCCTATGAGGAGAAGCTTTTGTGGACCTTCCTCCAGAGGGAAGACCAAAGTGTGAGAGGCGAGAGTGAAATCACTCTCAGATGTTGGGAGGGGCAGAGGAGAACCCTATTCACATGCCATGCCTGACACGCTGAATAATTGGGTAGCTTGATGTAATTTGTCCTATTGGAATGGAGACACTTCACCTAATGACGAGAGGAGAAGATGCTTCTCCCCTTCCCTCCTTTGAGGGTAGCTCCAACGACCACTTTTTTCCCTGTCCTTTACCTGGTGGGACTGGGTCTGGGACCAAAAAGAATGTAGTGAACGAAACGACTTCGTTTTCGCTATCACTTCTAGAAGATGCTTCTTAACTGACGCCCACCTGGACATGCTCGAGCTACACAGGTATCCTTGATATTGGCTGATATGAGAAATGAAGAGGATTCCCAGGATCTCTTCAATAGATTATCAGCCTTCCGGTCGATAGGATCCTTTAATTGAGAGGAGTCTTTGAATGACAGGGTAGTTTCATTTGCTACCGTAGCAATTTGGACATCAATCTTTGGAACATCAGACCACAGTGTAGCAACAGAAGAATCCAAAGGGGAACACACCCCCCATCCTGGAGGGATGACATGGCGTTTTTCCAGAAACTCCCATTCGACCAACACCATTTCTTACAGGTTGTCATGGACGTGGAATAAAACTGACGTTTTCCTAAATCGTAATCCACTGGTATGTCCTCTTCTACCCCCATGGGAAGCTGTACATCTGATACAAATTCAGCAATGTTTTCAGATGAAAAATAATATTTTCTGGGGGCACTCCTGGTTGGGAAGGGGGGGGGGGGGGGGAATCAGAATCCTCTGCTAAGCCCTCCTCTGAGCCAGACACACCTGATGTCTCTGGAGCAGAATCCTCCATAGTAACCCTCCTCTTTTTTGATAGGGGTTCCACTGGAGGGGGCGAGACACAGTAGCCAGAGAGGATCGGATTTCTTGTTTAACTAATCCTTTATGTTCGTCCATTAAAAACGGCTTCTCTTCTCTCATGACCTTGTCTGTGCACCCTGGACATAGGATCATTATAGGATGAGGAAAGTTTCTTGCTGCAGACAGCCCATTGCGGGGCTGGGGTTTCAGTTTCTACTTCTGTTCCTTGGCTCCCTGTAAATATAACAGGGAGAGAAGGAATGAGGCTACAACCCCAACCAGGGTGGGGGTTGTACATACCTCCTACCCGGTACTTACTGGGCCTGAGGAAGCACTCGGCTCTGCATCTGCAGAGCCTGAGGGGACATCATCCTGAACAGCATGAGACACAATACAAACGTCCTGTCCTACCCCACATTGTGTCCTGCCCAGGGTCCTGTTATGATGGGGATCCGAGGCTCAGCACAGATGTGGCACCCAGTGCCTGCCCTTTCTCGTGGTCACCCTGTGGCAGCCGCCATTGTCTGAAGGCCGGGCGCCCAGGAAGACCGGAAAGACCTGTGCTCCTCGCTGGAGCGCAACCTGGAAGTGACATGCTCTGGTGCTGACATCACTTCCAGGCGCGAGAAGTTCACAGGCTGCATCCCGCTCCAGCGTCTTGGGAGGGAGGAGACCGAGGAGCTACTGGAGAACCTTGGCGCCATGGCACCGCTCAGCATTACCCGAAGATGCCGGAGAGTGGTGCGGTCTTGCTCCTCCTGGAGCAGGAGCGGCCCCAGGGAGGGTGGAGCAACAGCCTGATCGACCCGCCGCCCGGCTGCCCTGGTAAGAGACAGCTTCGCCGGCCCACAGCCTCAGGAGAATCTCTTCGTGCCCCATAGGGACAGGAAACATTGGTGATAGGAGGTGGGAGGGGCTATTTAACCTGTTTGTGCTTCCTGTCCCTATTAGGGCCAAGAGGCAACCTCCTATGTGCTATCCTGGTGGATGGGAGGAGAAAACAGTCATGTCCAAAATGTGGGGACAAGGGGGTAGACATGTTCCATCGGATATGGAAGTGCAATGTTACCCTTCAATCCTGGAAGGTATTGAGGAGCTGGACACAACACATACTACAGCTCTGTGTCCCACTAAACTGCCTACTGTGTATATTCCACAACCAGGGGGACCTGAGTCTAGACAAGGCTCAGAGAAAATTACTACACCATCATGGTACTACACAAATAACTGATCTTACTACACAGGTTGACAACAGCGACACCGACGCTATCGGAACTACTGACAGATCTGAAGGGGGCAAAGCTGGTTGAGAAGGTGGAAGCCGAAGGGAACAGGGACACCAGAACAACTAAATTGTTTGCGACATGGAAACCTTTCATAATAGATCAACTTTCTAGAGGTGACATCCACCGATTAGTATATCCCTTCTGTGACATGGCATGGTATAACTCAGAAGACTTACATGGCACACTCGGCCCACTGAAGGTCACAGGCAATATGAGAAACAACCATAACACATAACCGGTATTGTAGTGGTGGCCACTGGGTGGGGTGGCGGAGCTGGCTATTAAGAAGTGGAACAGTTACTAGCATTTCTATAGGGAGGGAGCTGAGGGAAGGACAGGGGGTGGGTAAAGGGGTCCTCTTCCTTTTTTATTTACCCCTTTTTTTTTCTTCTTACTTATTTCTTCTTCCATCTTCCTCTTATGCTCTTTTCTTTTTTCCATTTTCCATCCCTTTCTATCTTTCTCTCTTTTTTTGGGGGGGCGGGGGGGTCTAAAGTCTTACTATACTAAGCTCACATACTTTCTAAATACTAACGACACGTGTGTTGCCACATGGAATACAGATGCATGCCTACATGAATGAACAATCTATACCCTACAGGCTTTACATGTGAGAATATTACGTTATACAACTGTATGTTATTGGTGAAGCTTAATAAAAAAAAGAATAAAAAAAAAATAAAAATCAAGGAATACTTCAAAAATAGTCACTCAAGACTCACATCAGCATCTTGCATCCTCTGAATGAAATTGCTGCAGAGACTCGATAACGGTTGTGCTTCTGGACTGCGAAGAACTTTGAGAAATTCAGAAAAATCACCTCGTGCCAGTGAGCGAAGGCAAGACCGGGAAAAGTATAATACAGAGCCTGCAGAGCAAGCAAAACATTGCATAGTTTATAATAATCCTAAAAATTAGTCAACCAATGAAAAACAGTCGTCATTTTCTATAGCAAAAAAGAAGCCAAGGAACACTCTTTATATAGCTTTTTGATTATTTGTAGTAATGAATAACATAAGCCCTTGAACAATATAAGCCCTAGTTATGGGCATCAGGCTGATATGAGCACAGCATTTCTAAACAGGCTTTATATGCACCTAAACTAGAAGATCATTTTGACCAGGAAAAATTACTTACCCGTCACAGGTTGGGATAGGCTTGAGGTAGATTGCTCAGTTTTGACAATATTGCTGGCAACATCTGGAAAAGTGTCGACTCTATTTAACCGCTGTGGAGTTGGACTCATGTCAGGTGTAACCTGCAGATTTCCTGTGTGATGTCTAAAACTAAAGAGAGGATCAGATTATGAGAAAATGTGATTATACTTGTTAATAAAAGGTGCACAGCTTCCAAGCCATAATGTAGAGTACTCCAAACAAAGGGCTAACCCCTCACTGTGAGATTAACCAATATCCACCGGAAATGGTAATATATGAAAAAAATAAGCCTGGGGGGCGGGGGGGGGGGTTAAGGGGGCCAGACCTGTTTCAGGAGCAAAATGTATGTTCATTAATGCCATAGAAGTACAGGAAAAATGCAGAACATAACTGGGCGAGTCCTACACTATAACTGTAGGTTTACTTTAATAACAGGGTTCACATATAGCTAGATCCTTATACTATCCACGTTAAGATGATGCATGTCTTAAGGGTGACAATCTACTGGAAAGTTACAGATGATAACATGCTATATAAATAAATGTCCTGGAATAGGTTTGCTTTTTAATGACCATGTGTCTAGTCCCTTGGATATTTACACAATGCAAGCATCTATCTTTTTAAAATTCTATATAAAAACAAGTCAGGAAATGTGCAAGTAGAAGGAAAATATGTCACCAAAGAAACAGGTGGATGTTCACCTTTCACCTCTGTATAATAAGGAACATAAAAATTCTCCCGGCAGAGATCATCCAGAGAAACTATAACACTTTGTGAAATACTTCTGCTTTTAATATCTTTTTTTTTTCCTTTGCTTAGGAAACTTGGTTGATCTATCTATGTAAATATGTTAAAAACTAAATTTATCACAACATATTCCAAGGCCTAATCTTCACGCTCACTTTCTTAAGCAAACACTTTCCCTTTGGGTGTATTTGGACATACCAATTTTGCCCTGACAATGTACCAATATTGAGCTCCGATTGACTACATAAAAGTCATTCGGCAGGTGTCATTAGTCTGTTCACACAGTCTGACAATTAAATGGAACAACCATTTGCTAAAATGTATAGTATCATGTTAGTGGCAGCATGTTCCGTTTCCCTGTGCTGTGAATAATGATTATTTTTTTGCTGACATAAAAGATCTGATCACTTGAAGAATGAGCTTTTTGCTTGTTGGTGAGGTGATCGTTAGAATGTTTACACAGTTAGATAAATACCGGTGGATATACATGTATTTTTTATAGCATAAAGGATTGCAAACCATTGTGTGATTACTGCTGAAAGGTTTGTATTGTTAAGTATCTGATGGCCATTTCTATAAGGTTGATTTCTGACATGTCACCGATTACAGCTAGGCAGAAATGTTGTATATCTCCTGGTTACGCTGCCAATACCATCAATAAAGAACTGCAATAACAGAGTTTACATGTGACCTTTTTTCTTCTATATTGGCCAAATAACATTACGACTGCCCTCGATTTTATTCTACTAGACATAGCAGAAAGCTGCTGCACAGTACTCTGGAATAAGTGCAGCGTTGGTGACCCACCAATGACTAGAATTAGTCTGAATCAAATTGCAGGAACCGGTCCATCAGGCCACTAGAAAGAAACCCGAGAACCACTTCTTACCTATCAATACTTGATTGGTCAGCCTGATGCAACATAATCTTGTGGCAAATAAAAAAAAAAATAATCAGCACATGTTCTCAGGTCACAGATGACTAATGTGACCGATGGACCAGGTTCTCCTCTACCAATGACCCATTGATTTAAATGGAAGCCATGTAACACTTAATTCTTCCTGTACTACCAATGAACACTATCTGAATGCGGTAATTAATTTTCTATGGGCAACATAGACTACTACTGAAAGAATCTCTTCACTATGATCCAGAATAACCATAGATCACCAACCCCATTGGTCTCAGTTGATGTGTTGCTTTTGTTAAAGGCCCAGTTACACACACAGATAGTTGTGCAGATATTGTTCACTGATCTCTGGTTGCAGTGAAATCATGGACACATTGTTCCATTTTGTGGCCGTGTACAAATGTAACAATGTGTCCATGATTTCACTGCAACCAGAGATCAGTGAACAATCTCTGCACAATTATCTGTGTGTGTAACTGGGCCTTAAGTGAATCTGCACAGAGAAAGGTCCCTGAATGAAAAACCAGTTTAAATTGTTAACAATAGCTATCACATTATAATTAAAAAGGCAATCGACATTTTTTAGGTTATCATAATTGCATCGCATGAGATCAGTAAACAGAGAAAAAAAGGGAAGAGAATACACAAAATATGACAAACCCCAGAACGTCAGGCTGCTCATATTTAATTGATCTCTCCTGATGCAGTGATTTGAGGTGTAGATTACACCTACCCGTCTGTAAGAGGCTGGGCCTGCTGCCTCCGCTGGATCCAACACCTGGAACAATACCCGTGCCATGCTGGATTACCATAGAATCCACAGTTCTTCCGGCACATCTCTGCTTGGTAGAGAAATTCTTGAAGTTGGAAAGATGCATTGTCAGTGTGAAAGTGGGGGAGCGTCTGATCTTCATGTAATGGTATGGCTTTATTCCCTGGCGACTCAAAACTCATAATCTATAAAGAAGATAAAAAATAAAACCCAATGAGTTACTGACTCAATATCTGCAATGTATGTGTTATAATGGGAACTGATCTGTAGAACCAAGCAGCAGTCTTTAAACAGTGTGACAGAGCTGTTGTGTTCCTCTCCATACACCGTTTACATCTAGATGCTGCTAGAAGTGCTAACAGCTGATTACTGCAGGTGCCTCACCAATCTGACACTGAAGGTACCGTCACACAGGGAAACATCTCCAGCAACATCGCCGGCAACTCAGGGGCGTTGCCAAGTTGCGGCAATATTGCTGTTGAGTTGCCCCATGTAACGGCGATAGTTGCTTCAGCAACATCGCCAGGTTTCAGGACAATGTCCTGAAACCTGGCGATGTTGCTCAGGCGATCTGCCTGCATCGCCCTGTGTGACACTGCAACAGCGATGTTGCAAGCAACTTCCCCCATTGACTGCAATGTTAAGGATCACTGTCAGGGTTGAATTTAACCCTGTCAGCGATAGTTGCTTTCAACTTCGCTGCTGGGTTGCCTGCGATGTCTCTCCATCTGACAGGATTGCAAAGTATTCACTGATCTCAGGGAGACCAGTCCAAGAAAACACTGCGGGCAGCTGGCTAAAGTGCTCAAACACAGTGAATTCCTAGGCACATTGCCCCCTGGGAAATATGAACGTGCAAATAGAGTCTGTGGAGCCTCGGTTAGGAGTCTCAAACACAGGACTAGCCATATATCCTTCCAGGGGAGGACCCAGCCAAGGGGTGGCTCCTTGCGGAGAACACCATAACCACCATATGAAGTGGCCCTTTAAGTCAATATCCAACTCTTTTACAAGTTTATAGATATGACAAGGGAATACCAAGGCCAGGTATCCATCCACATACAGCTGTTTCGGGGTGTTGCCCCTCATCAGTGTGGAGTAGGATTCTGGCTAGGTGGGAGCAAGGCCTAGTAGACCAAGATTGCAAAGTATTCACTGATCTCAGGGAGACCAGTCCAAGAAAACACTGCGGGCAGCTGGCTAAAGCGCTCAAACACAGTGAATTCCTAGGCACATTGCCCCCTGGGAAATATGAACGTGCAAATAGAGTCTGTGGAGCCTCGGTTAGGAGTCTCAAACACAGGACTAGCCATATATCCTTCCAGGGGAGGACCCAGCCAAGGGGTGGCTCCTTGCGGAGAACACCATAACCACCATATGAAGTGGCCCTTTAAGTCAATATCCAACTCTTTTACAAGTTTATAGATATGACAAGGGAATACCAAGGCCAGGTATCCATCCACATACAGCTGTTTCGGGGTGTTGCCCCTCATCAGTGTGGAGTAGGATTCTGGCTAGGTGGGAGCAAGGCCTAGTAGACCAAGATTGCAAAGTATTCACTGATCTCAGGGAGACCAGTCCAAGAAAACACTGCGGGCAGCTGGCTAAAGCGCTCAAACACAGTGAATTCCTAGGCACATTGCCCCCTGGGAAATATGAACGTGCAAATAGAGTCTGTGGAGCCTCGGTTAGGAGTCTCAAACACAGGACTAGCCATATATCCTTCCAGGGGAGGACCCAGCCAAGGGGTGGCTCCTTGCGGAGAACACCATAACCACCATATGAAGTGGCCCTTTAAGTCAATATCCAACTCTTTTACAAGTTTATAGATATGACAAGGGAATACCAAGGCCAGGTATCCATCCACATACAGCTGTTTCGGGGTGTTGCCCCTCATCAGTGTGGAGTAGGATTCTGGCTAGGTGGGAGCAAGGCCTAGTAGACCAAGATTGCAAAGTATTCACTGATCTCAGGGAGACCAGTCCAAGAAAACACTGCGGGCAGCTGGCTAAAGCGCTCAAACACAGTGAATTCCTAGGCACATTGCCCCCTGGGAATTCTGAATATGCAAATGGATTTCACTGTGTTTGAGCGCTTTACTCGGCTGCCCCCAGTGTTTCCTTTGACTGGTCAAACACAGTGAAATCCTAGGTGCATTGCCTCCTGGAAATTTTGAATATGCAAATGGAGTCAGTGGTTAGGATATATGGTTAGTCCTGTGTTTGAGACTCCTAACCGAGGCTCCACAGACTCTATTTGCACGTTCATATTTCCCAGGGGGCAATGTGCCTAGGAATTCACTGTGTTTGAGCGCTTTAGCCAGCTGCCCGCAGTGTTTTCTTGGACTGGTCTCCCTGAGATCAGTGAATACTTTGCAATCTTGGTCTACTAGGCCTTGCTCCCACCTAGCCAGAATCCTACTCCACACTGATGAGGGGCAACACCCGAAACAGCTGTATGTGGATGGATACCTGGCCTTGGTATTCCCTTGTCATATCTATAAACTTGTAAAAGAGTTGGATATTGACTTAAAGGGCCACTTCATATGGTGGTTATGGTGTTCTCCGCAAGGAGCCACCCCTTGGCTGGGTCCTCCCCTGGAAGGATATATGGCTAGTCCTGTGTTTGAGACTCCTAACCGAGGCTCCACAGACTCTATTTGCATCTCCATCTGACAGGAGCACAGCGATCAGTTGCCGGAGATGTTTTTCTGTGTGACAGTACCTTAACATATGTCTGACAACCACATTAAGCCATTTACACTAATGTGCTATTAGTCTAATGTGAATGTGTAATGCAAAATTTTATGAATATTAGGAACCAGACAGACGACATCATAGCCTCTGACCATTATATTATAGAGGTGAGTAATCCAAAGAAATCCTGATTACCCCCATAGGTCTCCAGAAATGTTTACATTAAAAATGTTGTTGCAAACTGTGACATTCATTCCATCAAAAATATTGGAATGGTAAGCGATAAACACTAATTTAACAAACTATTAAAGACCCTTAATCACATTAGATTAACCCAACAATGACCAAGAACTGCAAATGTATGGTGCTTGGTCCTCAGCTTTTTCCCAGGCCATTGTAAATTTACTACGGGAGGCTAAAACTCATGCAATCTCTATCAAGGAGCTATTCTGGTCCCTGGTTTTAAGACATAGACAGGGAGCCTAGGCAGACAAGAGAAGCGGTTTCTTGCAGTTACTGTCTTTTCTTTTGCAGGCTGCAAAGCAATCATTAAGTGCTGTGCTTCGAACAGAAGCATCGGCACTGTAGATTTCTGACGAATCCTAGCAGACCCTGATCAGCCCTGCCAATGACTTATGTCACTGTAGCAGACTGTGTTCCACTGTAACTGTGGATTACCTATGGATGCCTCACTTACAGTTGAAAACATGAGCATTAAGGCCCATTTGGGCCTTGGCCACAACAGGGTTAAAGTCAGCAGAACTGCCAACTTCCAAAATATCCCCCAACAGATTATTTGGGGTGAGAGATCAGACATTGATAAAAGTCAAGATAGCTATTTAAGGTGTATGAGCTCCTTAAGGGGCTCATAAGCTACCAATGGTGGGTTACAGTGTTCATCTTTATGCTTTTTTAAAAGTATAGTCACACACAGTAGATTGTAGAAATTTCTGGATATTATTTTTTACACACTTGTTTTTTGCAACATGTGCAATGATTTCTGCAAGACTGAATCATCGCCAATAAATCTTTTGCATGTGTGAACTTAACTTTAGTGTTTCAATAGCGATAGGTGATATTTCAGAGAAAAACCAAGAGCTGAATGATTTCTTAAAAGGGTTGTCCACGACCATGTTCTTATTGTAAAACTGTACCCAGCATGGTGGTGGAATAAAGATCCCACACAGACTGCTCCCTCATCGTTCCTCTGACGCGGCTGCACGTCCTCCGCCAGTCCCCTAGCTGCTTCTTCATTCTCACACACGATCACCGCACAAAATCACTCAGTACATGCCGTTTTAGTCACACAGACATGACTGCTGAAGCCAATCATTGAATGAATAACTGTGGGATTGCAAGTGCAATAGGGTCTTATCTGATAAAAACAGTGACACGTAACGTAAGCCAAAGTGATACTGCTCACCAATCATTGACTGTAGTAGTGACGTTTTGGTGACTGCAGTGATCATTGAATGACTATGAAGGCTGTAATATATGTGCTAGATAAGTCAGCTGGGAGACTGGCCTGGGAATCTTGCATGGGCACCAGGTTTGGTAGCCAAATTATCTTCTTTTTTTAACCATAAAAGATAGTCATGGACAACCCCTTTAACGTGTGTTAATAACTCCTAATTTTGAGATGAACCGTCACAAAACACATAATGCTATTGGACAAAAAAATTGAAGTCACCTATAAATTTACAACTTTAGCAGCTTATCCTATTTGGCCAGGTGAACTACACCCATTCTTTAGTGAAATCTTCAAGATGCTACTTTAGGTCTCCTTCATGCCTCTGTGTTGCATACACTTCATTTACACAAGCAACAAGTACCCATTACAACCTATGGTACTCTTTACATCATCATGTTATTACATGAACAGTGTGTCCATGCATAACACATGTAGAGTCGCTGTGTTTTCTGGCAGCATATATGACAAGGGCTAATACCAGTTTATGGTTCTGTGAAAAACACATATAGCACACGGATGACATCCAGGAGCTGTACGTGTTTAACATTGCCATGTATCAGAGAAGCATTGTCATTTATTAATGACCCATTCATGAAAACCACTGATGACAAACAGATGGTAAAAATTGGCACACTGATGACTCCAGTACCATTTTATTATGTATGTGTTTCGATATGTTCATGTGAATGAGGCCTCACCTGGTGTCAATAGAGGACCTACTAAAAGCTGGGCACCAGTACAAAGTCGGCATAGGTAGTACCACATACACACATGCCATGTTGTAAAGATTGTCTGCCCATGTGATTAAATAAAAGTATAAATCACTCAGTGGTATCTAGTCAGCACTTACACATAAGACTAGGAATATTGTATGGTCGAACAACATCTCGTCTCAATGTGAACCCAACTGTTATTAATACTCCAAAAGTGCAGTTACTTTTGGTCACCACGACTTTATTGTACGTCTAACGTATCTGTCTTTTTATTTACCAAGAAAATGGCACAAATTTTTGCGTGGGTTTCCTCCGGACACTCCGGTTTTCTACCACACTTCAAAGACATACTGATAGGATATTTAGATTATGAGCCCCAATGGGGACAGCATTACTGATGTATGTAGAGTGCTATGGAATTAATAGCGCTATATAAATGAACACATACATGTCAATGATCTTTCTTGTAGGACAAAAACTGTCCGATTTTCAGTAGTGTTTGGTCCATGCGTCAATTTTTAGTATAAGTGCTCATCAAGTTTTTTGCGTATGAGGTTTCCCAAACTTCTTCTATCAAACATTAAAACCAAAAAGCAAACAGATGGCACCTGATCGCTGTCCGACTGTTGGCACAGACCCATAGACTCACATTGGAGGGTTTGATAAAAATCAAGGGAATAGCTGCTCTCCTGAGACTATTTGATACAAATCAGACATGTCTTGGTGTTCAGGCGAGGAGCACAGACATGTGAACAGACACACAGAACTTGTACCATCGTGACAACTGTCATCTGAATGAGCCCGTACAGCCTGGTGACTCCAGGGAGCATCACAGAGTACTAGCACTGACAGTATAGTAAGGCACAGCAGGGTCTGTGTGGGAGCAGTACACACCGGCCATTCCTACCCTAAGCCCCGCCATACACACCCACCAGATATCATGCGATCACTGCCAGCGCCTGTCACCAAGATGTCACATGCCCCAGGATCAGCTGATCACTCACTTCCGGGTCAGCGGCTGCCGAAAGCCCGGAAGACATAGACCGGAAGCGTCCGGCGGTTACTATGGAGACTCAACGGCTAAATCGCAAACGGAGGGAACGACCGGTCTGCTGCGCTAGGGGGCGCTGGAGGAATGTAGCTGTATCGGTGTATCTGCCGGGTTATCCATAGTGCTACATGCATCCAGTTGTTTTATATGCCACCGTTCACTGTTTGTCACCAGAGACCCGAAACCGCCATTTTTGAAGCTATTGCAATGGTAAAAAAACAAACCCGTCGTGTAGAAGCACCTGAGGAGAATTGGCGCGCAGCTCACGTGACAGGGCTCCTCACAGCACTATTGTCTGTCAGTATTATGGGGTCACCGTGGTGCTGTGGTTGTAGGTAGGTCGCTGACCTGAAGACAGTAACGTGAGGCAGACAATACGGGTTCATTTTTTTTCTCTTTGAACTTTGAAGATTTTCAATTGTGTAGAAAGCACTTTGGTAAACAGTAATCAAATTTGTGGTGTCGCCCTGTGGTAAAAAGTCATACTATTTGGCACATTTGCGGAGTCCTGTGGTGGGGTGCGGAGCCTTGCAAAGGCAGACAATTATCAATTTTGCCTTTTCAGTGTCTTCCAAGACACAACTGTTTGATAGGAAAATACATGGAAAGATGGTGTAATGCCGCACTGTCGGGACAAATCCAATCCGAATAAAGTGAATATTGACTTTATTTGTACACGTTTCAGGACCCACACGTACCCCTTCTTCAGGAAAAGTCATATCTTGAAGGGGTATGTGTGAGCCCTGAAATGCGTAGAAATAAAGTCAATATTCACTTTATTCGGATTGGATTTGTCCAGACAGTGTGGCATTACACCATCTTTCCATTTAGAGTATGTTCACATGATGTATATTTTGTTGTGTATTTGGTGAATATACGCAGCAGATCTGCTGCAGCATGTTTTCCCAGTAAAGCCTATAGTGGCCGTCACACGCTATGATATAGATAACGATGTCAGATTTGCACATCGCCCGACCAATGTGTGAGATCGTTCATCACAACGCTACACCCACAGATATCGCTCAGACGATTCTCTGATGCAGCGATCCAGCGGTCGTATGAGCGATGCACTTATCATCTGTGCACATCGTTCAGCAAACAGTCACACAGAAACCTCGTAAACGATGTTGGGGTAAATTTGGGCGTTTTCAAAGGTTAAATTGGAGCACATAGGCGTGCTACGTGGTTTACAAGCCGCGCCCCTCACTATATCATTGGTGTTTAGTACAGCGTCCTCATTGGTCAGATGTCCTTGGAAACATGGCGGCCTCATCTTCAGAATGTCCTATGATGTGCCTCGCAATATACATGTGTAAACACGATGTGCTATACCACAAAAAAATACGTTTATTACTGAAAAAGGTAGAAACCATATCCCCCTTGTGCGGCGTGCACAATCCGAACACTTATGCGTTGCTCAATGGTTGTCGGTTTGCCGATCCGTTAAGGACTCACCCTGTAGCGAGCTCTGTGTGCGGCCATAACTGAGCTGCAATGTGCATGGGAGGAGCTAGCACCTTGCAGGCGGAATGAAACTGAAACCAACTTCATTCCGTCAGGACCGCCCCTTGCGTGACGTTACAAAACTTAAAGGCGCCCTACGCGGCGTAACATGCCAATAACCACTTCTGCCGCACCTACGTGCCAAGATCCCATGGGCGTGGCGTAACGCCGCGTTGTGTGTGCCGCGTCTGGCAATATTGTTTGGGTGTATGACAAGGTGGACACTATAGCAGCCTCATGTACTACGCAGGTTATATGACGAACTTGTGGGTGCACATTTTCAGTTGTACATGACAATGCGTGCAGCCGACGCCTATGTGTGGTGCTCAAGACAGCTCTTCAAAAATGGCGCCCTGTTAGGACAGCCAATGGGAACGCATCATCTTCCACCAATGCGAGCTAATGTAGAAGCAGCCAATCCGAAACCATTAAGGTTAACTAATCACAACTGAGGAGGCGACACAATGAGAAATTCCTGCCACGCCTACGTGCTAGATTTAGGCATCGCGCAGTTCCTAACGTGTAGACGATATCGGTTGTTTAGACACGTCGATTCTGTTTATCTAATGAGTCGACATCGTCAGATGTGAGGTCCGGAGCTCAGATCTCGATCTTGCGATTTGATAATTTATCGTTCGTCGTATCTTGCCGTCACACGCACAGACATCGTTCAAGCGATGTTTAATCTGGCGCGTTCAAGCGATATCTTTCAAGATATCGTAGTGTGTGACGGCCGCTTATGAGATATGCGAAGACCTGTACGAATGGTGCTACTAAAATATGCAGCAGATATGTTGCATACTTTAGTGCGGGAAAATCTGCAGCATGTGACTTGGCCACCCCGGGGCCGTGGGGCACTCGGAACCAGGCTCCTGCTGCCTTGGGGGGGGTCATGGGGGTCAGGACCTGGCTTCTGTGACCCCGGGGGAGTCAATTCAGAAAAGAGTGTAGGGATGGATAGATGGGGATTAATGTTTATGGAGTTAAAGTTTGTGACACCACCTACAGTTCTTACTCAAGAGGGACCGATGCTGCGGGTCAGAACTCTGGGGTTGTTGGTATTGCAGCCTGATACCGTCGCTCCCCGGAGCAGTACCCCGGGGCAGATGTGTTCTTATGCAATCGATGTGTAAGGCCTCTCACACATCCGTGCCTCCGGCACATGTGCAGTCCGTGCCGACCCATGCCGGAGACACAGAAAACAGGACCACGTGATCCCCTATGGCCCCTTCACACGTCCATAATTCCACACAGACCGTGTCTCCGTGTGGAGCAGATGCGTGTCCGTGTGCTCCCAAGGAGACATGTCCGTTTTGTTTTTTTTGCGCGGACCGCTTTTGCTCTGAAACTGTCCATGCACACAGATGTCATTCATGTGACATCTGTGTGCACGGACCTTGGTCAAAAGTGAAAAGTGTAAAAAAAAATTAAAAAATTCATGCTCACCTCGCTCCAGCGCTGACAGTTCCCCTCACCTCTGGTGCCGCTCATTAGGCTCATGAATATTCACTTCACTGAGCCTGACAGCGGCCCGGAAGTGAGAGGTGCAGCGGCGCTGAAGGGAGGCGAGTATGCGGTGACAACCTGTCCGTGTCCTATCCATGGATAGCATACATGTGTCACATGTCCGTGACATGTGTGCACACCCTGCTCACAAACGGCCTTATATCACACGTCTGTGGTGACACGGGTGTGTGAATGAGGCCTATGGCTGTGTTTGAGCTGGGCCTCAGAGTCTTGTTTAAGGCCACATTACACGGCACGGCGTTGGAACAATGTCGGCAACAATCTCGTGGTCGCGCGGTCATTGCAGACATCATTTTGACATCGTTGCTGAGACGTCACACGTCTAGATATCGTGGACAACTCACCAACAATTTTGTGAGCAGGTACCGTTCGCACAACTCAGCAAACGATCCCTGCTCATTTCTGTGAATGAGCGAAGTCGTAAACGACATCGCTATCGCGGTGTCAAACACAATGATATACGGTACCAGGTTGACTGATCGTTGATCGTGTGGTTTGAGAACATGTTCTCAAACCTGCAATCAGCGATCCAATGATTTATCGTTACAACTTGGCAGAGTCTCATGCAACAAGGCTGTAACGAGGACACTGGGGCGACTCCAAACCCGTGATGTATCAGTGATGTCGTTAACAATGTTGTGCCATGAAATGGGGCCTTTACTTATGGAGTCGGCGGCTTCGCAGGCGGCACAGCGTTAAAATTCTGCACCCAGTTTACTCACCAGGCGCTTCTCTCTGCCAAGTCCCAGTCTGGACTGTCCCCAAGGAACCGGAATAGTTTGCCCAAGACCCCCCTTCATGTGCCTTTCCTTTCTCTGGTCTCTTCCTCCCAGCGCTACTTCTTCACCTCTCCTGTCAGCGCCTCCGCACGTAGTGCCCCGATCCAGCAGCCACTGGTCCTCTCGGGCAGTTGGTACGTGTACCTAATTCGGCTGCCTTCTCAGCGGGTGCGTCGGGTTGCGGCCACAGCTCCTTTAGACCACGTGACCTCTGGGTTCAGTGGTTTGTGCATACAGCGTCCACGCCACGTTCAGGGCCGGTCCCCTGGTTCTCGAACAACCCCTCCATCCGACTATCGTTAGTCCAGGATCTGGGTGCCCAGGTCATTTTCACTCCACCTGTGACCCTGGGGTCTTCTCTATTCCCCTAGTACTCATGACTGCACACTTTCTCTTCCACCTACTTACTCACTCACTAACTTACTGCCACCCTCCACCTGTTCTTCCCCTTGTCCCCTTTACTGGGCCCTCCCCCGGGTCTGCCCATGGTCCCCTGGATCCTAGGGTGTGTTGGGTGTGCTTGGTGGGTGTCTGAGTTTACAATTCCACTTCCTCAAGGGCTGAGACACCACACCCTTTTACTGGGTGCAGTACCCCTTCGTGGTGACCAGGCTCGTGGGGCACCACACATGTCAATTCTTGCTGCGGTTTTTCCCGCACTAAATACACCAATTCCCCGACACCTGCCTTGGAAACAGGGCTTCTACCCTATGTTAATGTGTGTAATTGTGATTGTGAACATGCGCTATCTAAGCTGCTTTTGACGGTTCAGTGCGTAGAGAGCTTTCAGAATAGGCAAAGCTCCTATGCAAATTGTGTAGAAGAGGCAGAGAAGTCCTTGCTCTGGCTGCAAAAGCAGACAGGACTTCAAATAATGATTATAATAAAGTATTGGTTTATAAACAATTATGCAGCCCCTCACAAGGTCCCCACATATTAGGGGCCCGTCACACGGTGCCACCTCGCCGGAGATGTCGGCGGCGACTGGCGGGAGCGCGCACGCTTTTGGCACCCTGCCAGCGTCGCCGCCCCCTGTTTACACGGGGAGACACCTCTGGCGATGCACCGGCGAGCTGACAGTTGGCATCGCCGCCAGGGTGTCTCAAAACCCAGCGGCGATGCAGTACAATCTGAGCCTATGGCTCCCATCGCCTGTCAGGTCGCCAGCGGCCGTTTACATGGGGTGATGTGTACACATCGCCCCAGATCGTCCGCCTGGTTTCAGAGCACTGCTCTGAAACCAGGCGACCAGTAAAAGGCGTCGCCATCGCCTAATTACATAAGGCGATGCAGGGGCGATATCTGTGCCACGTGTGACGGTACCCTTATACACATGTTCACAATAAATTTTAATCACAATTATACATAACAGGGCACAAGCCCTATTTCTGCGGTCTCACTAAGGGTACCTTTACATGTCGCAACATTGCATGCAATTTCACTTGCAACTTACTTGTTGCAGTGAAATCATGGACACATTGCTCCATTTTGTGGCTGTGTACAAATGGAACAATGTGTCCATGATTTCACTGCAACCAGAGATCTGTGAACAATATCTGCCCAGATATCTGTGTGTGTGACCCCAGCCTAAGGGCCACGTCACACACACACAGATAATTGTGCAGATATTGTTCGCAGATCTCTGGTTGCAGTGAAATCATGGACAGATTGTCCCATTTTGTGGCTGTATACAAATGGTACAATGAGTTCATGATTTCACTGCAACCAGAGATCTGCAAACAAAATCTGCACAATTATCTGTGTGTGTGACGTGGCCCTTAGTTGCAAGTGAAATTGCATGCAATGTTGTGACGTGTAAAGGTACCCTAACATGAAATGACACACGCAGGACAAAAATCTGCACCTTCCCTGCACCAAATTTGCACCAAAAAAACGCATCGTGCTCATGATATCTTTTTTGCTGCTTATTTTGTCTGAAGGTGCAGATTTTTGCATAGAAAAATCTGCACCAATATTCTCCTGTGCAAATGCATCCTTATGGCTGCAGCAGTTGTGATTACATGCGATTATAGTGATTGTGTCTCACAACCACATAAGGTAAGCCCCTTTATCATGGTTTTAGGCTACATTCACACTTTACGTTTTTGTATCTGTTTTTTGGATGTTTGTTGCAGTGCGCTGCACAAAACGGATCACTGAAATTAATTCCCATCCAAGTCAATAGGTTTTCACTTTCAGCCACTCAGGCAGGGAATTTTTGGAGTGATCTATTTTTTTGGAGGAGTGGTCAGTCAAACAAATGTGCATGTTCGTTTCTGCGGCGTTTTTCTCCTCCGTTTTACCCATAAGGCTACATTTACACTGTCCATTTTTTCTCCTCCGTTCTGCTGCGTTTTTTGCAGGTAAACAAGAGCAGTCAAAAAAACGCACCCAAAAACGGATCATCTGTTTTTGATCCATTTTTGGGTGCTGCATTTTTTTGACCAATAAGCGGATCAGAAAAACGCCAGACAAATTGACATGTACTTTTCCAAAATGGAGCCCTCCAAAAGTGAAAAGATGCATCACTTTCAAAGTGCCCTGTGTGAATGGCAAAAATGAAAACCCATTGACTTTGCTGGGGTGTCATATGAGTGATCCGTTTTCTACAGTGCACTGCAAAAAAACATAAAAAAACGGACAGTCTGAATGTGGTCTTACAAGAAAATGATTTAGCGGTCTTGTAGAAGCGCTACTAAAGCTCAGGCACCAGGATGATGAGGTTTATAAACAGCAATCTTTATTTTCCCCTCACAGCTCCACAACATGTTTCAACTGCTCAAGGCAGTCTTCCTCAGGTATCAGAGGCTATTGGTGGGTTTACACACACCAATCATTGTATCCAATCTCTGAACCAATCTCTGGTTGCAGTGAAATCATGGACACATAGTTCCATTTTGTGGCTGTGTACAACATGGAGCAATCTGTCCATGATTTCACTGCAACCAGAGATTGGTTCAGAGATTGGATACAATGATTGGTGTGTGTAAACCCACCATATTACACCGGGTTGTGCAGGTCGTGCACAACCCAAACAGGTGAGTGGCCACCTGTAATAACGCCATATTAACTCAGCTATAGGGATCCTACACATGCGCCCCTTCTCTCCCTTTTTTTCTTACATGAATGTGGTCTTAGGCATTTTTCTAAATGGGCAAATAAAAAAACGCAGGCCAAAAAAACGCACCAAAAACACACTGCGAATGGGAGGTACATTTTTTGGAAAATGGATCAGTTCTCCAGCTGAAAAACGGACCTCAACAAAAAAGAAAAAAAATGGTGTGTCTGAATGTAGCCGTGTTTCATTTGAGAAGACCACATTTGTGCTAAAATGTCTTTCCAGCTTGTCCTTATTTATCACACAAGAGACAATTGTTTATTTTTCCCTTTGACTTAGTTGTGTATGAGGGACGTGGAAAGTGTAATATTTACCACAAATGTCTACACTGAGTGGTAAACCCAAGCTCTGATGAGGTTTTCTTAAGTTTTTAAATTCCAAGTCAGGTGAAAAGCTTAAAGGCCACTTTACACGGCACTATATCGTTGCCCAACAACGATAAAAAGTCACGTGGTTCGGGTGTTGCCGCCGATATCGGTCGTGCGTTGTGTGGTGTAAATGAGCAATGCGACGCAAGAACGATGAAAAAACTATATCGTTTGGGAATTGTGCAGGGTCTCCAACTGGGCAATATTTGGCTCTCCGATATGACCAGATCGTGCTGTGTGATGGCGCAACAACGATTTTGAGCACAACTTCCTCTATTCACTCCCATATTAAATGGTCGTTCCCTGGGTCGCTTGTACGATGTGGCGTATACATCGCAGCTGCGTTGCCTGCCGATATCTCCCTGTGTGACATCTACTATGCGATCTTGGACAAGTGCCAAAAACGTGCGCGCTCTCTTGCCGTTGTATACAATATCGTAACGATATTGGGACGTGTAAAGTGGCCTTAAGGAAAAAAAATACAATTCAGCCAATGTTTTTTTGAGAAGTTTTATATTGTTCATTGTGCCATAAAAAATAACCTATTAAAAAGTAAGTCTTTACCTAATTGTTGAATTTTTTGAGGGCTAAGAAAAAATTCTGAACCTTGTAAAGAATAAATTTGGGTTTTGTCGCCATTAAAGATGAGCAGATAAATTTGCAGGACATTGGGTCAACGGAAAGGGCTGTATTCTGTGGCAACTGTATGGGGAGCCATGTGAACCGCCTGTTACCTGATGGCATTGCTTGTTGCTCTTGAGTAGTCGGCATGACATGACGTCGTATGTGTGTCACATCACGGCAATAACAGCATGTGAGGTAAGTGAATTAACAAGCCAAAGATGCTGGCAGGTAAAGACAGGTCTTGTGGCCACAGCATACTGACCTGGACCAGTGTCCTGAAAAGCGATTTTGTTTTCTTATTGCCATTTTCTAATGCTCATAAGATTTTTTTTTTTTCCTTATTCTAACTTCTATGGACCTGTTTGAGAGCTTGGTTTCTTTTGCATGTCAAGCTGTAGTGTTTTATGATATTTTGGTTGTACGCGTGTTTTAAACGCTCTTTGTTGTGTTTTTTTTTGGGGGTAGTTAGGGTACCGTCACACCTGGACATATCGCCGTCGATTCCACAGGCGACGCTGAGGTGTGGCCTGTCGCCGGCGACATCACCAATGCGTCGCCTAATGTAAATGGGTGATTGGTTGCCTGGTTTCACATCAGAGCTCTGAAACCAGGCGACCATTCTTGGGCGATGTGTGCTGATCGCCCTGTGTAACGTCTCATGAGCGATGTCAAAGGTGACAGCACACATCGCCTATACCATTCCAGTAGGCGGTTCAGGGCGTATTTACTAGCTCTGGCGGTCTGCGTGGATTGGTGGCAGCTCGAGCGTTACGATTGGTTGTCTTTTTCCTCGGCGCCATATTTGATGATGTGTGCGTCCAAAGGTGTATTACCCAGGAGCGTACATACTGTACAGTAGCGCACTGATGTCGCCTCTGTGTTTGCGGCTGTGTTCAAAAGTGCAGCGATGTGCCACAAATGTGTGTTAATAGAAACGCAATTGCCATTACATTCCAACTAAAGTCTGCATGAGCGCTGTAGTGGCAGCCTTCCTGTATTACATGACGCAAAAGCATACAGTGAATCCTGTGGCTTTTGCGGCGCCTCTGGGCTCCCGTCAACATGTGACATCTCTCCCGTGCGTTCATTCGCCCGAGCGTTGTCAATCTTTTGGAGCCGCCTTCCTGGTGCTTCCCCTGCAGAATAGTCAAAATGGCGGCACCCAGGCGAGCTGCAGTGTGGGGGGAGTCTGAGCTCCTTATTTTAATGGCTGTATGTGACACCAGGGATTACTGGTGTCACCAGCACCACACCCATCCTTACCTCCACAAGCAGGATGTCCTGCGGAGGGTGCAGAGGCGGCTGGAGAGGAGGTTGGGGGTTGTACGCAGCTGTAAGCAGATCTGCATAAAAATAGCAGATCTCAAATACAAGACGCCCGCACGCATCACCCAACTGCGTGCCAGGATTGCCCAGATGAGTGGTGAGTAGCCTGCCAACATACACTTCTGTGTAAAAGAAAGACATGAAGGCCAGCACACGCCACTGTACACCCCAACATATATAGGGGTAATGTTTTGGAGAGCTTCTTCATGACTCTGCAGTTGCAGGATCATCTTCCTGCTTCATCCACATACACCCTATATTCCCCTGTAACCTATATGTGTACTTTACATAGCCACATATTGTAATATGTTTACCCTACCCACATATGATATAATGTTGGCCTATCCTGCCCTTCTTTCAAGCGCACTCAACCATCCTGACCTAATGAACTTCAAACAGCACTGTTTAATAAGTCCCCAACAGTGGCGTAACTTCAGGTCTCGAAAGCTCCAACGGGGCCCCCAATTATTGCAAATCTTTAGTAGTATTAGTCTTTTTCTATGGGCCAAAGGGACTTTTGGGGACCCCCTAGGCTGCAGGGCCCAGGTGTGATCGCAACCCCTGCACCTATTGTAGTTATGCACCTGATCCCCACATATGTGGCCATTTAGTTATTGATAGTAAGTATGTTGTTGCCTCAACAGGTGAGGACAGAAGCCCGGAGCATCCCCCATCCCCTGCGGTAGGAGCACCACCACAGAGCCAACCAGGCTCGCTAGCCCAACCGCCAGAACAAACGCCACCACATCCAGAAGGGCCCACATCACCCCACTTGCCGAGACCATCTGGCTCAGAGGGGACCCCAAGGGCTGATTCCACCCCACCCTTGGAAGGAGAGTTGTCAAATGGTAACAATTCCGCTCAGTGGTCCCCTGACGAGCCCACAAACGGCCAAGAAAGTGGGTGTAATGTCAATAGTACTCATATATACTGTGCACTATATCTGTCTTTCTTGTTTTTTTCCCCTTAATTTGTATGTCAGGACCTTTGTTATGGCCTAAAAAATACACATATGCTGATCTGATTACAGATGATCCCAGCCAAGCAATGGACTGGGCAATAAGACCCTCACCAACCCCACCTCCCCAAATAGTGGGTCCACAGCCCCCTGGTAAGAGCAAACACTTCTATGAAAACACACCTGCTATGTGTCCTAAATATGTTGCTGATGTTGATGTTCTGTATCCTCTGTAGGTGGCCCATCCCTGCAGGACCTGGAGGCGGCACATGATGAAGCGGCTGCAAATCTGGCACAATTACGCCGCCTCATTGATGCCTATAAACGGGCCCATCCCACCTCTGCCCATCAAGATGCCCAGCCTCTTCATCCTCATGTTTGATGTTTTGATTAAAAATTGTTACCCACGTTTCTGGGATTTTAGATATACACGTTTGCATTTTATGGACCATGTTGGTAATGTGTTTTATGAATAAAAATACAGTGTTTTAAACTATGGACTCTTGTTAAGTGTTTTTGTGAATGAATATATATGTTTAAAATTTGTTAACCCTGTAACGGGGTTTGACCCCATACCATTATTACATAAGAAAGGTTGACACGATACCACAAGTACATATTGGTGTCCTCAAATGTGTTTACCGTATTTTCCGCTTTTTAAGACGCACTTTTGCCTCCCCCAAACTGGGGGGGTAAAAGGGGGTGCGTCTTAAAAAGCGGATGTGAAAAAAAGCAATTAAAAAAAAAATGAAATATTACCGGGGGGGGATTGCGCCTGCCGAGTGGGGGTGCCGTACACAGGTTCCGTATGGTGAGGGGCACAGATTCACTACCGGAGCTGCAGGGGATGACCGGTGGTAGCGAGCGGTGGGCGCCGCCATCTTCTCTCTACCCGGCTGCATTCACTAAGCAGTGTGCAGCCGGCCGGTAGAGGTGCAAGCTCCAGAATGGCCGCGGGTCTCCGTTATGGCCGCGGCCATTTTGTTGAAGCCTTTCCTGACTGGCTGCACAGTTAGTAATACTACTGAATGCAGCCAGCCAA
Organism: Allobates femoralis; assembly: GCA_033576535.1. Taxonomy (NCBI): domain Eukaryota; kingdom Metazoa; phylum Chordata; class Amphibia; order Anura; family Aromobatidae; genus Allobates; species Allobates femoralis. The sequence goes on along the minus strand of JARQOC010000054.1, from coordinate 162,504 downwards.
AAGAAACATGGCGGCGCCCACCGCTTGCTGCCACCTCTCATCCCCCGGTACTCCGCTCCTGCCCCCGTGCCCCCACTGCAGCGTCGGCCCTGCTACTGTGCCTCTCACCCTCCTGAACCTGCCTCCGGACCCCCACTCGGCAGCCACATGTCAAGTAAGCAGTTGTGGTCCGGGGGGGGAAGGGGGATAGGGAAGACACAAAAGGGGCAATACAAATGATGGGGACATATATACAAGTTTCAGGATGGGGGGACATATATAAAGGATGGGGGGGCATAGTTTCAGGATGGGGCATATATACAGGTTGGGGGACATTTATACAGGATGGGGGACATTTATACAGGTTGGGGGGCATATACACAGGATGGGGGCATATATACAGGATGGGAGACATACACAGGATGGGGGACATATATACAGGATGGGAGACATATACACAGGATGGGGGACATATATACAGGATGGGGAACATATATACAGGATGGGGGACATATATACAGGATGGGTGGCGTAGATACAGGATGGGGGACATATATACAGGATGGGTGGCGTAGATACAGGATGGGTGGCATAGATACAGGATGGGGGCATATAGATAAGATGGGGGAATATATATGCCAGAATGGGGTATATATACAGGTTGGGGGGCCGTATTTACAGCATGGGGACATATATACCAGGATGAGGGACATGTATACCAGAATGGAGGGGACATATATACCGGAATACCAGGATGGGGGGGTTTATGTACCAGGATGAGGGACATATATACTGATTTGTAAGACGGACACTGGCATTATAAGACGGACCCCATTTAACATTAAAAATAATTTATTTTCTCTTTTCCTTCACCAAATTTGGGGGTGCGTCTTATAATCAGGTGCGTCTTATAAAGCGAAAAATACGGTATTTGTCCCGGTAATGAGTTGCATGTCCCAGTATGGTGTTCCCAAATTCGTATGGTGACATAATGTATGATTTATAGGGTACATAAGCATTGGGGACATATGTACGGCACCCAGGGACAGGCCTTTGTGGTAACAATGTATGGTGCCTATGTGTATTGTCCTCCATATACATGTATTTCAGTACACATATTCTGCACACACATTGACAAGGGAATGTTAGGTGATCAATACATATGGCCCACATAACTGCAAACACACAAATATCTGTGCACACACATACTTTCAAGGCTCCAATATTATCCTGACCAAGAACGCAAGAGTGATTTTATTAGCCAACGCAGTAGCACAACACACATAACATAAAAACGCTATACAAATTCACTGTACAATTAATCGTCACGCGAGCGCCGTGTTTTGCCTTGTTGCCCACGCCAATGCGTCCAGCAATAATCCGCGACACATCACACGAGAGTTGACTAAAGCAACGAGCTAATACGCACATGCATGATTACATTTTACGATGTGGCGCTGCAAAGAAGGACACAGTAATTGGTGTTTGTTTGCAACCAATCATACGTCTTCAAGGCGTCACACAACATAATGTTAATGCCTATCTCCGATATTCGGCTCAAAATTACGCCCACATCGCTAATGTGGTGGCTCTGTGTGACACGGAAGCGGCGACCAGCGACTTGATCGCCCCTGAGCCTTGGGCGACGCTCAGGCAATTTCCGGTCAGGTTGTTGCCCGAGCGTCGCCTGAGTTGTCGCCCCGTGTAAATGGGCGTCGGCGACCTTGGGCGACACGCAAATACGTGCGCGCGCACGTGCATCGCCTGTGGAATCGCCGGCGATATGTCCAGGTGTGACGGTACCCTTAGGGCAACCAAAATAAGTGACAATCACGGCACTTATTTTTTTTCTGTTTACAGCACTAATCTTATGGGTTAAACAACAGATCAGAATCAAATATCAAATATACCCTTTATTAAGTTTTTAAAATTTTCTTTTTAATTCCAGAAACTGGTGATTTAACAAAAAAAAAAATATATATATTTTTTTTATTTATCTTTTGTCTGCACAATGAGTGTTTCAGTTTTTTTTTTTTTTTTTAAACCTCAGCATTTGTAAAGGAAAAGTACCGTATATACTCGTGTATAAGCCGACCCCCCTACTTTTGCCCCCAAAAACTGGGAAAACTTAATGACTCGCGTATAAGCCGAGGGTGGACTCCAGCACAGGTATACAACCCCCAGCAGTGAGGTATACAGCAGCCTCCCCAGTGGTAGTATACAGCAGCAGCCCCAGTTGGTAGTATACAGCAGCCCCAGAGGTATATGCAGCCCCAGAGGTATATGCAGCCCCAGAGGTATATGCAGCCCCAGAGGTATATGCAGCCCCAGAGGTATATGCAGCCCCAGAGGTATATGCAGCCCCATAGGTATATGCAGCCCCAGAGGTATATGCAGCCCCAGATGTATATGCAGCCCCAGGGGTATATGCAGCCCCATATGCAGCCCCAGGGGTATATGCAGCCCCAGAGGTATATGCAGCCCCAGGGTATATGCAGCCCCATATGCAGCCCCAGAGGTATATACAGCAGCCCCAGTGGTAGTATACCGCAGCCCTTAGGTAGTATACAGCAGCCCCAGGGCTGTATACAGCAGCAGCCCCAGGGCTGTATACAGCAGCAGCCCCGGGGCTGTATACAGCCGCAGCCCCGGGGCTGTATACAGCCGCAGCCCCGGGGCTGTATACAGCCGCAGCCCCGGGGCTGTATATAGCCGCAGCCCCGGGGCTGTATACAGCCGCAGCCCCGGGGCTGTATACAGGCCTCCCCATCAAGCTCCAGGGCCCCCCCCCTTGCGTGGCAGCCCGTAAAGTAAAATCATACTTACCAGTGTCCTGTCGCGCCGTCCGCAGCTTACCGACATGACGATCCCGGGCTTCATTCAGCGTCTTCCGGCTTCCGACTTCCTGTAGTCGCGGGCAATGACGTCATTGCCCGCGACTAAAGGAATGCGGAAGACGCGGAATGAAGCCCGGGATCGTCATGTCGGCAAGCTGCGGACGGCGCGACAGGACACTGGCAAGTATGATTTTACTTTACAGGCTGCCGTGCAAGGGGGGGGCCCTGGAGCTTGATGGGGGGGCCTGTATACCTCCGGGGCTGCTGCTGTATATATACATATATGATGTATATATATGTATATATACTGTATACTCGCATATAAGCCGAGGGGGGACTTTTCAGCCCAAATTTTGGGCTGAAAAACTCGGCTTATATGCGAGTATATACGGTATATAAGAAACACTGGCACCCCTGCTGCTTTTTTTTTTTTTTACTCACTCCTGATTTTGCCTTACAAATACTGAGATAAAAAAACTCACCGAATAAAGATGCTTGAAGGAACTTGACCCTGTGATCATTAATACTATATATTGAAATATTTAATTACTGTATTGCCCTATAAGTACAAATTACATCACCCATGGAAAAGTACTATGATGGCAGCATTGGGGGACTTTAGCAAGTCCTGGCTGCCATGCTATGTCACAGGACTCTGCAGTCACATTGCAAGGATACCAATTGAGCAGGCAAACGGACGCAACACCAAGATGGCACAACTTAATTGCTACTGTCATCATAATTTTAATAATATATAACATATTCCGCAGCAATTTGCAATTAAGGCTGGAGTCAAACTAGCGAGGATCGCATTACTCTGGCTGGACTGGCTGGCTTCTTTCCTGACCTGAGTGTGTCAGCTGCATGAAGCTGACACGCTTTGGTCAGGATAGCCGATGGTCAGTCCAGGCATTTTGATGCAATCGTCGTGCGAGTCATATGGCAGTGTGACTCCAGCTTTAAAGGAACTTGACAAGTCCCCCATGGCCTCCAACCCACGAGCATTTGTATTTTTATTACTAAATAACTGCCCTAACCAGCCCTGAAGGTGTTTTCTACCAATTTGCATGTTTTTTTTTTTTAAAGTCTTTACAAACCCTGTTTTTTTAATATGCTAATTACCTCTTGACTTCCAAGATGGCCACCATGCAAGGAGGCTATATGTGAGTGGCCTGATGGCACCCATGGAAAATCCAGAGGCATCCAGCTACTAGACACCCTCCAGCAAGGAGACACATCAGCAGGACAGATGACATCGAGAAAAAGCAGAACAGTGAGATAAATCGATCTATTTTATCTGAAATCCCCTGGCTGAAGCACGACCAATCCCTCTCCAGCCCTCACAGCCCCTACAGTCATCACAGTATTGCATTCCTTTGACAAGGAGCCTAGTGGCCTATTATCAGGAAACCTGAGGTGATCAAGCTGGGAGTGAGGCGACTGGGAAAAGATAAACAGCAGCCCCCCCCCACCACCGATGGAGGCTAGGGGAGGGGGAGCTCGAGCCAGAAAAGCACAAGAGCAGGCCCCATAATAGATTAAGCAGGCCATGGAATGGTGCTACCTGGGGGCACAAGAAACACATTGTCACAACTGAACTATCTGTGTTCACCATTTAAACCCCATCAAGGACTTACACATCAACCTAAATACAGAGACATTCACAGTACAGCAGACATATTCAGGAAGAAACTGACAGTCCAAGCCAGAGTAATAAACAAGGCTCTGACTGTTTAAGGCTACTTTCACACTACGATTTTTGTAAAATCCGATGCTGTCCGATATAAATCGGACAGCATCGGATTCTTCTAATGCCTGGAATCGGGTGCCAAATAGGCATCCGATTCCGACAGAAAATAGGATGCCTGCCCTCCTGTCAGATCGCTCCCTGAGAGCTGTCAGTCTCTCCCCCGGTCCTCTTCTTTATCCCCTGTGTCTCCCCTCTTGGCCCCCGGTCCTGTGTCTCCCCTCTTGGCCCCCGGTCCTCTCCTCTTGGCCCCGGTCCTCTCATCCCCTGTGTCTCCCCTCTTGGCCCCCGGTCCTCTCATCCCCTGTGTCTCCCCTCTTGGCCCCCGGTCCTCCTATGCGTCCTCCTCCTCTCCTCTTGTCCTCCTCCTCTTGTCCTCCTCCTCCTCTCCTTTCTCACCTGTCCACGACTCCTGCACGGTCCCGCGCGTCTCCGGTGCCTTGCTGTTCTGTCTCAGTGCTGCCAGGACCTCTCGTGATGTCACAATCACATGACTGCCGGCTATTGGTTCCTGGCAGTCATGTGATTGTGACATCACGGCAGGTCTTATCAGCACAGACGGCAAGATACCTGGAGACACCGGAGATGCCGGGAGACGTCGGGGGCCTCGTGGACAGGTGAGCATAGATTTTTTTTATTTTTAATTAACCCATTTATTCACTTTTGGAGCGATTTTAGTGTACTGAGCATGCTCAGTACACTAAAATCGGTCCGAGGAGACATGAGATGTTTCCTCGGACCCTTCTCCATAGGGCCCCATGTTAAGTTGATCGGGTCGGATCGGATGTGCACTAAATGCCATCCGATCTGGTCCGATCCGAATCTGTCAGATTTTATTTTCGGTGCAAAAATCGGAGCAAGCTCCGATTTTTGCACCGATAAAAAAATCGGACAGATTCGGATCGGACCAGATCGGATGGCATTTAGTGCACATCCGATTCGGTCCGATGCCCATAGGCATACATGGGGTCCGAAAATCGGTCCGATGCTGTCCGATTTTCATCGGACAGCATCGGAAATGCTAAAATCGTTATGTGAAAGCAGCCTAAGCTGCTCATAAAACAGCCCCCACAGTGCATAACCTACTGCAACCTTCTGTCACCTAGTGGCCATCCAGGGCAACAACACCCTTGAAAGATGAGATAAACACCTAACTTATCTTGATAACACTGATGCCCAACAAGATGGAATCAGCGATTTTCGGATCTGGCGCCAGGGTGGAAATGGTGGCCAGAAGGTGAATGGTGAAACCCACAGCACCATGGATTGGTGGCCCGAAACAAGGGAGAGGATGAGGACAGAGCGGCAGGAGACCAGAGAACAACCTCGCGAGTCTGCAAGAGGACAGCGCCACAAGACGCAGGGAAGAAGGCGCAGCACAGAACAAGTCACAGAATCAGCGAAAGTTGGAACCCTGGGGCCCTGGGGATGATGGAGGGAACTGTGGAGGGAGCAATCATATCGACCAAGAGACACCTGGGCACCCAAACACAGACTCATACCCTTCCATAGAATTCAGGTCTATGGTGAACGAAGTGGCATTATACCTGGCCAGCGACATCAAAAAGGCGTGAGGCAGGCAGTAAGAGAGGCCTTGGGAGATCTCCAGGAGATCTCCGCACAACATGCGAGCAGTCTAGACTGTCTAGAATAGCGTGTGTCAGACTTGGAAGGTAAACTGGCCACAATGGAGCACGACCTAATGTAGTCGCAGAAGCAGTCTAGTTGGATGAGAGACAAAATGGATGACCTGGAAAATAGGTCGAGGAAGAACAATCTCAGAATTGTGGGCCTCCCAGAATTTGTATCACCCCAACAACTAGACGAAATATGCGCATTAAACCTCACCAACGTTCTGGGACTCCAAGGCCAACACAAGGTAGAAAATGCACACAGAGTAGGCCCGCTGACCTTGGAGGACACGCGGCGGCCATAATACCAATGGGCAAGCGAACCCACACTCCCAGAGGCCCAGGCAAGGTATCACCAAATACCTTGACTTTAAAGAAAAGGAGAAAATATTACGGCTCTTTAGAAACAGGAGACATCCACTGAAGCTCAGAGGCCACAGGGTGGTCCTCTTCGAAGACTTCTCTGCAGAAGTGACCAAGAAGCACAAAGCATTTGGTGAAGTGTGTGGCATCCTATTCAAATGCAACATTCAATTCCAGCTCCTTTACCCAGCAACACTTAAAGTAAGAGGCCCAAACGGATCATTCAAATCCTGGAAAGACCCCAAGAAGGCCCTGCGTGCCTTCACAACCAGCCCGCAGAGAGGATCCCCAAAGAAGCGTGATGCAGAAAAGGAAGACGAACGGCGACCTGGGCAAACACCGAGCACACCGGTGCGACATCCCCTACTAGATAGGGAAGTGCACCTCCACAAGCCGGGGAAACTGACACCCCACCAGAACGGAACCAGACGACACCCACAATGGATCGGCAAGACTGACGGGCTAAGCGAAGATGTTCACCGCTGATCCTGATATCCTGAGTGGGGAGTACTCCACATCCACTCCTCCCCTCTGATACCAATATTTACCTATTTTTTATAAAAACAAATCTTTTAATCCTTTTTTTTGCATTTTTTATTCTATATTTTTATTTCCCTCTCCTTTTTTTTTTTTTTCCCCTCTTGATGGAGCCTACACGTGTAAGCTATTTATGGTGACCTGCCACACCGCCCAGCACCCATATCCGTGGCTACACCAGCAGAAACATGCAGGGGAAGAAGGAAAGTGGGTGGGGGGATTACATAGTCAAAGACTCGGGGACCCCCGAAATTGGGGGAGACTGAATACGAGAGAACACAACCCCAAACGGGATTTTGCTATAGACTCGTTCTGTTGTTGTTGCTGTTTTGTTTTCCACATGGCTGGCAAAGGAACCACTTTCTCAGAAGGCGAATCGGCGGGAGCAAAGTGGTTGCTTTTCTACTTCTTTTTTTTCTTCTTTTTTTCTCTTCTCTCTTCTTCCATGCTGAAAAAAATGGAAGTCGCTTCTAATGCGAGGGCTGGGAGGTGGGAGGGGGGTGGAGGCAAGGATTGGGACAAGGGAAGGCCGTTGGGACTCCAACACACGTACAGGGATTCACTATGTATAATGCTACAAATGAAATTACTGCTCCACAACTGAAACCACCACCCAGGGCACCCCATATACCAAAACGTAAAGATAAATGGGACCCAGAGTCATCACCGGTACCGGTACCACACGCTACATGTAATGATCTGACCGCAGGTTGGCCACACAATGGGAAAGATGGTTAAAATAATATCATGAACATTTCTATCCTCTATTTTGAAGCAAATACACTCTGAGCGAGATACTCTTCAGATCATTGGAGGAGACTTCAATTTAGCCTTCTCCAACTGTGTCGACAGACCCCATCTGCAACCTCCCACGGGCCTGTCTCGAGGAGAAGGGCGTGACTCAGTGACCTTCCGTAAATTAATCCACTCTTACGGTCTTTACGATTTATGGAGAGTGGATAATCCGACTACCTGACAGTATACGTTGTACTCCCATACACATAAATCTCATAGCAGAATAGACTATATTTTTGGAAATATTCTGACCCTCCGAACTTTGAAAAAAGCTGACATAGGACACATTACATGGTCAGACCATGCTCCCCCCTACTAGTGAATCTGGAAATCGCCCCCCATATCCCGAGACCGACTCACTGGAGACTAAACGAGTCCTTACTGACAAACAATGTGACGAGACAGGCCCTACAGACCTCACTGACACATTATTTTGCTGAGAATGCCCCGTCGGCCCCCTCGCTCGGGTCCCTATGGGAGGCGCATAAGGCGGTCTTCTGAGGTGAGTGTATGGCTCTTTCCTCTAGATTAAAAAAAGATAGCAAACTGCAATATTCCATCTGCGAGGGGAAACTGAGTGCTGCCGAGGCGAAACTCCTTGCGGGGCCCACGCAACGTGGTCTGAGGGAGGTGATTGAATTAAGAGCGAGGCTAAGGGACTTGGTTCTGGGGAAAGTGGAGAAACTCATTAGATTCTCCCGCCAAAGATACTATGAATATGGTAACAAACCCCATACGATGCTTGCGAGACAATTGCAGAATAAAGCCACAAATGGAAACACCTCCGGGATTAGAGGCTCTGACGGCGCTATTAGATATGATCCTGAAGGGATGGCTATGGCCTTCCACAATTATTACTCCTCTTTGTACTCATTGCCCTCCCCACTGCCAAATGACCATCAGACTAGAGATACAATGCTAAATGATTACCTCGATAGCTGTCAGCTACCCAAACTACCTCGGTCTGCTCTTGAAGACCTAAATGATAAGATCACTACTGAGGAGATTGAAGAAATCGTGAAAAAGTTGCCCTCTACTAAAGCCCCAGGTCCCGACGGTCTGCCGTATCTCTATTACAAAACATATCTACCCTTACTTTCGCAGTATATGGTCTCCTTGTTTAATAGCTTCATGACCGGAGGGGAAATTCCTGCCTCTATGCTTCACTCCTATATAACAGTTATTCTAAAAGATGGTAAGGACCCCGTAGACTGCGCAAGTTATAGGCCTATAAGCCTCTTAAATTCAGACTTAAAAATCTTCACAAAAATTCTGGCGGAGAGATTGAATAATTGGTTGCCTCGATTAGTCCATAAAGACCAGGTCGGCTTCGTTCGGTACCGCCAGGCGGGCGACAACACTCGCCGCCTGCTGGACTTGATAGACGTGGTGAATAAGAGAGGAGAAGAGGCCATCCTGTTGAGTCTAGACGCGGAGAAGGCCTTTGACAGGCTGAACTGGGACTTTATGTTCCCTGCATTGCATCACTTCGGCCTGTTGGGGCCCTTCATTTCCACACTACGGGGCTTGTATTCTGCCCCGAGGGCGACGGTCCGCTTGTCCCATGCGCATTCTAGGCAACTGGAAATACATAATGGCACACGCCAGCGATCTCCTCTTTCCCCGTTGCTATACGTTTTAAGCATTGAGCCTCTTGCAGCTCACTTACGCAGGAGTCCTGACATAGTTGGAATTCGGATTAGATCAAAGGAATTTAAAGTTTCTTTATTCGCCGATGATGTTATGCTCACACTGACTAATCCAATAGTAACCCTCCCCAACCTGAGCAAAATTCTGGAATCCTATTCACACTTATCTGGGTATAAAGTGAATCCGAGTAAAACTGAAGCGCTTCCTCTTAATATACCTGAACCTAAACTTGGGTACTTACAGAAGTCCCATAGATACACTTGGAGAACATCTTCCATTAAATATTTGGGGGTACACATTACTCCACGATATGGCGAGATGTATGGGGCAAACTTCCCACCTCTGATCCGAGATACTGAAATACGACTACAGAAGTGGTCCTCATTGCCGGTCTCTTTTTTGGGTAAAATGGCAATCTTAAAAATGTCGATTCTCCCCAAGTTCCTATGCCTGTTCGAAACAATTTCATCAAATGTCCCACAGGCAGTCTTAAAGAAGGTGCAGTCGATTTTCTTGAACTTTGGCATTCGGGGAGACATCGTATTCCTAGAACGGTGATGTGCGCCCCCAAATCTCAGGGGGGTCTGGCCTGCCCAGATATAACTAAATATTATTTTGCCGCACATTTACGGCTCATCCCCCTCCTGGTCGACTCTCCCCGCATTCACCAAATGGATGGAAATCGAAAAATTGTGGCTAGCTCCTTATCACCCAGCGGCCCTGATATGGGGTCCGCCTAACGAGATTTCTCGGACTGCACTTTTGGGGCCTATGTCGTTTACCAGGGACATGTGGACCTCTCTAAGAATCAAATTCCAGCTAGCTTCGCATGCATCGTTCCTGACCCCGTTTCTCTATAACCCACATTTGCAGGGTGTCATGGAGTCCGGGGCGGGATCTTGCTGGGCATCATCAGGCCTCTTCACGTACAGGGACCTGGTGGACCCCCTGACTAGGAGATTTAGGACCTTTCATGAGCTATCCCAGAAGCATAACCTACAGAGGACTTTATCCTACTCATACCAACAAATATTACACTATTTTAAAACAAAGATGGGTTCCCCAGAATCCCTTATACCGACTGATTTTGAGAGGATATGTGCAACTAATGCCTCAACTAAGGGGCTCATTTCTGATGTATACACCCTACTCCATTGCCCCTGCTCCCTGATGCCTAGCTGTCACATATATATGACGAGATGGGAATCGTGGTTGGGGCACCCATTGACTTTGAGGCAGTGGCAAATGGTCTGGTCGAGAGCCCACAAGACTTCTATCAATACCCTTCACAAGGAGAGCCAGATTAAACTCCTGATGAACTGGTATTGCGTTCCTGAGGTCCTTCATAGAATGAACAGGTCCATTCCGGATGTATGTTGGAGATACGGTGCCGTTGGTGCATCTCTCTTCCACATTTTCTGGGATTGCCCAACCTTGGAAGGTTTCTGGAAGGGAGTGGAGAGACTATTGAGCATGGTTTTTGAAGTTGAGGTGCCAGTTGACCCCCATATGTACTTGTTAAACCTAACACCTAGAGGATGGAACAAGCCCCGCACGAAGTTACTGATCCACCTTTTGACAGCTGCCAAATGTCTCATCCCACTATACTGGAAAAAAAACAGCTGCTCCCATGCAGCTGGATCTTTATACCAGAGTCCAGGATGTGTACGTTATGGAAAAAATGACAGCTTCTATACATAACGAAATGGATAGGTTCGACAGGGTGTGGGCACCGTGGACTGTATTTAGAGACGAGGGGAACGACTTGACTTAATAAACGGAAGTGAGTGGTGACCCAGAACGGGGCGTGATTATTCATCTTTGAGAAAAAAAGGGGTTAAAGTGCACAGCCTGGGTTCGGGACCTCATACAAGTGAGCTAAAAACCTTGAAATTCTAGTTGACGGAGGAGGAGTAGTGGACACGCTGAATATACTATTATTGTTTTGTTTCTGTATATTTTTTCTCTATAACAGACAAGTGGAGTTTGCCTATTCGCTTGAAATTGTCTTTTGTTCCATGTTTTAAATTCAAAATTTTTTCAATAAAAACAAAGTTCAAACAAAATAATATCATGGAATGTGAAAGGCCTGAGGTCACCCGAAAAGCGAGCCATGGTACTTAGACACCTCAAGAGACTGAAGGGCGACATAATACTGCTCCAGGAAACCAATTTGCCCCAGCAGGACATGTTCCGCATACATAGACTGTGGGTAGCAGGGGTATACGGCTCAGGAGCACAGGGGAGGCGGGCAGGAGTGATGACCTTAATACACAAATCATTTGCACACAAAGTTCTGTCCAGCCACCACGACGACCAAGGGCGACATGTACACTTGACTTTGGAGACGCCGGGAGGGATCCTTAATGTACACAATGTGTACGGACCTAACTCAGCACAGAACACTTTCTTCCAGAACTTACATCAATCCATGACACTAGATAAGGAACCCAACTTAGTAATAGGGGTTGACATGAACGAGGTAACGTTGGAGTCGGAGTACAGATCGGGGAGGCCGGGTGAATACGGCTAGTAGACCCAAACGCGGGGGATACGAGGCTACAGGGAATTGCATCAGATCTTGTAATGAGAGACGCATGGAGGTTGCAACATCTGGTGGAGAGGCAGTTTACACACTTCTCACACCCGCACGAGACCTGGTCACGCATTGACCTCTTCCTAGTGTGGGAAGACATACTCCTGAAGGTAGAAGAGACCACAATAGAAGACATGATAATTTCTGACTACAGCCCGATCACTTTAACGCTACGAGACACCTTCCCACGGGGTATGGACATCCTGTGGAGATTCCCTCACTTCCTACAGCAAGACCACGACTTTGCCAAACTACTAAGGGAACAGTGGACGGTCTTCCACGAGACTAATAAGGAAGAGTAGGACAACCTTACGCTATTCTGGGAGACCGCCAAGGTGGTCCTAAGGGGCAAGATCATCGCTCACACCAAAAAGACGACTATGACAAACGCACTGTACGTACAGTCAAGTCAAACAAGCGGATATACATAGACTATCTGACTCAGCCTTCCCCACAAACAAAAAAAAAGTGGCTGGAGGGCAAGACAGAATTCGACACCTGGGCCATAAAGAGAGCTCTTTGGGAAATCCCTACAGGACATCGAACTGTACAAATACGGGGATAAGGCAGGTCGCCTATTAGCTAACTTAGCGAGGGGCAAACGAGGCACAACACACATAACCGCACTCAAAAGACCGGACAACTCGGTGACGGCCAACCCCAGGGATATAAACGACATTCTGGGTAAATACTACGCTGCTTTATACAGGGCCAGAACACTAGACAAACAGGCGGGGGAGAGATGGCTACAGACAGTGATACTCCCGATAGTCATGGAAGAAGGCCTGGGCAGTCTGAATAGAGAAATAACGAAAGAGAAAATAGTTAAGGTAATAGCCGACCTGAGCATACATAAATCTCCGGGCCTAGATGGCTATGGAGCTGGTTTTTATAAGATCCTGAAAGACCAGATACTACCCCACTTACAGGGGATGTATAACGAGTTCCTATCAGGGCGAGAAATCCAAGCCCACATGAACACTGCACACATAAAGCTCCTCCCCAAGGGAGACAAAATGTCCGGCGACCCTGCCAGCTTCAGACCTATCTCGATGATAAACCAAGATTTTAAGATCATGGCTAAAATCATGGCAGATCGATCGGCTAGCTCTTTCTCCCAGACCTGGTAAAACGGGAGCAAGCTGACTTTGTCAAAGCAAGGTCGGAAACATTCGCAGGGCCATGATAGTTCTTTAAGCGGTTAGGTTAAGTAAGGGCAAACCAAATGGGGCCCCAGCCATGGTCATGCAAGATGTGGAGAAAGCTTTCGACAGCGTCAGCTGGCCATGACTGGAAACCGTGCTAGATAAAATCAGACTTCAATGTGCTTTTAGGACGTTCTTGCGCTCCCTCTGCAAAAAACCGAAGGCCAGAGTGAACACACCTGGCTTCCTGTCAGATGTGATACGGCTGGAAAGGGGTACACGCCAAGGGTGCCCCCTGTCGCCTTTGCTATTCGACTTGGCGATTGAACCACTATCACGATTCTTAAATGAGGGCCAAAGCTTCCAAGGGATCTACATGGGCACAAAGGAAATCAAATCCAGCTTTTTCCAGATGATGTCATACTTTACATGGCGGATGCGCGCAGGGACCTCCAAGGCCTCCTATCACAGCTGGAGGCCTCCGGGGAACTATCTGGATTCTGCCTAAACAAATCTAAATGCGAGATACTCCTGCTAAAAGGCTTAGAAGGAGAGTGGCGGGGGGTACTCAAGTGAGCTATTGCAACATCTCCCTAGTAAATAGGGTCATGAAATACCTGGGAGTATACCTAGGGAGAGACACGAGAGACATATACAGACTTAATTATGCCCCGTTAATCAACAAAATTGTGATGGAATCATCAAGATAAGTAGCTTCCCTAGGCTCTTATACCCACTCTAGACCAACCCTCTCCTACTCCGCCACGTCGACGTAAATAGGTTAAATACAGCTTTTACGACCTTCCTCTGGAGGGGCAGGAAACCAAGAATCAGGGGACGCACACTGATGCTCACACGAGACGAGGGTGGACCAGGGTTACATAATATACGAGGTTATAACATAGCATGCCTGATGAGACATATCTTAGACTGGCTGAAACACACTAGCAAACACTCAGACTACACACTCGAGTCAGAGTGGTGCACCCCATGGAACCCAGTAGCCATTCTACACTCAATGGGAGCAACTGTGGATCCCCGGGTGAAAAACTTGATCATTGTCAAAGACACAAGGGGGGCATGGAAGGCACTGCGAATCAAGCTCGGGTTATCCTGGAAGATATCTAAATACCTTAGTCCATGGCGATACCCAGACTTTAGCCAGGGTAAGGACAACGCACTCTTTAAAGTCTCGAGAGCCAAGGGCATTAAAATACTACAGAACCTAATGCAGATGGAGGAGAGGAGGTGGTTGATGGCGAAAGAGACATTCAGAAAGTGGCGATTTAGCCATTCTCATGCTCTACAGTTTGAACAACTGAGGTTACATTTATTCCATCGCTTACATGACTTAAGAAAGGAATGCTCAAACCATGGACTGGACACCCTACTAGCTAGGGATGTAGCGGACACTAGTGTATCCACCATATACGCCACCCTAAGGCGAGACCTAATTCCCTCAGGGCCGCACAGGATTCTCATAAGATGGGAGGTAAGATTACAGGACGAGGAGATCGAGGGGAAGATCTTGGAGGGCTGGCGCAAGGTTCGTAAGAACATTGTGAGCGAAAGGTGGAGGGACACATTTCAGAGTGATGCATGGGGCAATTCTGGGGTTCAATATACAACGCAACAAGACCCATCCAGACAGAAAATAGTCATGCCCAAAATGTGGGGACAAGGGGGGGTAGACATGTTCCATGGGATATGGGAATGCAGGGTTATCCTCCAATCCTGGAAGGCAGTGAGGAGCTGGACACAACGCATACTACAGTGTTGTGTACCACTAAACTGCTTGTTGTGGATATTCCACAACCTACGGGACCTAGGTCTAGACAATGCACAGAGAAAACTATTTCACACCATCATGGTGCTACACAAACGACTGATATTACGACACTGGCTGACAACAGCAACACCAACGCTATCGGAACTAGTGACGGATCTGAAGGGGGCAATGCTGGTTGAGAAGGTGGAAGCAGAAGGGGACAGGGACACCAGAACAACTAAATTCTTTGCGACATGGAAACTTTTCATAATAGATCAACACTTTGGAGGCCACATACACCGATTTGAATACCCCTACTGTAACACGACATGGTATAACTCAGAAGACTTACATGGCACGTTTAGCTCACTTAAGGTACCAGGCAGTATGAGAAACAACCATAACACATAACCATTATTGTGGTGGTGGTTGATGGGTGGGGTGGGGGAGCTAGCTATCAAGAAATGGAACGGTTAGCAGCATTTTTATAGGGAGGGAGCTGACGAAGGGCAGGGGGTGGGTGAAGGGGTCCTTTTTCTTTACATTTACTCTTTTTTATTCTTTTTTCTTGTTCACATCTTCCTCTGTTCTTGCTTTTCTCTATTCCCCATTTTTCTTTCTTTCTTTTTTTCCTATAGTCTTTCTTTTCTCTTCTTGGGGGGGGTTAAAACCTTACTATACGAAGCTCACATACTAACTAAACACACACAATGACACATGAGCCACCACATGGAGTACAGACAGACCTGAGACGCACGTCTCCACAAATGGACAATCTATACTTTACAGGCTTTACATGTGGGGAATACTATGCTATACAACTGTATGTTATGTGTGAAACTTAATAAAAAGAGGTTTATTTAAAAAAAAAAAAGCTAATTAGCCTTTTTACTGGTCGATGGCACATTTGTTTAACCAGACTAGTTGACCCTCTCAGCATGCCATCACGCCACCTCGGAAGTGAAGAAGAGAGCTCCTTCATGGGCAGTGTCTCTCCAAAGCTGGGACACATATACCTAGCTTCAGAGGTACAATGATTTTGTGAAGAAAATCAGGCGCAAGGGAGAAATTTGCAGAGAGCTGCTGATGACGCTGGCTCTTGTAAATGATGTTATCATGCCCCTTTATGTTGAGATGGCCACTAGTCTGGGGAAGCATTCCCATCTCATCGACTAATCAAAAATCTAATTACCATATTAAAAAAGGGATTTATAAAGACTTTTTGGACTGAAAATAACTGTAGCATTCTGCGAATGGTAGTGTGACTCAGATCACACGTAGCCACACAATTCATTGGGTGCGTGTAAAACTCAGCCCGATAAACAACGAGATAGATGAGGGAGAAATTCATCTCTTTATGTTCTCACCTGTGCTCTGATTTTCGCATGCAAAAGAATTTGTTCACAGTAGAATGATACTCGGTCACGCTCACAGCAGAGATTGAGCCAAGTGTCATTAGCATATCGCATCAGATGTCATACACTTGTGTAACCCCGGCCTTAGAAGAGGCTTCCCTCTGGGTAAAGAATTATGCAGACCAATTTGATGTAGTGTGTGGCGTATTGTATGAGCACTGACAGGCTGACCCCCCCTACCCTTTAACCTCTACAGCAATGCCGCCAGAACTTGGAATCTATTTTGAAAAGAAAACCTTTGGATATGGTGCTGAGCAGTACAGTCAATTTCTTTGGCCGACCATAGCAGCAAGGCTTTTTCTGAGTGACACCTGTCTTGTTTAATTGCTGTATGGTCTTGTCCACTGTGCTGCTGCGCTGCAGCTCAGTTTCAGGGTGTTAGCAATCTTCTTATAGCGTAGACCAACTTTATGAAGTGCAGTGGTCTCCCAATGTGTGGGTTGGGAGCCAAATATGGCTCGCAGGCCAGTGATGTGTAGCTCGCGACTGTCTTCTAGCTTGCGTCTATTCACCAGGATTAGCAAATGGCTATGAAGAGAAGGTCTCAAGATGGTGACTTTTATGACTAGCCCCACACAGGACAGCAGATTCTTATAAGGTCGGAACCCCTGCATCTTGGTATACTGCCTCAGAATGATTTCTTTGGAAAAACTTTGCTGTCATTATACCAATAATGTAGACTCCGGATGCTACTACTGTGAAGGGGCAGGAGCTGGATGTGGCTAGAGAAACTCCTTCAGGGCAGAATGTGGCTCACAACCATCTTTCAGAACTGGATGTGGCTTTCAAAGTGAGAAAGATTGGGGACCTCTGATGTAGCGCAACAATTCCTTTTTTTAGATCCTCAGAGAATTCTTTGCCATGAGGTGCCATGTTGAACTTCCAGTGACCAATATGAAATGTGTGAGCGATAACACCATTGTAATACACGTGCTCCCCATTCACACCTGAGATTTATAACAATGAGTCACATGACATCAGGGAGGGAAAATGACTAATTGGGCACAATTTGGCCATTTTTCTTAGGGGTGTACTCACTTTTGTTGCCAGCGGTTTAGGCATTGGCTATGTGTTGAGTTTTTTCAGAGGGCTCACAAAATTTACAATGGTTAGAGTTCGATCACATTTGCATTTAAATACACTGATTGCATCAATGTTAAACAATAAAGTAGTGCTGACCTGTGATTTTTTTTTTCCTCAGCTGTTTTCGGACTGAGGGAAAAAGCGCAGCATGCTGTGTATGGTTGCAGAAAGTGTCAGAAATGAGGCAATGTAACTCTGTGGGTGCAAGAAAAAACGGATGGCACACGGACCATCCATATGCTATGTCTTTTACAGATACATTACCATTCTGTAGTATAGAAGACTGTAAATGGTCCTATATGATTGTGGAATAAGTAGAATAAGGCTATGTACCAACGCTGCGTTTTCCCAGGTTTTTTACTGAGATTTTCCCATGTTGTTTCCTTTGTTTATTTTCTGACATATCTGCAGTACAGCACATTCCCTGCTAAGACTATTGGAAATTGGAAGTGTTGTGCCCACTCTGCGGATTTTCCTCAGCAGAAACTGTGGAAAAATCTGCAGTATGTCAATTCTTGCACCGACTTTTTCGTGCAATTTTCTCTCATAGACCTCAATGTTAGCTCCTAAATACGTAGCACTGTTCACATAGTGAATATTTGCTGTGTATTAAGTGTGGATTTGGCACAAATTTTACACTGATGACATCGGGCTCTGCTGTATTTTTGGTATCCAGCACAGGTTCTGCAGGCAGGTACAGGCTGCCACCCACCCCCAGCTGCCTAGTTTTACCTGGCTGGTAATCAAAATACAGAGGAGCCCTGTTTTTTTTTTAATTATTTCTTGAAATATTAAAAAAAAAAAAAAAATAATGTGGAGCTAGGTATTACTAGGCAGCTGGGAGCTGTAGTCCTCAGCATGGGGAGGCCCAAGCGTTGTAGGCCCCCCATGCTACAAATTTCAGCACATACCCGCCCCAGAAAATGGCACATTCCATTTTATGGTGCTATATCTGACTCTTCCAGGAGCCCTGTGGATAAGGCAGACTAGGTAAATAAGGGGTTAATGCCAGCTATGTATTGCAAGCTGTCACTAAGCTCGAGGTTTATAATGTCGTGCCAATATTAGACCCAGCCATTATGAATCTCTTAGTAAGGCAGCTTTCACATCAGCAATTTTTTTCAATCGCGGCAGATCTGGTAGTTTTGCCGAATCTGCTGTGTAACGGCTCACTTGCGGCAAGCCCCATTCATTCCCTGTGGGACTTGCTGTCATGTGCGGCAAGTGCGGTTTAGCTGTGATCTGGAAAATACGGCACTTGCGGCAGCATTTTTTTGACTCGCCGCAAGTGTCAAACCGCACTTGCCGCACATGACCACAAGTTTCATAGGGAATGAATGGGGCTGAACAGGGCTGAGAGTGGTGACGGCACGGTCTAGGTCACCTTAGGTCACCTAGAGCAACGCGGCTCTCCGACCTGAGGTGAACTTTCCTGGGTCACCCCGCTCACAGCTGGACCAGAACCTCACTACTTTTGTGAGCAGTGTGACATGGGAATGTTCATCTCAGGTAAGAGAGCAGCATCGCTCTAGCTTACCTCAGGTGACACAGACCACTCTCACAGCGGATTTGTGAAGTATCGCGAGACTTAAGGCACTGTGCAGCTCAATAGAGGAACAAGGTGACCAACTCCACTGCACAGGCACAAGTGTGCCTGTCATTTAGCGACTAGCCACAGGAGGGGAGGCAATTTTGAAAAAGAAGGGCGGGTTTTGCATGCAAGGGGCGGCGAGGACCTAATACACCGAGACCAGAGAGCATACCTCCCGGACCTTTTAGGATGCAGCGCGGGAGAGAATAAAAGTTAATTTCTCAGGTATGAGTGGGACATCTGGGCACATAGAGGGGTTACAAGAACCCCAATTACATTATGTTAATGCTTGTGGGCACAGTTAAGAATGCTCAAAGGGGGTGACAGGTTCCCTTTAAAGAAAAACTAACATGTCTGTGAGAGCCAGAATTCTTGTTAGTTCATATGTGATCAAATACTTTTTTCATGCAATAAAATGCAATTAAAATATTTAAAAATCATTCAATGTGATGTTCTAGCTTATTTTGTTTTAGAGTCAGTCTCTCACAGTTGAAGTGTAGCTACACTAAAAATAGCAGACCTATCCATTCTTTGTAGGTGGAAAAACTTGCAAAATTGGCAGTGTATCAAATACTACTACTACTACTTATTATTATTATTTATTTATATAGCGCTATTAATTCCATAGCACTTTACATACATTTGTAACACTGTTCCCATTGGGGATCACAATCTACATTGCCTATCAGTATCCTATATAATAATTGCCAGTTGCTGGCATCCGGCCACTGTGCCGCTATTCCGGTATGCACTGCGGCCGGATGCCAGTGCCGCGAGCGATGGCGCGCATGCGCCATCGCGAGCCGTAATGTCCCTGCAGCCGCAGCCTCAGCCGGGATCTGTGCTCTGTGATTGGCTCCCGGTGTCTTCAGACGTCCAGAGCAATAGAGCACACATCCCGGCTGAGGCTGCGGCTGCAGGGACCCGGGACCTCATCTGCCTGGATGGAAGAGGTGAGCACAGACAGGGTGAGAGGAGGGAGCATGGAGGGGGCACATATCCCCCTGCTGCACTGATACAGTGTGCCACATTGCTTGCACAGCTGCAGTGTCGGCACTTTGTATAAGTGCACAGGGAGTGGGCACATGACAGGGGGCCACACAGGACATACAGGGGGACACAGGGGGGACACAGGGGGCCACACAGGACTCACAAGGGGCCACACAGAACACACAGGGGGCCACACAGCACACACAGGGGGCCACACATGACATACAGGGGCCCTCAGAGGACACACAGGGGGCCACACAGGCCTCACAGGACAGGCAGGGGGCCTCACAGGACACACAGCGGGCCTCACAGGACACACAGGGGGCCTCACAGGACACACAGGGGGCCACGCAGGATAGACAGGGGGCCACGCAGGACAGACAGGGGGCCACGCAGGACAGACAGGGTAGCCACGCAGGACAGACAGGGGGCCATGCAGGACAGACAGGGGGCCACGCAGGACAGACAGGGGGCCACGCAGGACAGACAGGGGCCCACGCAGGACAGACAGGGGCCCACGCAGGACAGACAGGGGGCCACACAGGACAGACAGGGGGCCACACAGGACAGGGAGACACAGGGCCAGAGGATAAGGGGACACAGGGCTAGAGGACAGGAGGACACAGGGCCAGAGGACAGGGGGAGACAGCTAACCACTCAGCCACTCTATACAGTCCTAACCACTGACCCACCATATACACTGCTATACACTGAGCCATCATAAACTGTGCTAACCACTGAGCCACCGTATACTGTGCTAACCACTGATCCACCATATACTGTGCTAACCACTGAGCCACCACACAGTGCTAACCACTGACCCACCATATACTGTCCTAACCACTGAGCGATCATATACTGTGCTAACCACTTAACCACTGTATACAGTGCTAACCACTGACCCATCGTATACAGTGCTAACCACTGAGCCACTGTATACAGTGCTAATTACTGAGCCACCGTATACACTGCTAACCACTGAGCCACCGTATACATTGCTAACCACTAAGCCACGATACTGTGCTAACCACTGAGCCACCGTATACAGTGCTAACCACTGAGCCACCGTATACAGTGCTAACCATTGAGCCACCGTATACAATGCTAACCACTGAGCCACCGTTACCAGTGCTAACCCCTGTGCCACCATATACAGTGCTAACCACTTAGCCACCGTATACAGTGCTAACCACTGAGCCACCGTATACAGTGATAACCACTGAGCCACCATATACTCCATATATATCCCGCAACAACAGCGTACTTTCCGGAGAGAAGACTGTACTATTCAGCGGCTATTTTTACGGCACCTGTTCATTACACCGCACTCCCGATGCAATAGCATCCGGCCTTTTTCTAGTCAAATATCTATTCCAGCTATACATCATTGTGTATCTGAGACTCAATATAATACATATTATGAGGAGAATATGCATCTATACACCAGACTTTGTGTGTTGTAAATTTAAAACAAATTTATTAGTACAGTTTTTATAAAGTGAACAGTGCGCTACTGACAAATTTCCACAGCGTGTATATTACATAGATCCCATAGAGCACTGTTCACTTTATAAAAACTGTACTAATAAATTTGTTTTAAATGTACAACACACAAAGTCTGGTGTATAGATTCATATTCTCCTCATAATATGTATTGCCTATCAGAATGTTTTTGAACTGTATACACCATTCTGGAATTCTGTACATAAGGGCTGACTATTGGTGGCTGCACTTTACATGGGAAAACCTGGTGACTGGTTCCCTTTTAAGAAATTCAAGTTAAAATAGGATTTAAAAGAGTGAATTGCTGTTTGTTTCTAGATGATTCACATAGATGCTTGCAATTCAATAATTTTATGGTAGGAACACTGACCAGTTATGAATAAATTAGGAATTGTGCTTAAGATTCTTTTATTTTCAAAGAAATGTACCAAAAAATAAGAATTCTAAGCTAAGCAATAAGTCTTATTGGATTTGTTTTCATCTGTAGCATATAGCCGACAAAAGCAGTTTTCAGTGAATGCACTTTCCTTTAGCAAAGAACAAGAGTCTGTATAATATGCACGATACTGCACTGTACAAACAGAGATACCTTTGGTGACAATGCAGTCATCGTCTTTGTATATCTGATAAGCAACAACTATTCCCCCAGCTGAGCTTTTCCCTTTCCTGCCAGAGAATCCCTGCAGCTGTCTCATAATAACATTAATTTCCTTCCCGGACATTAGCCTAGAGCTACTATAAGGCCATGTATGGACGAGTGGCTACCAAGGTTAACCATCATGGGCTAAAAAGATCTTGAGTTATTTAGACAATGTTGCTCCTTCTCAAACCTTTTTCTGTATACCGTATATATTCGAGTATAAGCAGAGTTTTTCAACATAATTTTTGTGCTGAAAAATGCCCCCCTCGGCTTATACTCGAGTCACTCGGTGTGGCATGGGGGGGGGCTGTGACAGGGGGCTGGAGGAGGCAGGAGGTGGCCGCAGTCACGTGGGGCAGCTCATTAGTGTAATGAATATGCACTGCATCTCCCCGTCCATCAGCGGCGGGGGGAGCGGTGCATGTTGCACTACACTGGCCCTCAGCAGTGGTATACAGTCCCCCTCCCAAGTATCTGGCCCCAAGGCCGCGGCACATGTTAAAATAACAAACATTTTATGCATTACCTTTCCGGCGACTCCTTGCTGGCACCACCATGTCCTCCAGTCTCCCGGCTTCTTCCTGCTTGTGCCAGTGTCATGTGACCTGCGCAGCAGATGACGTCATCACTGCTGCGCCGGTCACATGACACCGGCACAAGCAAGAAGATGCCAGGAGACTGGAGGACGTGGCGGTGCCAGCAAGGAGTCGCCGGAAAGGTAATGTATAAAATGTTTGTTATTTTAACATGTGCCGCAGCCTGGGGACCCGATACTAGGGAGGGGTCCTGTATACCACTGCTGGGGGGCCCTGTTTACCACTGCTGGGGGGCCCTGTATACCACTGCTGCTGGGCCCCGTATACCACTGCTGCTGGGCCCCGTATACCACTGCTGTGGGGCCCTGTATACCCCTGCTGGGGAGCCCTGTATACCCCTGCTGGGGGGCCCTGTATACCCCTGCAGGGGGGCGCTGTATACCTCTGCAGGGGGGCGCTGTATACCCCTGCTGAGGGGCGCTGTATACCCCTGCTGAGGGGCGCTATATACCACTGCTGAGTGGCGCTATTTACCTCTGACGGGGGCTATATAACAGGATGGGGGTCTGCTGCATTTCTCACCCTAGGCTTATACTCGAGTCAATAGGTTTCCCTAGTTTTGGATGGCAAAATTAGGGGCCTCGGCTTATACTCGGGTCGGGTTATACTCCAGTATATACGGTATATTTTTTACACAGATGAAAATGATGTTTTATAGCTTAATAACATTGATTCATGGTCTTGTACTACAGTAGGTTTCATCTTCTTTCATTACTAATTGTCTGTGGTTAACTCTGCTTAAAATTATCGAGTTCTTCAGAATGTCATGAGGGAGATGAGTGTTAACCAAATGGATGAAATCATAAAGAGGAATATAAATGATATCAGTATTACAACATATATAGTTTGAAGTGGATCAATCCTTGCCAGTTGTCTTTGGTTCCTGGAGGAGTTCACATCTCTCTGGTTTCTTCTGCTCTGTGGAGATCTTTGCAAGCTAAGTCAATTTTTTTTAATATTTTGTGGCACACTTTTGTGTGCTTAAGGATCTGCTCATGTTTTGTTTTAATCTGAGCTGTGGATTTGCTATCTAGTCTGTATATTTGTTTATCTGCTCTCAGATAGGAAGTTTTCTTCTTAGGAATTTTACCATTCACTATTATCTGTTATTTCCAGTTCTGCTGGCATTTGATTTATAGAAGTTTGCAGATATAGAGGGTGCCGAGTCTCAGTGACTCAGGGTAATTTTTGTAATATCTGCTGTTGGTGGTTTTTGATAGTTGTTATATACTGACCGCAATAGTATTCTATCCTGTCTTTCCTATATAGCTAGTGTGGCCTCTTTTGCTAAACCTTATACTCTGCCTGTGTTTGTTTTCCCTTCTCTTGTTTCCCAGTTAATATCTGTGGGGGGCTTGCTATTCTTTTGGGGTTCTGCTCTGAGGCAAGATAGCCTTTCCTACATCCATCTTTAGGAGCAGTTAGTTCTCCGGCTGTGCAGAGGTGTCTAGGTCTGGTTAGTTACATCCCACGGCTACTTCTAGTTGCGGTGTGTATTCAGGGATTGCGGTTAGTACAGTTACCAACGACTTCTACGGAATCTGAATATTGCTCCTGAGTTACCTGTTCATAACAGATTCCCCATTTGTAGTAATGTCCCAATACTGATCCTTTTTGTAGTAATGTTCCCTATCCTGGTCCCCTTTTGTAGTAACGTCCCCCATCCTGATCCCTTTTGTAATAATGTCCCCATCCTGGACCCCTTTTATAGTAATGTCCTCATCCTGGCCCCTATAGTGTAATAATGTGCCCCATGCTGGTCCCCTTTTGTACTGATGTCCCCAACCTGGTCTACCACCTTTTTACACATACACACACACACACACACACACACACACACACACACACATTCTCTGTTACACACATTCACTCACACTCACATTCTCACATGAACACAAATACAGACACACATTAGGAGACAGCATGAGCTGATTACCAGGAGGTGCTGCAGCTGATCGGACAAGTCAGCAGGGGTGAGCTTGTTTTTTGTTTTTTTTTTAATGATGACACATCGGCTGATTATTTACCTGCAAACAATCAGCTGATCTGTCATCTCATTCAGGTCCTTAAACCTGATTTGCCAGCCAGCAAACCGATCAGTGGATATTGGATCCGGATTGGACGTTGCAGGACCCTCGACCCTGGACTACGTTGGAGGGAGGGTTCTTTTCTTTAATAAAGATGGAGTCGCTGGGGGTGTGGCCTGGCAAGGCATGTGAGCAGTCGCACAGCTCTGCAGCTCCGATGACCCTGTGCTTACTTATTCTCTTACCCGAGGATTCCTGTGATTTGGAGCGTGCAATCCTTTGCCTGAGCCTATGGGGAAGCGGTGCTTTGATTTATAGCCCTCCGGTGACGAGATGGCAAGGAGGGAAGGCAGGCTGCAGTCGGCGGCTGGAATGGTGCGAAACAGTAACCAAGATGGCGCTGAGGAGAATCACCAGGGAGGGGAGACCCAGCATCAGAGAGAGAAGAGGGCTGAAGCTGCGATGAAGCTGCAGCAGTATGCTAGACAACAACAGACAGTGGACGCCCGGACCCCTGGTGATAAACCACATGTGGTAACAGATAATGAGGAGGGGGAGGACATGAATGATTGGGGGAAAAGACAGTGCAGCAATAAAACACAGGCAGAAGGAGGTGGAGGAGAAGATAACTGCCAGAATGCCAGTATGTGTAATTTGGATGAACAGGAGGGGGAACCTACAATCCGAGATGTGCTGCAGGCTATCACTAAATGCAATGCAGAGCTGACTGGGCACATAGGATCCCTGAAAATCAATGTCTCCACCATAAGACAAGATATGCCAAAAATGAGGGACCGCATGTCTGCAGTGGAGAGCAGAGTGAGTGAAATGGAAGATACAGTTGCCCCCCTGGTTAAGAAATTTAAAGCTGCGGGCGATACCATCAACTACCTGCATAATAAAACGGACGATATTGAAAACAGTCTAAGATGAAACAACTTCCGTATTGTGGGTGTACCGGAGAGGGCATAGGGCAGAGATGCGGTGGATTTCTTTGAATCCTGGCTGGTGAAAATGTTTGGTCTGGAGAAATTCACCAAAATGTTTGCCATAGAACAGGCTCACAGGGGCCCCTCCAGGCCTCCTCAGCCGGGGAACCAAGCACGTCCAATCCTGATTAAAATGTTACACTTCAGAGATTGGGACAAAATTCTGCAAATGGCGCGGACTGCCTAGGATCTGCGTATAGAAGGGGCCAGTGTGTCCCTATATCCTGACTTTTCAGTGGAAGTTCGCATAAAACGTGCCCAATTCCAGGAGGTTAAACGCAGGCTGCGTGCTTTAAAAGTGCCTTATTCCATGCTATTTCCGGCCCAGCTGAGGGTGGAGGCTCTGGGTGGAACTCATTTTTTTGAAATGGCCAAGGAGGCGTCTAAATGGCTTGATTTGAAAGAGAGACAGATCCTTAATGGCTGATGTATACATCCCTATGGTCGCCAGTGACGGGAACTTTGCTGCTTTCATTCAACAGTTGGATTGACTGAACATTGAAGCCTGTATACTGGATGGTCATATTATCCTGCTTATTATATTTTTGGTTAATTTTGTTTTTGATAAATACCTCAGGCAAGCCGAAATATTTTTTGGATTGTGCACTTCGTTAAAGGGTTCAGAATGGTCGGACTGTGCAGTTTCATATGTGAGACAGTGCGGGGGATCATATGCGAGGGGCGCTATGTCTCCCCCAGAATGCGCACTGTCACGTATTGAGCCCGGTATAGGGTGTGAGAGAAAGGGACGGTCCGCTCCCTCCGCTCCGGGTCTTGCAAGGTCCCGGAAGTAGACACGGAGTTAAAAGCCTGGTCAAGAGGCAGGGCGGGGTTCCTTGTACACAGCTTTTTGCCTAAGCTGCAGGAGCAGCAGAGATAGACTGGAGAGGTCTAGAGTTCCAGGAGGCCGTGTGCTATACTAACACGGTCTAGCCCGGGAGGGCTGGGAGCTCGGGGTGACCTATAACGGAAGCCCATAACCTGAAGGAACCGGGTTACTTTGTATGAACTGTATCCTGTGTACCCTGCTGCGACCCGGATTCCGGCAGCTTGTGCCACTGCTGTGTGTGTATCAGCAATAAAACCGGGTACTGTTTGAACTATTGCCAGGCTCAACGTGTTTCCTGGCTTGCAATCCCGGCGCTGCCCCACATATGGTGGAGAATGCGGGCAGCCTGAACCATGAACTGCATGTCCGTATTGAAGCCGGCCACGCTACAGTTCAGGCCTGCCGCTGATATGGAGGAAATCCTAAGGCAGCTGGTACTTACCCAGCAGCGGCAGCAAGAGCAGCTACAGCAGAAAATGAATGAACTGCTCCTGCAGCAAATCATGGCCCTACGAGATCCGCCAGCAGCGCCTTCCCCGGAACGGCGTGAGGCCCGGGACCGGGTCTGGTCGGCACTGCGGAAGCTGAGTCCGGAGGACGATGTAGAAGCCTTCCTCACAGTCTACGAGCGCACCACAGAGCGAGAAGGCCTCCCTCCCGCTCAGTGGGCTGAAGTGATGGCGCCATTCCTGATGAGCGATGCCCAGAAGGCCTACACGGACCTCAGTGGGGAGGATGCACAGGACTACGCCAGACTCAAAGGTGAGATCCTTGCTAGACTGGGGGTCAATACTTATGTCCGAGTCCAACGGGTGTTTTCCTGGTCCTATGTGGAGTCCAAGCCGGCTCGCTCCCAGGCGTATGACTTATTGCAGTTGGTGAAACGGTGGCTCCAGCCTGAGAGCTTGACTCCGGGACAGATGGTGGACAGGGTGGTGGTCGACCGGCTGGTACGGACTCTGCCGGTTGCGATACAGCGTTGGGTGGGGCAAGGGGACCCGGGTACTTTGGACCAGGTGGTTAGCTTGATAGAGCGATATACAGCCACCGAGGAGTTCATACGGGACTCTGCCCCACTGCGGCAGTTACGCCGGCCTCCGGAGCTGGGTAAAGGTGTACGTCCATCCACAGGGGACTCTCCTAAAAACATAACCGCTGAAAGGATACCCCAGAATGGGGCTGGCAGGAGACCATGCTCCCCAAGAAGGAGCTTCCGGCCCGGCGCTGCCACTGCTACGTGGTGCTGGCGGTGCAAAGGACCGGGACATGTGGCTGCCTATTGCCCACTAACGATGGAACCCATGGACTGCGGGTTCACACGCCAGCTCTCGATGTATGCCAGCCCCGTGTTCACCGCAGATGTAGCGGTTCCCCTAACGGAACCACATCTGTGCCCGGTGCTCATTAATGGACACAGAGCAGAAGCTCTCTTGGACTCCGGCAGTTTGGTGACGCTGATTCGGGCGTCCTTAATCCCCAGGTCGCAACTCACTGGGGGATTGGTCGGGGTCCGGTGTATACAAGGGGACCTACGCGAGTATCTGACCACGGAGGTGACTCTGTGTCCACTCCATGTGGAGAGGTGACTCACATGGTCGGAGTGGTAAAATCTCTACCCTACGGGACGGTGCTGGGAAGAGACTTACCATTGTTTTGGTCCTTATGGGGAAGGAGGAGTAACCCTCCCCTGATGCCAGGGAATCAGGGTGCTGAACCCGACGACCCTGAGACCGGGACACCTGCCGTAGGGGGCGCCAACATAGGGCTAGAGTGTTACCCTGATAGGTACCCGCTAGACGTATTGGCAGGAGAGGCCGAGGAGACCCCACCGATTACAGAGTTGGAAGTATCCCGGGGAGCGTTTGGGACAGCCCAGCTACGGGATCTCACACTGACCCGGCCCGAGAAAGGGTAACCGAAGTAAATGGGGTAGCTCAGCATCCGGGGGCAGAGAATGTATTTCCACGCATGGTGATTAACCGGGAGTTACTCTATAGGGTGGACAAAATCAGGGATGAGGTCGTGGACCAACTGGTAGTACCGCAGCCACACCGCCAGGCGGTCCTAGAGATGGCCCACTCCCAACTGCTAGGGGGCCACCATGGGGCTAAAAAAACGCAAGAACGCATCTTGCGGAGGTTCTTCTGGCCGGGCGTGTATGCGGATGTCCCGAGGTACTGTGACTCCTGCCCGGAATGTCAGCTGACCACACCCATTGCCACCTTCCGTAGTCCATTGGTACCTCTACCAGTTATAGAGGAACCTTTTGAACGGATCGCAATGGATTTGGTGGGGCCTATAGTGAAGTCAGCACGAGGCCACCAACACATACTTGTGGTTGTCGACTACGCCACCCGGTACCCGGAGGCGATTCCGTTACGCCGCACCTCGGCGAAACTGATTGCCCGGGACCTGTTTGCTATGTTCTGTCGCCTAGGACTACGCAAGGAGATCCTCGCGGATCAGGGGACTCCTTTTATGTCCAAAGTGACCCGGGAACTATGTAAACTGCTCAACATAAAACAGCTGCGCACCTCAGTGTATCATCCCCAGACAGACGGGTTAGTTGAGCGGGTTAATAAAACCCTGAAGTCCATGCTAAAAAAAAGTGGTAGCGAAGGATGGAAAGGATTGGGACATGTTACTGCCCTATTTAATGTTCGCCATCCGGGAGGTACCGCAGTCGTCTACGGGGTTTTCTCCCTTTGAACTGTTGTACGGCCGGCATCCTAGAGGGCTATTGGATGTTCCCAAAGAGACGTGGGAACAGGAACCCACTCCCTATATAGGAGCGTGATCGACCACGTGGCGAAAATGCAGGACCGGATCACAGCGGTCCGGCCTATTGTAAAAGAGCACCTCTTGGATGCCCAAGGAGCTCAAAGCCACAGGTATAATACACGGGCCACCGTTAGGACCTTTGAGGTGGGGGACCAGGTGTTGGTCTTAGTGCCCACTACGGAAAGCAAATTACTGGCCAAATGGCAAGGGCCCTATGAAATCCGGGAAAAAGTAGGGGAGGTAAATTACAGGGTATACCAGCCCGGGAAAAGGAAACCCGTGCAGCCATACCACGTTAATTTGCTTAAAGCGTGGAAAGACCGGGAGTGTCTGATCATGGAGGCTTCCGATGCATCCGGAGGCCCTTCCCCATCGGCCACGAGGGAGACCGAAGGGGTACAAATAAGCGACACCCTCACTAAGGTCCAACGACGGGAGGCTCGAAAGTTGGTACAGCAGAATCCTGATGTGTTCTCTGACCTGCCTGGGCACACTTCCGTCATTCAACATGACATTGTCACTGAGCCCCGGGTAAAAGTGCGAGTGAAACCGTACCGGGTACCCGAGGCCAGACGGCAAGCCATCGCGGCCGAAGTTAAGCACATGCTCAAGTTAGGGGTGACAGAAGAATCCCATGAGCGAATGGGCTAGTCCCATCGTGCTCATTCCAAAGCCGGACGGATCGCTGCGATTCTGCAATGATTTCTGGAAGCTGAACGACGTGTCTAAGTTCGATTTATATGCCATGCTCCGGGTGGACAAGCTGATTGAAAGACTGGGGCAAGACCAGTACTTCACAACGCTCGATCTGACCAAAGGTTACTGGCAGGTGCCGCTAACAGAGTCGGCCAAGGTAAAAACCGCCTTTGTTACTCCGGAAGGCCTCTATCACTACGTCGTGTTGCCTTTTGGGTTGCATGGAGCCCCGGCCACATTCCAGCGGCTCATAGACATAGTGTTAGAACCTCATCGGAAGTACACGTCTGCCTACCTAGATGACATCATCATCTTTAGTCCAGATTGGCATACTCACTTGTCCCAGGTTCAAGCCTTGGTGGATTCGCTCAGGGCAGCAGGCCTGATGGCAAATCCAAAAAAATGTGCCATGGGGTTCGAGGAAGCCCGGTACCTGGGGTATGTGATTGGGCGAGGGGTTATCAAACCCCAAATAAACAAAATCGAGGCCATTCAAAAGTGGCCCCGACCGGTGTCTACCAAACAGGTGAGGGTGTTCCTCGGCATAGTGGGGTACTATCGACGCTTCATACCCAACTTTGCGGGGTGAGCGGCGGCCCTGTCCGATCTGTTAAAAGGGAAGAAATCTGCTTTGGTGCATTGGAATCCCCAAGCAGAGGCAGCCTTTCAGTCCATGAAGTCGGCCTTGTGTGGACAGCCCATCCTCATCAGTCCTAACTTCAAACACGCCTTCGTTGTGCAAACAGACTCCTCGGAGGTGGGGCTAGGGCACAGACTGGTGCTCCTGCAATTTCAGCTATTAGAAATGTGGAAGGTGACCTGGTTACGGATGCTGGCTCGGTAGCGAGAGTTTTTTTCCAATTTTATCAACAATTGTATTCGTCCAGACTTAGGAAGACGAGTGCTGAAGTTGAACAGTATGTGCGTACAGTCAATTTACCTAGATTAACGGAGGATCAGAGGGCGCTACTTGAGTTTCCCATTGTTGTGGATGAATTGGCGGCAGCATTGCGAGACTTTCAAAATAATAAGGCGCAGGGGTCTGTTGGCCTTCCTATTGAAATATGTAAAGAAAATGTGGAGGTTTTGTTACCACGGCTGAAGGAGGTATTTGATCAGGCATTGATTGAGGGGCTATTTCCTAGGTCAGTGATGGCGAACCTTTCTGAGGCCGAGTGCCCAAACTGCAACCCAAAACAAAATTATTTATGGCGAAGTGCCAACACTGTAATTTAACCTAAATTACAGCAGTGGTTATCTATCACAAGCGCTGCACAGGGGGGAGATCCAGCAGATGCTAACTCTCTTCACTGTACAGGGCTTGTAGTCCTGAAACATTGATGATCAATTCAATTATTGTAACAATTAATTGATTTTAAACTTACCTTTGCAGTCTTCTCTTCTCTTCGGCAGTGGTCAGACAGCTCATGTGTACTGGACATTGAAGCTGAGCCGCTGCCACTGCCCTTTCTAGAAACAGCAGGTGGATTGATCTGTATGGAAAAAATGCAGAATATTAGACAGAGCAAGCAAATTTCATACTGAAATCCTGGTCCCTATTTTGTAGTAGTATCTGCATCCTGACCCTCTCCTTGTAGCTATGTGCTCCATCCTGACCCTCTCCTTGTAGCTATGTGCTCCATCCTGACCCTCTCCTTGTAGTAATGTGCTCCATCCTGACCCTATCCTTGTAGCTATGAGCTCCATCCTGACCCTCTCCTTGTAGTAATGTGCTCCATCCTGACCCTCTCCTTGTAGTAATGTGCTCCATCCTGACCTTCTCCTTGTAGTAATGTGCTCCATCCTGACCCTCTCCTTGTAGTAATGTGCTCCATCCTGACCCTATCCTTGTAGCTATGAGCTCCATCCTGACCCTCTCCTTCTAGTAATGTGCTCCATCCTGACCCTCTCCTTGTAGTAATGTGCTCCATCCTGACCTTCTCCTTGTAGTAATGTGCTCCATCCTGACCCTCTCCTTGTAGTAATGTGCTCAATCCTAACCCTCTCCTTGAAGTAATGTGCTCCATCCTGACCTTCTCCTTGAAGTAATGTGCTCCATCCTGACCTTCTCCTTGAAGTAATGTGCTCCATCCTGACCTTCTCCTTGAAGTAATGTGCTCCATCCTGACCTTCTCCTTATAGTTATGGGCTCCATCCTGACCTTCTCCTTGTTGTAGTGTGCTCCATCCTGACCTTCTCCTTGAAGTAATGTGCTCCATCCTGACCTTCTCCTTATAGTTATGGGCTCCATCCTGACCTTCTCCTTGAAGTAATGTGCTCCATCCTGACATTCCCCTTGTAGTAATGCGCTCCATCCTGACCCTTTCCTTGTAGTTATGTGCTCCATCCCGACCCTCTCCTTGTAGTTATTTGCTCCATCCTGACCCTCTCCTGGCAGTAATGTCCCTATCCTAACTCCCTTCTTGTAGTAATGTCTCCAGCCTTATCCCCTTGTAGTATGGTCGATCCCTGTCCCCTTGTGGTAATGTCCCCATCCTGCAGTAATACGCCCCCTCCTTGTAATAAAGCCAACATCATCCCCCTTCTTGTAATAATGTAACCATCATGCCCCCTTCTAATGTTACCATCATGCCTCCTCCTAATGTCACCATCATGCCCCTCTTATTTGTCACCCTCATGCCCCTCTTGTCACCCTCATGCCCCTCTTGTCACCCTCATGCCCCTCTTGTCACCCTCATGCCCCTCTTGTCACCCTCATGCCCCTCTTGTCACCCTCATGCCCCTCTTGTCACCCTCATGCCCCTCTTGTCACCCTCATGCCCCTCTTGTCTCCATCCTGCCCCTCTAGTCTCCATCCTGCCCCTTGTCAGCCTCATGTCTCTGTGTCCATCCTGCCCCTTGTCAGCCTCATGTCTCTGTGTCCATCCTGCCCCTTGTCAGCATCATGTCTGTGTCCATCCTGCCCCTTGTCAGCATCATGTCTGGTCCATCCTGCCCTTTGTCAGCCTCATGTCTGTGTCCATCCTGCCCCTTGTCAGCCTCATGTCTGTGTCCATCCTGCCCCTTTGCAGCCTCATGTCTGTGTCCATCCAGCCCCTTTGCAGCCTCATGTCTGTGTCCATCCTGCCCCCCTGTCAGCCTCATGTCTGTGTCCATCCTGCCCCCCTGTCAGCCTCATGCCTGTGTCCATCCTGCCCCCCTGTCAGCCTCATGTCTGTGTCCATCCTGCCCCCCTGTCAGCCTCATGTCTGTGTCCATGCTGTCCCCCTGTCAGCCTCATGTCTGTGTCCATCCTGCCCCCCTGTCAGCCTCTTGTCTGTGTCCATCCTGCCCCCCTGTCAGCCTCATGCCTGTGTCCATCCTGCCCCCCTGTCAGCCTCATGCCTGTGTCCATCCTGCCCCCTGTCAGCCTCATGCCTGTGTCCATCCTGCCCCCCTGCCAGCCTCATGCCTGTGTCCATCCTGCCCCCCTGTCAGCCTCATGTCTGTGTCCATCCTGCCCCCCTGTCAGCCTCATGTCTGTGTCCATCCTGCCCCCCTGTCAGCCTCATGTCTGTGTCCATCCTGCCCCCCTGTCAGCCTCTTGTCTGTGTCCATCCTGCCCCCCTGTCAGCCTCTTGTCTGTGTCCATCCTGCCCCCTTGTCAGCATCATGTCTGTGTCCATCCTGCCCCCCTGTCAGCCTCATGTCTGTGTCCATCCTGCCCCCCTGTCAGCCTCTTGTCTGTGTCCATCCTGCCCCCCTGTCAGCCTCATGTCTGTGTCCATCCTGCCCCCCTGTCAGCCTCATGTCTGTGTCCATCCTGCCCCCCTGTCAGCCTCATGTCTGTGTCCATCCTGCCCCCCTGTCAGCCTCATGCCTGTGTCCATCCTGCCCCCCTGTCAGCCTCATGTCTGTGTCCATCCTGCCCCCCTGTCAGCCTCATGTCTGTGTCCATGCTGTCCCCCTGTCAGCCTCATGTCTGTGTCCATCCTGCCCCCCTGTCAGCCTCTGGTCTGTGTCCATCCTGCCCCCCTGTCAGCCTCTTGTCTGTGTCCATCCTGCCCCCCTATCAGCCTCATGTCTGTGTCCATCCTGCCCCCCTGTCAGCCTCATGCCTGTGTCCATCCTGCCCCCCTGTCAGCCTCATGCCTGTGTCCATCCTGCCCCCCTGTGAGCCTCATGCCTGTGTCCATCCTGCCCCCCTGTCGGCCTCATGTCTGTGTCCATCCTGCCCCCCTGTCAGCCTCATGTCTGTGTCCATCCTGCCCCCCTGTCAGCCTCATGTCTGTGTCCATCCTGCCCCCCTGTCAGCCTCTTGTCTGTGTCCATCCTGCCCCCCTGTCAGCCTCTTGTCTGTGTCCATCCTGCCCCCCTGTCAGCCTCATGTCTGTGTCCATCCTGCCCCCCTGTCAGCCTCATGTCTGTGTCCATCCTGCCCCCCTGTCAGCCTCATGTCTGTGTCCATCCTGCCCCCCTGTCAGCCTCATGTCTGTGTCCATCCTGCCCCTTTGCAGCCTCATGTCTGTGTCCATCCTGCCCCTTGTCAGCCTCATGTCTGTGTCCATCCTGCCCCTTTGCAGCCTCATGTCTGTGTCCAGCCTGCCCCTTTGCAGCCTCATGTCTGTGTCCATCCAGACCCTTTGCAGCCTCATGTCTCTGTGTCCATCCTGCCCCCCTGTCAGCCTCATGTCTCTGTGTCCATCCTGCCCCCCTGTCAGCCTCATGTCTCTGTGTCCATCCTTCCCCTTTGCAGCCTCATGCCTGTGTCCATCCTGCCCCCCTGTCAGCCTCATGCCTGTGTCCATCCTGCCCCCCTGTCAGCCTCATGCCTGTGTCCATCCTGCCCCCCTGTCAGCCTCATGCCTGTGTCCATCCTGCCCCCCTGTCAGCCTCATGTCTGTGTCCATCCTGCCCCCCTGTCAGCCTCATGTCTGTGTCAATCCTGCCCCCCTGTCAGCCTCTTGTCTGTGTCCATCCTGCCCCCCTGTCAGCCTCTTGTCTGTGTCCATCCTGCCTCCCTGTCAGCCTCATGTCTGTGTCCATCCTGCCCCCCTGTCAGCCTCATGTCTGTGCCCATCCTGCCCCTTTGCAGCCTCATGTCTGTGTCCATCCTGCCCCTTGTCAGCCTCATGTCTGTGTCCATCCTGCCCCTTGTCAGCCTCATGTCTGTGTCCATCCTGCCCCTTGTCAGCCTCATGTCTGTGTCCATCCTGCCCTTTTGCAGCCTCATGTCTGTGTCCATCCAGACCCTTTGCAGCCTCATGTCTCTGTGTCCATCCTGCCCCCCTGTCAGCCTCATGTCTCTGTGTCCATCCTGCCCCCCTGTCAGCCTCATGCCTGTGTCCATCCTGCCCCCCTGTCAGCCTCATGCCTGTGTCCATCCTGCCCCCCTGTGAGCCTCATGCCTGTGTCCATCCTGCCCCCCTGTCAGCCTCATGTCTGTGTCCATCCTGCCCCCCTGTCAGCCTCATGTCTGTGTCCATCCTGCCCCCCTGTCAGCCTCATGTCTGTGTCCATCCTGCCCCCCTGTCAGCCTCTTGTCTGTGTCCATCCTGCCCCCCTGTCAGCCTCTTGTCTGTGTCCATCCTGCCCCCCTGTCAGCCTCATGTCTCTGTGTCCATCCTGCCCCTTTGCAGCCTCTTGTCTGTGTCCATCCTGCCCCCCTGTCAGCCTCATGTCTGTGTCCATCCTGCCCCTCATTATACCGTGGCTTGAAATAAAAAAAAAAAAAATCATACTCACCTAGTACTCCCGCCTTCACCGTTCCTCTTCTCCTCGCATCTTCCGTCCCGGCGTCACATGACCGCGGTCATGTGACGCCGCGCGGTCATGTGACGCCGGCGGGGCGGAGCTTGGATATTGTCGGAGATGCGGAGGAAGGAGAATCCTCCGATCCGACACGGCTTTGATCTGCCGGCGCCATCATGCTGGCAGTTCAAAGCTGCAGTGACAGGCGACGCCGCGTGCCAGGGAAAACGGCTCTACGTGCCATCCCTGGCACGCGTGCCATAGGTTCGCCATCACTGTCCTAGGTCAATGAGGGAGGCAGTGGTGGTTCTCCTGCCTAAACCAGGTAAGGATCATTTGCTGCCTGAATCATACAGGCCTATATCCTTGTTGTCCATGGACGTTAAGATTCTTGCCAAGGTACTGGCAACGCGGTTGATGGGAGTGATTACTCAGGTGGTGGGGGAGGACCAAATGGGGTTTATGCCAAATAGATCCACGGCTATCAATTTGCGCAGGCTGTTTTTAAATTTACAGATGGAATCCCATAGTGGGGAAGGTAGGGCGGTGCTCTCGCTCGATAGCGTCGAGTGGGAGTACCTCTGGGTGGTTCTGCGGGAGATGGGTTTCGGTGACAGGTTTTTGGCGTGGGTGCAGCTGTTATATGCCAGTCCGGTTGCAAGGAATCATATTAATGCCTCCTTGTCGGATACTTTGTCATTGGAAAGAGGCACTGGGCAGGGCTGCCCATTGTCTCTCCTTCAATTCGCTTTGGCCATTGAGCCGTTAGCTGTTAAATTAAGAACTAGCCCTAATATTAGGGGATTTTTGCATGAATCGGTGGAGGAGAGAGTTGCGTTATACGCGGACGATCTTCTACTGTCTTTGGGAGACACGGAGCTGTCCTTGTCTACAGCTATGGGCCTAATACGTGATTTTGGGGAGTATTCAGGCCTAAAAATTAACTGGGACAAGTCTGTGCTTATGCCGGTGTATGCTCTCTCAGTGGATACGAGGGTATGGGAGACAAGCCTGAAAATTGTTAGGGAATTTAAATATTTGGGTATTATGATTTCTCCATTGGTCTCTGAATTTGTTTCCTTGAATTTAACGGATTTGATAGGCAAATTTCAACAAAAAATTAATACATGGTGTAAACTTCCCTTGTCGGTGGTTGGTTGGGCCAATTTGGTGAAAATGATTTTAATGCCCCGATTATTACTCATATTGTATAACTCTTCAGGATTTTTTATAGAGTGCAGGCGCTCTTCAGAGAATTAATATGGAAAAAAGGGGTGGCTTGAATTCGTCTTGAAACGTTGCAGAGATCTAAGAACTGTGGGGGATTGGCTGTTCCCAATCTGTGGGTGTACTTTTTGGCGTCACAACTCCAGCAGCTAGCAATTACTCAAGGGAGTCTAGACAAATTAATGCGTGAGATTGTTGGTGATATTCCAATTACGTCTTTTTTGGAGATTGGGCTTTTGGATGGGGACTGCCGAACAAGGATACCTTCGCTTGCTCTTCTTAGGAAGGTCTGGCAGAAGATAAAAAATATTTTAGATATAACCGGTCATACGCCGTTTACTTCACTTTGGGATGCATCTCATCTCACCCGTGGCTGCATCTCATCTCACCCGTGGCTGCATCTCACCCGTGGCTGCATCTCTACTCATCTCATCTCACCCGTGGCTGCATCTCATCTCACCTGTGGCTGCATCTCGCCTCATCTCACCCGTGGCTGCATCTCACCTCATCTCACCCGTGGCTGCATCTCACCTCATCTCACCCGTGGCTGCATCTCACCTCATCTCACCCGTGGCTGCATCTCACCTCATCTCACCCGTGGCTGCATCTCACCTCATCTCATTCATGGCTGCATCTCGTCTCACCCGTCGCTGCATCTCATCTCACCCGTGGCTGCATCTCATCTCACCCGTGGCTGCATCTCATCTCACCCGTGGCTGCATCTCATCTCACCTGTGGCTGCATCTCATCTCACCCGTGGCTGCATCTGCATCCTCATCTCACCCGTGACCCTATCTTCATCTCATCCTGTGCTGCATCTCATCCTGTACCACCTGTGACTGCATCTTATCCCATCAACGACTGCATCCCACCCCTGTTACATCTCATCCCCGGCTGCCTCCTGCCTCTGGCTGCTTCCTCCCCTGGCTGTATCCCACCCCCTTATCCCCGAACTGCATCTCCTCCCCAGACTAAACCTCATCACCTGGCCACACCCCAACCACGGCCGACCACCCATCACCTGGAACTCACCCCTGCCACACCAGACCCCTATCTACCTCTGCCCTCACCCACCTCTCCTCCCCTACTCACCCCACCATGTTCCCGCTTCTTCTCACCTTCACCCCCATCCTTCTCCACTTCCTACTACCCCCACCCATCCCCCCACTGAGCAAAGAAATCCTACTCTCATCCTCCATCCTTCCTAACCACCTCACCCAATGCTCCACACTATTTCCCCACTTTCAACCCACCATCTCTAGGCTTACACGCCCACCACGCAAGCTCCCCTGCTCCCACCTCCTAACCCTCTCCCTGCTCCTCCTACTCTCCGGTGACATTTCCCCTAATCCTGGCCCACCCCACCATACCATCTCACTCCCCTCCACCCCACTCCAACGACCCACCACCAACCCCCCTAACCCCCTTAACCTCCGTCCCATTCCCCCCACCCCTGCCTCCCCTGTCCCCTTACCCGGCGCACTCTGGAACGCCCGCTCGGTCCGTAACAAACTTACACTTATCCATGACCTCTTCATCTCCAGAAATCTCTCCTTCCTCGGCCTCACAGAGACCTGGCGTACCCCCTCTGACACAACCTCCCCGGCTGCCCTCTCCTACGGTGGATTCACGCTCTCCCATACTCCCCGCCCCACCAATACCTGCGGTGGAGGCGTTGGCCAATGACTGTTCCTTCTCCCCACTTACACCACCCCCCTCCCCTCCTTCGAGGCACACGCTGTTCGCATCTACTCCCCCTGCAACCTCCAACTGGCCGTTGTCTACCGCCCCCCTGGATACCCCTCTACCTTCTTTGACCACTTCACAACCTGGCTCCTCCACCTTCTCTCCTCCGACACCCCCACAATAGTCATGGGCGACTTTAATATCCCCATCGACACCCCCAAAGCCGCTGCCTACAGACTCCTATCCCTCACCTCCTCCTTCAGCCTCTCCCAATGGATCTCCTCCACCACACACACTGGCGGCCACATACTTGACCTAGTCTTCACCCGCCTCTGCTCCCTCACCGACCTCACACAGTCAACCATCACCCACTCCAACCATAACCTACTGACATTCTCATCCCTCTCCCCCTCCTACCACGCTACCCCCTCTCCGGACACTCCCCCACCCCGCAGAAACCTTAGTCTCATAGACTTCCAATCACTCTCAGAATCCCTACTCCCCCTCTCTGACTTGGCCTCTTCCCAAGACGCTGACTCTGCCGCCTCCCTTTACAACTCCACTCTCACCACAGCCCTCGACAAGGCTGCTCCCCTCACATTTAACAACACGAGTACAACGACAACCCTGGCTCGCGCAGGGGTTGCACAGGCTGCCCCCAGCAGCGCAGGGGTTAGACAGGCTGCCCCCAGCAGCGCAGGCTTATACACGAGTATATACTGTAAGTCCTTTCAGCAACTATGTGAAGAGTTTTCCATTCCACGAAACACATTCTTTTTTTACCTGCAATTCCGTCATGCATGGATGAGTCAGCCACATCACTTACAAAGTAAAATACAGCATCACCTTCTGTTCAACACTTTATTGAGTCATGGTGGGGGTAAGGGTCTTATATCCAGGATTTACGGTATCCTAATACAACAATTCTACTGGGATAAGCCGTTATTAATTAAGGAAAAATGGGACACATCAGAATATCCCACACACTACACTGATGAGGGCAGGTACCCCGAAACGTAGCGTCTGTAGTTTGGGGTTCTGATCTGGCACAAATCCCTTAGTTATATTAAAAGCTTGTTGGAAAGCGATTATGACTTTGAGGAAGCTGCTTCAATGTGGCACTGGAGTTTCTCTACTTCCTTAGTGAAGTGCAAATTTGCATATTTGGAAAAATGGGAGAGAGATGTTGGGAAGATAGACAGTGAATCTTGGAAAGATATAATGGATAGTGTTCCCCTACTGTCTATCGTGTTTCCCCGAAAATAAGACCGTGTCTTATATTTTTTTGGGCACCAAAAGTGGCACCCTGTCTTATTTTCAGGGGGGGGGTCTTATATTGGCAGCCCCAGCCACTGTAGCCTCCCATCCACACCCACCCACCCATACACTTACAAACAAACACACACACATACACATACACACATATACATATACACACATACACACACACACTCATACACATACACACATATACGCATACACACACACATACACACACTCATACACACACACACATACATACACACACATATACACACATACACACACACTCATACACATACACACACACACACACTCATACACATATACACATACATTGTTACATATGTTCTGAAATTGGTGACATATTGTAAGATTCTGGAGTGAGTGTATTGGGTATGTAAACAATGTGTTTGATTCTGCTCTACCGCTTCATCCGTTGGTATGCTTGTTGGGTTGTGTGGGTTCTGATAGATATGAGGTCAACGAAGAACTGGCATTGAAACGCACTTTGTTTCAAATCAGGAAAACGATTGCTGTGCATTGGCTCGACTCGCAACCTCTTAGATTGATGGAATTTGTGGATAGAATGAGGATTCTTATTAAAATGGAGGAGGGGGTATATAAAAAGTGTAAAACAATTTGCAAATTTGACAAAATCTGGATTAGATGGTGCTCATTTAATGGGTATTACCTATCTGCTATTCTAGGTACATTGTAGGAGTGATTCTTTTGGGTGCTCCTTGATGGAAATATATAAATAATAATATTTGGATGATTG
This sequence comes from Allobates femoralis, assembly GCA_033576535.1. Taxonomy (NCBI): domain Eukaryota; kingdom Metazoa; phylum Chordata; class Amphibia; order Anura; family Aromobatidae; genus Allobates; species Allobates femoralis. The sequence continues at coordinate 121,671 of JARQOC010000054.1, read as the reverse complement.
ACATTCCCTTTAATATTTATGTTATTACTGAATTTGCTTTGGTATATTGATTGGTTATTGCCATATATATCGTTATGTGCTGATGTCCTTATTTTCTTACTTCATGTGTGTCCAAGGTTCTGTGTTGGGGGTTGGTTTATACGGGGAGGGGGAGTATGGTGGGCAATGTTGCGCTCATTGGAGCTTTATGTTAATGCTGTATTTGCTTGTTGTGAATTTTTTTTTTGAATTTTAAATAAAAATGATCTGATTTAAAAAAAAAAAAAAAAATGATGGAGTCGCTAATTGTGTTCTGTTTTATTTCTAATAAAAATCTTTTTCTGTGTTGTGTTTTTTTTTATATGATTACTAGAAATTCATAGTGGTCATGTCTAATATTGGCGTGACCCCATGAATTTCGGGCTTAGGGCCAGCTGATAATACAAAGCTGGCCCTAACTCCATTATTACCCAGTGAGCCACCACACCAGGGCCCTGGATGAGCCAGATACAGCGCTGGAAGATGGCGCTTCTATGAACGCGCCATTTTCTGGGGCAGCTGCGAACTGCAGTAGTAGAAAGCTTGGGCCACCCTGCGCTGCAGATTCCAGCCCTCAGCTGTACCTGGCTGGACACAAAAATAGGGTGAATCCCAACACATTTTTTAACACACATTTTATGTGTTTGGGGTCTTATTTATATATATTTTTTATTTTTAATGTTTTTGTTTTTTTAAATCGACGTGGACTTTGCCCTATTTTTGTGTCCAGCCAGGTACAGCAGGCAGGTATGGGCTGCCCCCAACACCCAGCTGTCCAGTTCCACCTGATGAAGATAGCGGGGCTATCGTAAAGCGTAGTGGCGACACAGAGCAATTTGCAAATTTACTAATAAGACAGAATAGGTCAGTATTCGTTTTTGAGCCCTTTCTTGCAGCCTTAGCGCTCCTTAAACACCGCACTATTCTTTTTTTCATTTGCCTGTGATCTCCCTATGGGGAAAGCGCTGTGGTAGCAGCTTTGGGCAGTCAAGATTCCGAGAGGACTCTGCTTTAAATCATCGCTGGATTCCTGGATTACACAAAGGACCTATGGTGACGTCATACGGCGACACCCCTTCTGATCACGAGACTAGTCACCTGATCGTAGGAGGATCTGTTTTCCAGCTGACCGCATCATGACTGTTTGCCTCACCTACAGCCCACACTCGTGTTGTGCAGAGGCCATGCACAACCTCCACAGGTGAGTGCAAATCTATCTACCATAACCTTCCTCCTTTATCATGGGTCTTCACCATGGCGCAATCTTTTCTTTTGATTTTACAGTTGTACCTGGCTGAGAACCAGAAATATAGGGAAGCCCTTTTTTAATTATGTAATGAAATTTAAGAAATAATTAAAAAAAACAATAACGTGGGATTCGCCCTATTTTTTTGTGTCCAGCCAGGTACAACTAGGCAGCTGGGCGCTGGAATCCACAGTGCAGGGTGGCCCAAGCCTTCTTCCCCCCCTCCCCCGCTGCGAATTGCAGTCCGCAGCCGCCCCAGAAAATGGCGCGTTCATATAAGCGCCATCTTCCGGCACTGTATCCGGCTCACTCAGAACCCTGGTGTGGTGGCTCACTGGGTAATAATGGGGTGAGGGTCAGAACCGCTAAATACTTAGAGCGATGGTGTGTGGACATGGCCATACTCCCCTCAGCAGACATGTCTGTTCAGCTGCAGCACCTCCTTGTAATCAGCTGATCATTAACTCCGGAGGTAAAAAAAACGGCTGTGAGGAGACAGCATTAGCTGATTCCCGGGAGTTGCTGCAGCTGATAGGACGTGTCTGCGGAGGGTGAGTTTGATGATTTTTAAATTTTATTCTGCTCTTAACTTTTTATTTCGCTTAGCAGTGAATGTACAGGAGCCAGAAGCTGCCGCACATACGCTGCTAAGCGAAAGTAACACGTCACACATGCACACAGGGAGAGGAAACACATGATTCTTCCTCCCCCCGTGTGACATCACATCTTGCTTCTCCTCCTGCACCCGCCATTATATGCGCTGGAATTGCACATTGTCTGAATGGCGATGCGTAATTCCAGCGGGTATAATGCCCCCTGTGGGAGAAAGCGCGCAAAAATGCGCCAACAATTGACATGTTGATTCTTTTTACACTCGTGTTTTCTCCCATAAAAGCGCGGCGTATATTTACGCAGTGTCTGCTCGGCAATCGTGAAAGTCCATTCACTTTGCCCGCAGACGCAGATGCGCTTTTGCGGAAGAGCGCAGCGTAAAGAAGAGCAAAAAAGGGCACAGTGTTAACATAGCCCCACACACACACACATTCTCTCTCACACACTCACATTATCAAACACACTCACATACACTCACTCTCACATTCACACACTCAGTATCACACACACACTTACATTCTCACATACACACACTCACTCACACACATTCTGTCACACAAACTCACACTTACTCAGTTTCTCACACACTCACACACACACACAGACACAAACACTCTCACACTCACACACTCTTCTCTAACCTTTAATCAGCAGTACAGTGCTGGAGGGAGCCGCGCTCCCCGCTGTGCTATATTTTCCAGCCACTGCACTGACAAGCCTCTGCCCTCTTAGTAACATCAATGCAATCCATCGGCCAATGAGAGGCCCGCAGCTGCCGTCGATGTATGACGTCACCTGCGGGCATCTCATTGGCTGGCAATTTTCATTGATGTTACTGATTGGGCAGAGCTTTGTCAGTGCTGTGGCCGGAAAGTATAGCACAGCGGGGAGCGCGGCTCCCTCCTTCACTGTACTGCTGGCGTTTCTGGCCACGGTTCCGCAGGCCGCACAGTGAAGCCCCAGGGGCCCGTGTTTATGGTCCCTGGTTTAAAGTTAATAAAGAGTCCCCATAACCCAAACAGATTACAACACCAGGTATAACATCACCAAGCCTGACATGTTTCATGGGTTATGGCAATGCACTTAGATACAGAGTTTCTGGAAGCAGATACACTTATTTGGATCATATTCAAACTTAGAGTAGAGTGAGATCCTGTGTTATGGCTGTTCCACTTTGAAAGTTCGGTGGATAAAAACGAGAGGTGAACGGTAACGGAGGGGATGCATATCCATTTTCATGGTTATATCCATGATAGCCAAAAAATGTTTACTAAAAAACTGGTTATCCCAAGAGATTCCGTCTTAAATAGAAGTTTTAAATAGTTTAAAAGCTTTGTTAAATATAGAAAAATTGGAAGCTGAAAGAAATAAGGAAACACTGGTAAAAGTTTTTTCAAGAAATGGAAAGAGGTCATATTGAAATACAGCACAGAGGCTGAATTAACCTGTCATATCCATTTTTGTTATTAAACCACCCCCAATGTTATTTAGATCATGTACCTGTTTTTCTTATTTTTTTTTAAATTGTATTTATCCCAAAAAAGCACTTTAGATACAGTAGTGTCAAGATAATAACAGTCCAATATGACTAACCAGATTATTCACGTTTTTTGTATACATTATATAACCACATGTCAAACAATTTTCCAGTTTGTGTAGCAGATTCTTAGAAAACTAACAGACTCAGCTTTCAAGATCAGACTGTTTTTGATCGAAACGTCACATGGGGTAATGGATTAAAGTCATTTGAAGCATGACCAACTGGTGAGGCGCTGTCTCTTTTTTTATATTTGAGTGCAATATAGTCTGGTTAAGACTCCCTAGACAGGACGGGCGCCTCATACAAGTGGAGGTTTGGAATTTATGCCTGTTGCCGTCCTTTCCATGTGGTGCTGTGGCAACTTTTTATATATGTGGACAGTTTGAGTCTCTGACACGTGCACCTGTTGTTATGGAGAATACTGGCCTGAAGTGAGCCAGTGTCCATTAACCCCTTTTCATATACGGAAGAGGATGCAGCAAGGATCATTTCAGATGCCGAGGTGGACAATTCCTTTTTGAATCAACCGACGACTGATGTGCTTAAGAAAAAATGAGAGACTGAACAAAGAAAATTGATATCGATGGAACTGCATGTGGGTACCTTGGTTGAATATTATAAGATCCGTAGGATTCCGAGGGACCTTAGACCAAGTTTATGTCTAGGGCCACAAGGGACAGGGTACTCAGGTCTCGGGCGGTCGGGTGCAGGGATGTCATGGGTAGTCCGTGCCCGAGCCTGTGCCCTTGAGCAGACAATGAAAAGGGGAAAAATAATAAAATAAAGTTGTTTATGATGCCACCTGTAGGTCCGGTGATGGCACCAGCGCTGCTGGAACCTCTGGGGTGACGTGCGGCAGCAAGATGTCGTAGCCCTCTACAGGTAGGGCTGAGTCCCCGGGGTGTTGGAAGTAGCAATAATTCTGGTGGAGACCGTGCTTGGTGTAGTGCAGTTGGATCGTGCTCATAAGAAGACATCGACCACACCGGTAATTGACGGTTCAGGGATGTACCTCTGATCCACGTCGGAGCCGGTACCACGCTTCCGTCTTGGCCAGGGTAATTGGTTACCCTCTATCTGCCCCTTTCTCATCTGGGTCACCAGGTTGAGGTGCCCTCCCTCTTAGCTTTTCCTCTGTTGTTCTGTAACTCTGCAGCTTTGCACTACCTAGCTTCTCCACCCACCAGGACCAGTTAGTAACGGGCGTCTGATTGATCCACTATCACTAGGTGTGTGTGTGGTGCTGGAGCTTCAGGCTTCTAATACTCCTTACCAGAACAAAGGATGCTGCACCTTCTGTTAGGAGTGCAGTACCCTTTGGTAGCATGCTGACTAGCGGGGCGCTACATTTACAACCTATTTTGCTACCCAACATCCATTTTTGCGCCAAATTTGAGGCAATAAGTAACAAATACGCATTTGACATCATGTTGCTTAATGTTGAATTCATCAAAAAAGAGATAGAGGTGTTAAAGAAAAATTTGGAAGAAACAAGAACCCTCATGATTGAATACACCGCAGAGGAAGAGTTACGCGATATAGACTCTAAGGTTAATGACAATCTATAACCAAATATAAAACAGGTTTAGAAGATACCAAGAGATCTAAATGGTGTAGGGACATAGAGGACTATAATAATGGCCGAGTTTATAGCTGGCAGTATAAGAAATCTATACTTCAAGGCCCTGAACCAAAACCTGGTCCGAACAAACCATGTGGGGGGCAAAAAGCCCAAGAAACCACAAAAGCCATCTATACCGCAATCCTCTTTTGACCTCACTGGGGAGTCAGACTCTACGGAGGAAGGTGGTAGTGAAACAGGAGCTGGTGATAGGAAACATCGGAGGAGGGGTGCCGAGACCAGTGACGAGATCGAAAGCCAGGAGAACATAGATGCTGATGGTATGGTCACACGTGTCGACCAAGGCTGCGATGTCGGAAGCGATGTGCGGGTGCGCGGTCGCTTCCGAAATCGCAGCCTTGGTGTCACACGGCAGGATGTTGCCGGTGATGCCGCAGCGATGCGGGCGGAGCCATCGCTCGCTGGGCTGGGATCAACCCAGCAAGCGATCCGCAGCAATGCTGCGGTATAGGCTGGATCGCTGCCAACATCGCTATTGCAGTGTCAGACGGAGCGATCCAGCCTAATCGCTGGTTGCAGATTGACAGGTATATGAACATGTTCATAAACCTGTCAACCTGCGACCAGCGATAATTCGCAGTCGCGTCGCGCTGTCACACAGCACGACGCACTTGCAATATCGCTAGCGACATCACTAATGCGTCACTTTTCGGCAATGTCGCTAGCGACATTGACACGTGTGACACGGCCATGAGAGATCGCTGGTGGTAAATATATCCTCTGTTGAGCTTAGTGACAAACAAGTTGATGTTCTTTCAGGCAGAATGAACTGGTTTGAGTTGGACAATGACCTCTATCTCTTCTTCCGCAGATTGGGTTTAACAGCCGACTTTGCAGGAAGGGAGAGGGGGGTGATTGCCGACTCAAGTGATACTCTTACACTCAGACAGTTTAATTTACCTGCTGGGTGTACATTTGTACCAGCTAATCAAGATCCGGTAATTGAAACCTTTACTAAATTGGTAAAGAATGATATATCTTGATTGAAAAAAGTGAACCCAAGGGACGGTAGAGGTCATTTGAGTGGTGAAGGAAGGAGGGAAATCAGAGCCCTGAGTATTAATGGGTCCATCATCATAAAGCCTGCTGATAAAGGCTGTGCAATTGTGGTGATGGACACCAGTTAGTATAAGCAAGAAATACAAGGCCAATTGGCCGATAAGGAGGTATATGAGAAGTTGAAATTTAATCCAACCAGTGATTTCCAGAATGAGTTGAAGCTAATGGTGGCAGAAGCGCAACAGAACAGTTTGATACCAGAACTTAGACGACTATCTTTTGATCGATTACCCTGTGGTCCCAATACTGTACACCCTTCCAAAGATTCATAAGAATTTGCAGAGCCACCGGAAGACCGATAGTCTCAGCGGGGGCTCCCTATGTAAAAGGATGACCATATTTTTGGATCACATACTACGCAAATTTGCAGTGGCAGCACCATCTTACACTAGGGACACTAGTGATTTTATTAAATCTTTGGAGGGTGTGCAGGTACAGGAAACCACATGGCTTGTTTCTTTTGACGTTGGGTCTCTGTACACGTCTATTGAGCATGAGAAGGGTGTTACTGCCGTCGATGTGATGCTGCCCGCTTCTGACATGGCGCCAAATTCTGCACGACTCGTCCTGGCGCTGTTGGAGCTTGTCCTGACTCAAATATCAAAGCTTAATATTTTTGGAAGTTGGAGTGTTTTTTTTTTAGATTTGGCTATCTTAGGAGGATGTCTGTTTGTGCAGGTTACTATTACTGTGTAGAATTTTTAGGCAACTTACGGTAATAAAAAACAAATATATTCCCATCTCACTTATTTATTTTTACTAGGTAAACCATTATAACTGCATAAAATTTAGAAATAAACATTTCTGACATGCAAAAACAAACCCAAAATAATTAGTGACCCATATATCCACCTTTCTTTATGATGACACTCAACAGCCTTCCATCCATAGATTCTGTCAGTTGCTTGATCTGTTTATGATCAACATTGCATGCAGCCGCCACCACAGCCTCCCAGACACTCTTCAGAGAGGTGTACTGTTTTCCCTCTCTGTAGATCTTACATTTTATGAGGGACCACAGGTTCATGGAGTTCAGATCAGGTGAACAAGGGGGCCATGTCATTATTGTTTCTTCTTTTAGACCTTTACTGGCCAGCCACGCTGTGGAGTAGTTGAATGCGTGTGATGAAGCATTGTCCTGCATGAAAATCATGTTTTTCTTGAACGATACCGACTTCTTCCTGTACCACTGCTTGAAGAAGTTGCCTTCCAGAAACTGGCAGTAGGTCTGAGAGTTGAGCTTCACTCCATCCTCAACCTGAAAAGGTCCCATAAGTTCATCTTTGATGATACCAGCCCATACCACTACCCCACCTCCACCTTGCTGGCATCTGAGTCGGAGTGGAGCTCTCTGCCCTTTACTGATCCAGCCTTTGGCCCATCAAGAGTCACTCTCATTTCATCAGTCCATAAAAATCAGACTTAAGATATTTCTTGGCCCAGTCTTGACATGTTAACTTATGTTTCTTGTTCAAAGGTGGTCATTTTTCAGCCTTTCTTACATTGGCCATGTCCCTTGTGCTTTTTGATACTCCTTGTGCTTTTTAAAATGTTGCAGCTGTGAAATATTGCAAAACTGGTGGCAAATGGCATCTTGGCAGGTTCACGCTTGATTTTCCTCAATTCATGGGCAGTTATTTTGCGCCTTTTGTTCCCAGCATGCTTGTTGCGACCCTGTTGGCTATTTGCCATGAAACGCTTGATTTTTCGGTGATCACACTTCAAAGGTTTGGCAATTTCAAGACTGCTGCATCCCTCTGCAAGACATCTCACAATTTTGGACTTTTCAGAGCCCGTTAAATCTCTCTTCTGACCCATTTTTTCCCAAAGGAAAGGAAGTTGCCTAAGAATTAAGCACACCTTATATAGGGTGTAGATGTCATTAGACCACACCCCTACTCATTACAGAGATGCACATCATCTGATTTTCTTAATTGGTAGTTGGCTCTCAAGCCTATACAGCTTGGAGTAGGACAACATATATAAAAAGTATCGTGATCAAAATACTTATTTGCCTAATAATTCTGCACACAGTGTACATGGCTGTCCTGGAGGACTAGTTTGTGTAAAATCAACATCTTGGCGCCATGTCGGGATGGCGGCGTTACATCGACAACTTTTTTTTCATTTGGGATAGCGATAGGATAGAGTTGGAGGAGTTTCATTTGTCTTTGAATAACATTTTTCTGGAATTGAAATTCACAATGGTGTGTTCCCTGGAGGAGATGCAGTTTCTGGATACACGTGTGTATAAAGATCAAGGTATTTTGAAAACAGATCTGTTTGTGAAAGAAACGGATAGGAATAGTACACTGCACTTCTCCAGTGAACCCCCCAGGAGAATGGTGGAATTGCTCCCTTGGAGCCAACTCCTTAAGGTCAGAAGAATTGTTTCCAATGAAACAATAGCAGACCAAAGGTTACAAGAGATGTGTGATAGATTTCTGCAGCGGGGTTACCCTAAACGGGAGCTACAGCAGTATAAACAAAATGCACTTGAGGTAAACTGTGATGATCTTTTGTGTCTGAAACCTAGGGAGAACAAGAATAAACTAATTCCATTGAAAACTACATAAAATCGATTAAGCAACAGAGTGGCAGATATTGTCAAAAAGCACTGGTCCCTTTTCAGCAGAGGCCACATGGATTTGGAGGAATTTAGGCAACCACCTTTGTTCTCTTACAGAAGAGGGAATAACTTTAGGGACAAACTGGTTAAATCTGATGTGGGAGGGTCTAAACGAGATATATAGCATACATTTGGTGTACCTAGCTTGGGTAACTTTCCTTGTTTGGGCTGTGCATCATGTGGCATATGTTGAAAGGACGAAGTTTCTGTCATCCTCGTTCTGGTAGAAAATATGAAATCCGTAAAAGATACACATGTACCAACAGTTTTGTGATCTATGTTGTGAGTTGTCCATGTGGTCTCCTCTATGTGGTGGAGACCACTATGGAAGTGAAGGCTAGGATTAGCAAACATAAGAGCACTATCAGGACGGGGATGACGAAACTACTGGTGCCGAGACAGTTTGCAGAAGCCGGACATACGGTGAACCAATTACGCTATAGGGTTATAGATGATGTCCCACCTCTCAGACGAGGAGGGGACAGGGTGTCTCGCTCCTTAAAAAGAAAGAACTTAGGTGGATTTATGAACTAGATACCTTAATACCAAGAGGTATGAATATTGAATATGACCAGCGAGGTTGTCTGCTTAAATAATCTGGTGTATTCTTGACTTCTACAGTGTTTTCTTGCTAATTTCTTTTGTTGTACTATTTTTAACATTGTTTTTAAATTTTATCCCAGACGTTCCCCTGGATGATCTTCTGTGGATTTGAGAAAGGGGATATTGATGTAAACTCATATGATGAAACCCAGTGGGGTATGTCTGTGATCCTCCCTGTCTATGGATTGTAAGAGTGAGGGTAAGATTTTGGGTCCCACTATATATTCAATGTAGTAGTGTACTGCTTGATGATATTATTAGATAAAGTGAGAATATGGTGGATAGGGGTCCCCAAATATACCTGATGCTCATGGAGGGGACATGTGTGATATGTCCTTGTGATTTTTGACATGGGTAACCATATATCAGCATTAGTGTGGTGATGTAATTATAACTATACAACTTATGGGGTGTGTAATAGTCCAAAAGAAAAAAAGAAAATAACTTAAGATGTCATTATAATGTATTTATTGTAAGGAGTGTGTAATAGTTCAAAAAGAAAAGAACTTAAGATATCAATATAATGTATTCTATTGTAAGGAGTTATTCCTGTGGTTCAGAGATAATGAAATATTTAAATATTAGGAAAAGGTGATTTGATACATTATTTTTGGACTAATATAATTACCCCTATAAGGGAAATTTTTACGTTTTGTGTCCATAGGTTATATAATTCGGTTGTTATGGCGACTGAAAGATGTTTACTATGAAGCCTATACCAGAACCTGTGGACCGAAATGATGGACATTCATTGGGACCAATGAGAGAGTAAGACCGAGACTTAAACCGGATTAACCAATCAAAGAAAGACGCCGGCGAATGCGCAGAGTGAAGAACTGTCCGTTGAATGAGGAGCGGTGAATCGGGTCATGTGACCGCACTATGATTGGTTAGACTAAGAGGAAGTGCATCACGTGACCGCGGTGATGGAGCAGGTCACCATGACAGCAGGTAATGCAATATTGTGATTGGACATTGATGTATAATGCTGTAGGAATCTCGGACTATAACTTGATCAATCCCGGCTACATTGATACATTGATGAGTGAGATAAACAAAGAGGGGAGGACTAATGAGCGTACTTTACAAATGAGGTCTGTCTGGAATATTTTTTAATGGGTTTAATATATCTTTTTGTATTTGTTTACTATGTATGTAATGTTATTGCTCTGTATAATTAGGAAGGTGGGTCTATGCACTATAAATACAATGTTTTTCTGTACTACTGCTGTATGCTTTGATGAAGATCACACGTTGATCGAAACGTCGCATGGGGCAATGGATTAAAGTCATTTGAAGCATGACCAACAGGTGAGGCGCTATTTCTTATTTTCTATTTGAGTGCATTATAGTCTGGGTAAGACTCCCTAGACAGGACGGGCACCTCATACAAGTGGAGGTTTGGAATTTTTGCCTGTTCTCCTCCTTTCCATGTGGTGCTGTAGTAACTTTTTATATATGCAGAATGTTTTTGAGTCTGTGTATTTGAATAATTAATAGAATCGGGGGGGGGGGGGGGGGGGTGTTCAAAATAATAGCAATATGGAGGTCAATTAGAGTGGTCAAATCCAAGGGAGTAGTGCTTGGCTGATCCGCGCTGCCGTCGAAATGAATGACAAAGAACACAAGGCTTCTTATGATGCTGCTGCTTTCTTCTGGGAATCAAGCAGCAGCATAATAAGAAGCATTGTGTTCTTTGTCATTCATCCCGACGGCAGCGCGGATCAGCCAAGCACTACTCCTTTGGATTTGAGTGAATAATCCAGCAGCATCATAAGAAGCCTTGTGTTCTTTGTCATTCATCCCAACGACAGCGCGGATCAGCCAAGCACTACTCCTTTGAATTTGAATACACCACCACTGTGCATGTGGAAGTGCGGATCCAGCAGCAGCTGTCCAGGCGAGCATGCCGGTTGTGGGTCAGCACAACCTAACCAGGTGAGCATATTCACCCACGGATAATGATCTTATTTAAACGATAAGACCCATTTGTGCTTCCTCTGTCTCTCTCCATTCCTAGATAATTAGTGAGGTCAAGCATTCTGTGAAGAAACAGGTGTGAATCAAATAGCCCTTATTTAAGGGTGAAGCCAGCACATGATATACATGCATTTCTTTTAGAAAACCTGAGAATTATGGGTTGTTCGAGACATTGTTCAGAAGAACAGTGTACTTTGATTAAAAAGTTGATTGGAGAGGGTAAAACGTATAAAGAAGTGCAGACAATAATAGGCTTAAATTGGAAAGCAAAACCAGAGAGACGTGGAAGAAAACTGAAGACTACCATTCGAATTCATCGAAGAATAACCAGAATCGCAAGGGGAAGGGGAAAAAGGTTCTGGATTAGTAAATGCAGATCATATTATTGTTTCTTGTTGTATTATTATTTTTGGTTTTAATCTGTGTGTAAAATTTGAAAAACTAATAAAGAGAAGTTAAAAAAAGAAAAGTTATAGTGGGCGTTTTCACAGGAAGTGACGTCAGAGGGGGGTGGAGCTTCATTTTTTGTGATTTTTTTTTTTTTTTTTTTTTTTTTTTTTTTTATTGTTCCTGTGTGTATATATAACTGGATGTGCTGTTGAATCTTGATGCCCTGATGAAGTGGCCTGTTTGCCACGAAACGTGTAGGCTGAATAAACAGAGTGTGTGTGTTACTCTGTTACTCTTATTGTGGTCAGCGCGGCTTCTATCCATCCGGTTCTAATTTCTCCAAGTGGATCCTTTTTGCCGGGAGCCTGCTGCGACCATACATGCTTGTCCAAGGGAGTTGTGACCATTCACAACCAGACCAGGTGAGTCTGTATTGTGGGAGTTCGTGTGACCATCAAACCCGAAGGTATTACACTATGTGCGCTTCTTTTCCTTCTTATTTGTAGAGAACACCTGTGATGTGACATAAAAAATCATATTTCTTAGGCAAAGCCAACAAATGCAAATACATTGTGGGATGTAGTCAAAGCATTCTTGGATGGAATAACAGTTGACAGGTGACAGAGGTTGGTTGACTCTGTGCAACATACTGTAGATGTCAAGCAGTTTTAAAAAACTGTGGTTGTACAAATAAATATTAGGTTAGTGATTCACTTGAATGCTAAATTCGAAAAAAAGTACAGTTCCCCCTGTGTTCGGCCGCCACCCCCTACCCCGGTCCCCGCCAACCACCCGCCCTCCTCCTTCAATACTATATCTGCCGGCGGGCTCATGCGCCCGCCGATCAAGTTGCAGGGCCCCCTCCCCCCTGCTCGTGCCCCGCCCCCCGCTCGTGCCCCCCCCCCGCTGCTACTGACCCCCCAGCCCCACTCACCTATTCCATTGGGCTGCCCGCACCGTCGGCCTCCGAGTCCTCTGCAGTCTCCGGTGTGGCTCCTCCTCTCCTCAGGGGCTCCTCCTCATCGGTGGGTAAGTATGAATGAATGAATGAATGAATGAATAGATGGATGGGTGGATGGATGGATGTGTGGATGGATGGATGGGTGGATGGATGGGTGGATGGATGGGTGGGTGAATGAATGGATGTGTGCGTGCGTGGATTTGTGCATGGATGTGGATGTGCGTGCGTGGATGTGTGCGTGCGTGGATGTCAGCGTGCGTGGATGTCAGCATGCGTGCTTGGATGTGCGTGTGTGGATGTGTGCGTGGATGTGTGTGTGTGGATGTGCATGTGTGGATGTCAGCGTGCGTGCGTGGATGTGTGCATGCGTGGATGCGTGTGTGGATGTGCATGCGTGAATGTGCGTACGTGGATGTGTGCGTACGTGGATGTGCGTGGATGTGGATGTGCGTGGATGTGTGCGTGGATGTCAGCATGCGTGTGTGGATGTCAGCGTGCGTGCATGTGCGTGTGTGGGTGTGCGTGCGTGGATGTGCGTGGATGTGTGCGTACGTGGATGTGTGCGTACGTGGATGTGTGCGTAAGTGGATGTGTGCGAACGTGGATGTGTGCGGACGTGTGCGTGGATGTCAGCATGCGTGTGTGGATGTGTGCATGCGTGGATGTGTGTGCGTTGATGTGCGTGCGTGGATGTCAGCGTGCGAACGTGGATGTGTGCGTGTGTGGATCTGTGCGTACGTGGATGTGTGCGTACGTGGATGTGGATGTGTGCGTGGATTTCAGCATGCGTGGATGTCAGCGTGCGTGGATGTGCGTGCGTGGATGTGCGTGCGTGGATGTGTGCGTGTGTGGATGTGCGTGCTTGGATGTGCGTGCGTGGTTGTGTGCGTGCGTGGATGATGGGTGCATAGGTGGATGGATGGGTGCAACAAGGGATCAAGTGTCCTCTTGTAGTCTCTGGGATCATAGTCATGGTGCAATGTATAACATTGTCATACAGTGCACCATAACTCTGACCCCCAAGACTGTAGGAAGAGGACACTTTATCCCTTGCTGTAGTCTCTGGATTGAGCAGAGGCGATCGAGCGTCGTGGGACCTTCGATGTGGACTACGTCGGAGTCGATCGAGCGTCGTGGGACCTTCGTTGTGGACTACGTCGGATATTTATAATAAAGATGGAGTCCGAATTTTGTTTGTGTTTTTTTTTCAAATAGAAAAATCTTTTTATGTGTGTATTTTCTGACTATTTACCAGAGATTCCTAATGGCGGGTCTAACATTGGCCCTATATTATGAATCTCGGGCTTAGTGCCAGCTGCCAATAAAAAGCTGGCATTAACCCCTTTATTACCCAGTTTGCCACCGGCACCAGGGCAACTGGAAGAGCATGGGTACAGCGCCAGAAAATGGCGCTTCAATGAATGCGCCATTTTCTGGGGCGGATGCGGGCTGCAATTCGCAGCATGGGGGGCCCAGAACGCTTGGGCCTTTCCATGCTGAGGATTCCAGCCCCCAGCTGCCTAGTTGTACCTGGCTGGGCCAAAAATATGGCGGAGCCCTACGTCATTTTTTTTTCTAGAATTAGTTCTAGAAATAAAAAAAAAATGGGCTTTGCTGTATTTTTGGTTGCAGCCAGGTACAACAAGGCAGCTGGGGGTTGGTGGCAGTCTGTAGCTGCCAAGTTGTACCTGGCTAGACCAAAAATATGGCGGAGCCCTACGTCATTTTTTTTTCTTCTAGAATTAGTTCTAGAAATTAAAAAAAAGGCCTTCGCTGTATTTTTTGTAGCCAGCCATGTACAACTTGGTAGCTGGCTAACTGGAATCCTCAGCGTGGAGAGACCCAAATGTTGTGGGTCCCCCGCGCTGCAAATTTCAACCCACAGCCACCCAAGAAAATAGCGCATTCATTAGAGGCGGCATTTTCTGGTGCTGTACCCCAACTCTACCAGTTGCCCTTGTGCTGGTGGCACATGGGTTCTCCATATGCGACATGGTGTCCGCTAACAATTTCAATAGAAAATTAGCTCCAATTGTTAGCGGAAACCATGTCGGGTAAGGAGAGCCCCTCCCTGTGTGCCTGAACATTGGAGCTCCCCCACAAGTGACCCCATTTTGGAAACTAGACCCCCTAAGGAACGTATCTAGATGCATAGTGAGCACTTTGAACCCCCAGATGCTTCACAAATTCATCCACAAAAATGAAAAAGCACTTTTTTCCCACAAAACGTTTCTTTTTTAATTTTTACGGATCAATTTGTGAAGCACCTGGGGGTTCAAAGTCATCTAGATATAATCCTTTGGTGGTCTAGTTTCCAAAATGGGGTCACTTGTGGGGGAGCTCCAATGTTTAGGCACATAGGGGCTCTTTATATCCTACAAGGTGTCCGCTAACAATTCCAATATGTATGGAGAGCCCCTGTGTGTCTCCACATTGGAGCTCCCCCATAAGTGACCCCATTTTGGAAACTCAATCCCCCAAGGAACGTATCTAGATGCATAGTGAGCACTTTGAACCCCAGATGCTTCACAAATTCATCCATAAAATGAAAAAGCACTTGTTTTTCCACAAAAAGTTTCTTTTTTCATTTTTACGGATCAGTTTGTGAAGCACCTGGGGGTTCAAAGTGCTCACTATGCATCTAGATACGTTCCTTAGGGGGTCTAGTTTCCAAAATGGGGTCACTTGTGGGGGAGCTCCAATGTGGAGACACACCGGGACCCTCCAAACGCGACATGGTTTTCGCTAACAATTTGAATGGAAAATGAGCTCAAATTGTTAGTGGATACCATGTCGCGTTGGGAGGGTCACTGTGTGTCTCCACATTGGAGCTCCCCCACAAGTGACCCCATTTTGGAAACTAGACCCCTAAGGAACGTATCTAGATGCATAGTGAGCACTTTGAACCCCCAGATGCTTCACAAATTCATCCATAAAAATGAAAAAGCACTTTTTTTTTCCACAAAAAGGTTCTTTTTTCATTTTTACGGATCAATTTGTGAAGCACCTGGGGGTTCAAAGTGCTCACTATGCATCTAGATACGTTCCTTTGGGGGTCTAGTTTCCAAAATGGGGTGACTTGTGGGGGAGCTCTAATGTGGAGACACACAGGGACCCTCCAAACGCAACATGTTGTCCGCTAACAAATTGAGCTAATTTTCCATTCAAATTGTTAGCGGACACCATGTCGCGTTTGGAGGGTCCCAGTGTGTCTCCACATTGGAGCTCCCCCACCAGTGACCCCATTTTGGAAACTAGACCCCCTAAGGAACGTATCTAGATGCATAGTGAGCACTTTGAACCCCCAGATGCTTCACAAATTCATCCATAAAAATGAAAAAGCACTTGTTTTTCCACAAAAAGTTTCTTTTTTCATTTTTACGGATCAATTTGTGAAGCATCTGGGGGTTCAAAGTGCTCACTATGCATCTAGATATAATCCTTTGGGGGTCTAGTTTCCAAAATGGGGTCACTTGTGGGGGAGCTCCAATGTGGAGACACACAGTGACCCTCCCAAAGCGACATGGTGTCCGCTAACAAATTGAGCTCATTTTCCATTCAAATTGTTAGCGGACACCATGTCGCATTGGGAGGGTCCCCGTGTGTCAACACATTGGAGCTCCCCCATAAATGACCCCATTTTGGAAACTAGACCCCCAAGGAACGTATCTAGATGCATAGTGAGCACTTTGAACCCCCAGGTGCTTCACAAATTGATCCGTAAAAATGAAAAAAGAAACTTTTTGTGGAAAAAAAAAAGTGCTTTTTAATTTTTATGGATGAATTTGTGAAGCATCTGGGGGTTCAAAGTGCTCACTATGCATCTAGATACATTCCTCGGGGGGTCTAGTTTCCAAAATGGGGTCACTTGTGGGGGAGCTGCAATGTGGAGACACACGGAGACCATCCAAACGCGACATGGTGTCCGCTAACAATTTGAATGGAAAATGAGCTCAAATTGTTAGCAGACACCATGTCGCGTTTGGAGGGTCCCTGTGTGTCTCCACATTGGAGCTCCCCCACAAGTGACCCCATTTTGGAAACTAGACCCCCAAAGGAACATATCTAGGTACATGGTGAGCACTTTGAAGCCCAGATGCTTCACAAATTGATCCGTAATAATGAAAAAATAATTTTTTTAGTGGAAAAAAAAAGTGCTTTTTCATTTTTACGGATGAATTTCTGAAGCATATGGGAGTTCAAAGTGCTCACTATGCATCTAGATACGTTCCTTCGGGGGTCTAGTTTCCAAAATGGGGTCACTTGTGGGGGAGCTCCAATGTGGAGATACACAGGGACCCTCCAAACGCGACATGGTGTCCGCTAACAATTTGAGCTCATTTTCCATTCAAATTGTTAGCGGACACCATGTCGCGTATGGAGGGTCCCCGTGTGTCTCCACATTGGAGCTCCCCCACAAATGACCCCATTTTAGAAACTAGACCCCCTAAGGAAGGTATCTAGATGCATAATGAGCACTTTGAACCCCCAGATGCTTCACAAATTCATCCATAAAAATTAAAAAAAAACACTTTTTTTTCACAAAAAAATTCTTTTTGCCTACATTTTTTTAGTTTCACATGGGCAAAGGGATAAAATACATCCCAAAATTTGTTGGGCAATTTCTCCTGAGTACACCGATACCTTATATGTGGTCATAAACCACTGTTTGGGCGCACGGCAGGGCTCAGAAGTGAAGGAGCGCCATTTCACTTTTTGAACGGAAAATTGGCTCTAAAATTCAAATTGCGCTCCTTCCCTTTTCAGTCCTGCCGTGCGCCCAAACAGTGGTTTATGACCACATATGAGGTATCGGTGTACTCAGGAGAAATTGCCCAACAAATTTTAGGATGCATTTTATCCTGTTGCCCATGTGAAAATGAAAAAATTGAGGCTAAAAGAACATTTTTGTTACAAAAATTAAAATGTCCATTTTTTCCTTCAACTTTATTTTAGTTCCTGTGAAGCACCTGAAGGGTTAATAATCTTCTTGAATATAGTTTTGAGTAGCTTGAGGGGTGCAGTTTTTGGAACTGTGTCACTTTTGGGTGTTTTCTGTCATGTACACCCCTCAAAGGGACTTCAAATGTGATGTGGTCACTAAAAAATTGGTTTTGTAAATTTTGCTGGAAAAATGAATACCGTATATACTCGTGTATAAGCCGACCCGTGTATAAGCCGACCCCCCTACTTTTGCCCCCAAAACCTGGGAAAATCTATTGACTCGCGTATAAGCCAAGGGTGGACCCCAGCACAGGTATACAGCCCCCAGCAGTGGTATACAGGCCCCAGCAGTATGATATACAGCAGCCCCCAGTGGTATATACAGCAGCCCCAGTGGTATTGCAGCCCCTATATACAGCAGCCCCAGTGGTATTGCAGCCCCAGTGGTGTATACAGCAGCCCCTATATACAGCAGCCCCAGTGGTATTGCAGCCCCAGTGGTATTGCAGCCCCTATATACAGCAGCCCCAGTGGTATTGCAGCCCCAGTGGTATTGCAGCCCCTATATACAGCAGCCCCAGTGGTATTGCAGCCCCAGTGGTATTGCAGCCCCTATATACAGCAGCCCAGTGGTATTGCAGCCCCAGTGGTGTATACAGCAGCCCCTATATACAGCAGCCCCAGTGGTATTGCAGCCCCTGTATACAGCAGCCCCAGTGGTATTGCAGCCCCAGTGGTGTATACAGCAGCCCCTATATACAGCAGCCCCAGTGGTATTGCAGCCCCAGTGGTATTGCAGCCCCTGTATACAGCAGCCCCAGTGGTATTGCAGCCCCAGTGGTGTATACAGCAGCCCCAGTGGTATTGCAGCCCCTGTATACAGCAGCCCCAGTGGTATTGCAGCCCCAGTGGTGTATACAGCAGCCCCTATATACAGCAGCCCCAGTGGTATTGCAGCCCAAGTGGTATTGCAGCCCCTATATACAGCAGCCCCAGTGCGGTATACAGCAGCCCCAGAGGGGTATACAGCAGCCCCAGAGGGGTATATAGCAGCCCCAGAGGGGTATACAGCAGCCCCAGAGCTGTATACAGCAGCCCCAGAGGGGTATACAGCAGCCCCAGAGGGGTATACAGCAGCCCCAGAGCTGTATACAGCAGCCCCAGAGCGGTATACAGCAGCCCCAGAGGGGTATACAGCAGCCCCAGAGGGGTATATAGCAGCCCCAGAGGGGTATACAGCAGCCCCAGAGGGGTATACAGCAGCCCCAGAGGGGTATACAGCAGCCCCAGAGGGGTATACAGCAGCCCCAGAGCTGTATACAGCAGCCCCAGAGGGGTATACAGCAGCCCCAGAGGGGTATACAGCAGCCCCAGAGGGGTATATAGCAGCCCCAGAGGGGTATACAGCAGCCCCAGAGGGGTATTTAGCAGCCCCAGAGGGGTATACAGCAGCCCCCGCTGTATACAGCGGTACCCGGCTGTATACAGCCCTCCCCCCTGGTATACCGGGCCCCCCCTGTGGCAACCTGTAAAGGAAGCGATGATTATACTTATCGGGTCGCTGTCGCCGCCGCCGCCGCCGCCGCCGCTCTGTCACCGTCCGTCACCGCGCTCCTTCCCGTCTTCATGCTTCCTTCACGGGCGCACAGAAAATGACGTCATTTCCTGTGCGACGGTGAAGGAAGCATGAAGACCAGGAGGAGCGCGGTGACGGACGGTGACAGAGCGGCGGCGTCGGCGACAGCGACCCGATAAGTATAATCATCGCTTCCTTTACAGGTTGCCACAGGGGGGGCCCGGTATACCACGGGGGGGGGGGGGGCTGTATACAGACGGGTATATATATATTTTTTTTTTTATGATTACCGTATATACTCGTGTATAAGCCGAGGGGGGAATTTTCAGCACATTTTTTGTGCTGAAAAACTCGGCTTATACACGAGTATATACGGTAATTGCTGATGAACTTTGAACCCTTATAACGTCCTACCCAATTTTTTTTTTTCTTCCAAAATTGTGCTGATGTGAAGTGGACATGTGGGAAATGTGATTTATTAACTATTTTGTGGCACATAATGCTCTGGTTTAGCAGAATAAAAATTAAAAATTTGAAAATTGCTAAATTTTCAAACTTTTTGCCAAATTTTTTTTTTTTCACAAATAAACGCAAAAATTATCGACCTAAATTTAATACTAACATGAAGCCCAATATGTCACGAGAAAACAATCTCAGAATCGCTAGGATCCGTTGAAGCGTTCCAGAGATATTACCTCATAAAGGGAGAGTGGTCAGAATTACAAAAAATGGTCCGGTCATTAAGCTGCAAAGTGACTCGGTACTTAAGGGGTTAAATCATAATGACAACCAAAAACATCCAAATGACCCTGATCAAAAGTTCACATACCCCAGCTCTTAAAACCGTATATTGCTCCCTCTAACATCAATGACAGCTTGAAGTCTTTTGTTGTAGATGTGGATGAGGCTCTTTATTTTCTCATATGGTAAAGCTGCCCATTATTCTTGGCAAAAAGCCTTGAGTTCCTGTAAATTCCTGGGCTTTTTTGCATGAACTGCACACTTGAGTTCTCCCCAGAGTGGCTCAATGATATTGAGGTCAGGAGACTGAGATGGCTACTCCAGAAACTTCACTTTGTTCTACTGTAGCCTATGACAGGTCAACTTGGCCTTTTGTTTTGGATCGTTGTCATGTTGGAAAATCCAAGCATGTCCCATGCGCAGCTTCTGGCTGATTAGTGCAAATTTGCCTCCAGTATTTACTGATAACGTGATGCATTCATCTTTCCTTCAACTTTGACCAAGTTTTCTGTGCCTTTGTAGCTCACACATCCCCATATCATCAGCGATCCACCTTCGTGCTTTACAGTAGGAATGGTGTTTATTTTGTCATAGACTTTGTTGACACCTCTCCAAATGTACCGTTTATGGTTGTGGCCAAAAAGTTTGATTTTTTGTGAGCCCCTTAGTGTCCAGGACATATGTTTCATACCTGATATGTCATTTAATGGGGCAATAACTCTGTGTAACGCAAACAGCCCTGCAATATTCTACCTCCTCCCCTCGGCAGGGATGCTGATATACTCACAACTACAGCTGGTTTGCTTTCTCCTCTGCTCCCTCCCTAGTCTTCAAGCTCCAGGGCCTGTGAAACGTTCTTAGTATACGTGCATGCAAGTTCTTCCCACTTCCTAAATGGGCAGTGTGCGCACACTGAAAGTGTTCCCAGTCAATGTCTGGGAGTCACTGGGTATTTAAGGCACCTTCCTCTGTAAGAAGGTGCCTGAGCAATTAAGTTTCTAGTGTGCTTGTTCCTGGCAAGTAGACTAGCCTGCTGTCTGGCTCCCGATTCTGACTTTGTCCATGTATCTGATATCATCATGCCTGTCTCCAGTACCTACACCTTCCTGCCTGTCTCCAGTACCTGTTCCATTCTGCCAGTCTTCTGTACCCGCTTTGGCCTGCCTGCCCTCACGTACCTACGTTCCTAACCCTTGGATCAGATTTTGCAGTACTTGGGACTGCTGTGGAGGGGTGCCTGATGTATCCCTTCAGCCCAGTCCATTTTCACCATCAGATGCTCTGATGAAGACCCAGTAGACCTTAGTAAGATAAATCCCAGTCTTTGGTGCAGTGGGTCCACACCCGCTAGCGTGACAGTTTGTCCTCAATAGGCTTAAGGATAATTTTTATTTTTTAAATTTACCCAAATGTTCCTTTAGGTGGATTACATTGGATTTCTTTTCAAGTTCCATCTAAATATTCTGAATGTGGTAGATAATCGTTCATTTTGGGGCACAGAATTCAAGAAGATGGCAGATATTTGGGAGACGTCTTTGACCATTTGTTCACATGTGAGTTGACCTATGTATTGATTGTAATTAATGTGTTTTTAATTTTAGATCTTTCTGCAGGTGACATCTCCTAGGAAGAACCAGTCAACAGCAAATGATTTTAATCTCAAAATTTGACTACACAAATGTCTGTATCCTTCTGGCACCTGTATTCATGCACTACGTACTGTAGGAAAGTACTTGTGTATAGCACGTCCTATAATGTTATGACAGTAATGTGGCTGGGATTGTCTAATGTTTCTTTTAGTTGTTTCCTAAACACTTTGTTTCCTAGTCACCCTGATGCTGTTCTCTTCACTTACAAGAGCCCATTGTCCTTAGAATTGACGTGATAATGCTAAATTCACTTCTGTTCTCCTGCTGCATTTTTTTTAAAATTATTTCAACACTTGGCACTACTGCTTTATTTTTCCAGTTCATGTAAAGACATGTCTCTGCTACTACTGTAATTGTATATACAGTATAAAAAAAGAAGATTCAAGGATGGGGCTGTGCTTCTTAGCTGCCATGTCTTTAAAGGGGTTGTCCTATAGACAAAGTTCATTTTAATGAATAGATCTAGGAACAATAATACATTTCAGAGTTATATGTGTTTAAAAAAAAAAAATGTTCCTGTGCTGAGATAATGTTATACATTTGCCCCTGTTCTGTACTGTGCGATGGCTATGTCTGACCATACAGGGACATTGTCTGATCATACCATATCTCATGGGCCGGGGAGGATACAGAAAAGTATATACACATCATGGCACGGGATTGCAAATTATTATTTCTTTGAGGTAAAACATTTTTTTAAAACAGGAGGGTAAATGCTTTATGCTTTTTAAAGATTCAGCTGTGATCCTATGCTGTGCTTAATCTTTTGCATCCTCCACAGCCCAGGAGATGTGGTATGATCAGACCATGTCCCTGTATGGTCAGACAAATCCACTACAAAGTACAAAGCAGGGACAGATTTATAAGATTATCTCAGCACTGTAACATATTTTTTAAAACACATTCAATTGTGGAATATATTATTTCTAGACCTATTCATTAAAATGAACTTAAAGGGAGTCTGTCAGGTCAATAATCCATATGTATCTGATATCATTTTCTAATTCCTCTGGTCAAACTCTTTTTATTCATGTACTTCTTTTATTCATACTCAGTCAAGCAGGACGGGAGGCAATGACTCAGGTTCTTATTCACATCCAGGGGATACCATCTTATTTATAATAAAAATATATCTTTTATTCGTATCAAAAGTTAAAAATAAACACGACCACAATTTAGACAAACATATATATATAATATATATATAGAGTGGGGAACCATGCACAATGTAATGTACATATATTTATTAACCAGAGAAAGGAAGGGTCGCACTCTTTTTACCCCAAAGGACTCCAAGAGTGTCATCCCTAGGTGAGTATCGTAATGCATACAATTACATATGCTCTAATGTCTCACAAGGGGAAGAACAATAGAGAAATAGCTTTGTGAAACAAGAGAGAAACACATTTCAAAAACTGGTAGCAGTATAAAACAGGGTTTTGGGACTTCCGGTACCGGCGCCGCCATGAATGGCCGCTTCTAACAGGGCTCCGGGACCCGCCACAGCAATCCGGCTCCATCCAGCCTCCCTTTGAGTCTCCGAAGCACATCCACAAGCAGGCAGGTGGCTGTGACCGCAAGGCACCTTACCGCCAACATGATGGACCGGTATGTTACACGGAGGGCAGAGAGCGGCCGGTCTCTCCCTCAATACGAGGCTGCGGATGATGGCGCCCAAGATGCGGGCGGGAGGGGAGAACGGGAAGAAAGCTCAATGCGGGATGAGGATGCCTCAATGGGGTCCACAGCAGGAGAGAGGATGGACACTAATGAGGGGCAGCCTAGAGGCTCATCCCGTGAGCTCCAAGCGGGCGGCTCGGAACAGGAGAGAGATCTGCAGATGGGGTCTCAGGGGAGCAGGACGCATGAACAGCCTGACACAGTGCTGAGGGGAGAAGCACAGGATGCAAATACAGGAGGGTGGATGAAAACACAGCTCATAGACTATAAAGCATTGGCCAAAGAGCTGCCCATACATATGGCTGAGGATTTTAAGGCAGCTGTGGCTGATATGGTAGCAGCCACGACCAAAGAGCTTAAGAAAAAAGTGGGAGCTCACGATCAGAGACTTAAGGAGGCGGAAACCAGAATTGGATGTGCTGAGGATAGAATACTAGAGCTAGAAGACCAAGTGGTAACACTACAAAAATGCTCCGAGTATGCCCTTTCAAAGTTGGAAGATATTGAGAATAGGACATGACGGAGTAATCTTAAGATAGTGGGCCTCCCAGAATCTGTCCTGGCAAGCCAGCTTGAAGAAATCTTTGAAGTAGATCTCCCCAAAGCCTTGGGCCTGCAGCACAGGTGTAAAACGGAGCGTACCCACAGAATTGGGCCTCCTAGAGAAAATGTGAACGCTACAGCAGGCACCGCAAGGAGCCCACCTCTCCCTGGGAATCCTAGCAACAAACCGAGACACGCCATTGCTAAGTTTTTAAACCATAGGGATAAAGAAGAAATCCTCAGGGCTTACAAGGCTAGGAGACTTCCTCTGACACTACATGGCCATAAGGTGTTGGTCTTTGCGGATTACTCAATAGAAGTCTCCCGCCGCAGGAGAGCTTTTAGTGAGGCATGTTCCATACTCTACAAAAGAAATGTGCGATTCCAGCTGACTTTCCCTGCCACCCTGAGGTTCAGATCTAGAGAGGGAGTACCACTGGTTTTCACGGACCCAGGGGAAGCAATGACTGCGATTTTAGACAACACCCGTTCACCAAGAGCTGTGACACCCCCCAAGCGTTGCTACAGATAAAACATCAGCGTCATCGGTGCCAGATATGGAGCCTGAGGAAGATCGTGATTCGGTGAGATCATACAGGCTACGCTCCGATGTCATGAACGAGGGACCGTCATCCAGAGGTGTGACCCCCCCAAGCAACAACGTCAGACGGGACCCCGCTGGCAAAAGAAGAAGTAACATCGTCGAGATTGAACGCCTGCTCGGACATTTCGGTTATTTCTCTAATGATGTGAAGAGGAGGGTGCTTTAGCACCGACTGACCAAACTATGCTACTTTGAGGCTGCGCCGTCCTCTTCTTTAACATCCCGTTGCTCCTGATGCCCTTCTGGACCAACAGACCTCATTCCTACCCCCCCCCCCCCCCAGCATTCCTCCTCCTTCTTTTTTTTTTTTTTTTTTTTGTTGTTGTTGTTTTCTTACCTTCTCTACAGGAACCCTGATCCAGCCGCAAGAGAGAGACTCCAGGTTGCCGTCTACACAGTTAGGATCCAGTCTCCAAGTTTGTACATGACATTCCCTTGGATGGATATTATTGACTTCTACAATCTTTAGATAATTAAAGTTGAGGGGGGGGGGGAATTAGACATCGAGGCTATTATTGATGATAGAGAAACGGGAAGGTATCAACTAAGAGCTCTTCAATGTTTTCACATATAACTGGTCAATACGCTTACTCTCTGCTAATACCAACTTTAACTCAAAAGGCAATTTTCCTAAAGTTGTTAGCGATAAAAATTTGGTTGTGGCTTTGCAAAAAAGGTTAAAACCTGGGGTAAGGATGTCGTGGTGATGGAGACCGAAGATATAAGAAGGAGTAGCGAGGAAAGCGAATCGGGAAGGAAGTGCAGGGAGAGAGGAAGGGTAAGAGGAAGGTAGTAAGAAGAGAAAGAGGAAAGTAAAGAGCAAGATTAGGGAAAGAGGAGGAAAGGAAAGAGAAGAGGGAAAGAAGGTGAGAGGGAGAGAAAAGAAAGAGGAAGAAGAGAAGAAGTTGGGAGAAAGGAAAGACAAGGGCATAAAAAAGACTATACATATACTAATATTTACCAGCCAGTTGCTGTGGCGGGACAAGATGTTTGTATATGGGCTGTATTGGAGGGAAGAAGAGAAGTCAGCTACTAGGACAGAGTGGGAGAAGCGGTGAGATTAGTATCATGGCGGGGACATTAGGGAGGGGGAGGGTACCTAGAGGCATACTTAGCAGTACAAAAATGCATTAACGTGTTCTTTGGAATTCAACCATATCATCTTGGTTCGGGTCACGGGGAGTGGTGCATGCATGGTTAATGTTACATTACTTGTCAATGATATCGATAAAGGGCGGCTCTGATGGTTAGGTGGGTCTCCTGGAACGTAAAGGGTATGCGCTCCCCGGCAAAGCGCATGATGATTTTACGTCATCTTAAAAGACTCCGTACAGATGTTGCCTTGCTTCAGGAGACCCACTTGCTCTCTGAAAAATGTTTTTGTCTCAAGAAACTGTGGGTGGGAGAGGTCTAAGGGTCTGGTGTGGTGGAGAGGAAAGCAGGAGTTTTAATCTTAATTCATAAATCTCTACCGCATAGGGTCCTGGACACACAAGTATATGACGAATCCAAATGACCATCCAGAAGGACGTCTTCTCTATATACAATATATATGCAACAAACACGAATCAGAAAGCTTTCTTCCAGAGACTACAAGCTAGACTCTTAACCGATCATGAACACAATAGGATAGTAGGAGGCGATTTTAATTTGGTGCTACGCGCAGAGGAGGATAGGAGACAACCATCACCTTTGGGGGGGAGATATCAGACACCAGGAGGATTGCGTACAGAAAGCTTCCTTGAATCTCTTTTTACAGATGTGACTATGACCGATGCATGGAGGACGGTACACCCTCTTAATAGAGAGTTTACCCACTTTTCCCACCCCCATGGGTCTTGGTCAAGAATAGACATGTTCTTTACCTCTCCTAACATGTTACAAAGGGTAACTGAAATCAAAATTGAGGACATGGTGATATCTGACCATAGCCCATTGGTGTTGGAATCCAAGGACACATATGAGAAAGGCACGGATTATCTATGGAGGTTTCCAGACACGTTTATCAAAGATGAAAATTTTGTTTCCCTCCTTAGAGAATGGTGGTCAACATACTCAAGAGACAATGAAACCTATCGCTCTGACCTGGGCTTGTTTTGGGAAGCAGCGAAAGCAGTGTTAAGGGGTCATGTGATGGCTTACAGCATGGGGATAAAGAAAAAAATAAAAGAACTATTTGTAACGGCCAGCTTGGAGGTGAGGAACGCTTACTCTCGTTATAAAGGCACGATGGCTGACCCAGACAGGGAGACCTGGCAACAAGCTAAAGAAAAATTTGATATGTGGGCAAGACAGAGGGAAGAAATATATAAAAATAGAATAGAGCTTAGTCTCCATAAATTTGGTGACAAGGCTGGTCGACTGTTGGCACGATTATCACGTGGTAAGCAAATTTCTTCCCCCATTCAAACTATAATTGATAGGCGGGGTAATACTTGGACCAATCCTAAAGACATTAATCAGGCATTAGGAAAATTCTATGCATCCCTATACTCAGATAACGACTCTGGCGTACCCATACAGTCTGACTTGTTGCAGTTGGTCCGTCTGCCGGGTGTGACAGAAGAGGACAAACAATTTTTGAACAGCCCCGTCACTGTGGTAGAGATAGAGGATGCTATCAGAAATATAGATCCAGGCAAAGCACCTGGCCCCGATGGATATAATGGTGCATTCTTTAAAGCTCTCAGGGAGCAGGTTTCCCCTGTCTTGCGAGACTTATTTAATGCAATACTTCGG
Organism: Allobates femoralis; assembly: GCA_033576535.1. Classification (NCBI taxonomy): domain Eukaryota; kingdom Metazoa; phylum Chordata; class Amphibia; order Anura; family Aromobatidae; genus Allobates; species Allobates femoralis. The sequence continues at coordinate 94,515 of JARQOC010000054.1, read as the reverse complement.
GGAACTCCTATCCCGGATAGAATGAATTTGGCCCATATAAAACTTATCTCCAATCCAGGAAAGATACCAACAGACCCTGCAAGCTTTAGACCGATCTCACTGATAAATCAGGATCTAAAACTTCTTTCCAAAATAATGGCAGACAGACTAGCGACAATAATGTCTAAATTAATACCTCCCCACCAGGCGGGGTTTATTAAAGGTAGATCAACTGCTACCAATATTAGAAGAACGATGCTTCTGCTTGATGTTATGGGAAGAAAAGTGGGAACGGAGAAAGGGGATCCAGCTGTGATCACCCTAGATGCAGAAAAAGCATTCGACAATGTACGGTGGTCATGGCTGGCAAGGGTCTTAGATTCTGTTGGGATAGTGGGGCCATTCAGGCAATACCTTCACTCTTTATACAACAATCCAAGGGCGTGTGTTAGTACTGGCTATTTGTCGGATTCCTTTTTCTTGCAGGAGGGGACGAGACAGGGTTGCCTGTTGTCCCCCTACTCTTCAATCTGGCCATAGAGCCCTTGGCTCTATATCTGGAAAATAGCACCACGTATGAAGGTTTTAGAGTGGGGACCAGGGAGGTTAAATTGTCGCTCTTTGCAGACGATATTGTACTTTATGTTCAGAATCCAGAAAGAGACCTCCCTCATATTCTGGCAAACATTGAAACTTTGGGCAAGCATTCAGGCTTTTGCCTAAATAAAGAGAAGTGTGAGATCATGTTCATTAACCCTAAAAGTAAACTCTCACAAAAACCGCAATATTGCGATCTTCCAGTTGCTAAAGATAGTATTAAGTACTTAGGTATCCAATTGGCTAGATACCCTAGTCAGACGTATAAACTTAACTTTGTCCCAATTCTCTTAAAAATAGAAAAGGAACTGGCAGGTTGGGCTAATTTACCACTCTCTCTAATGGGAAGATGCCATCTGCATAAGATGATCAGTTTTGCCAGGCTATCATACCCACTTCAAAATATCCTCATGCTGTTAAAACATACAGACATAACTAAACTAAACAAAGCCTTCTCAAAATTCCTATGGAGGGGGAAAAAAACCCAGACTGGCTCTTGGTGTTTTGATGCAGTCGAAGCAGGAGGGGAGGTCTTCAACTGCCGGATGTTCGAGGCTACAATTTGGCGTGTATTTTACGTAATGTTCTCGATTGGATCAAGGGCACTAGCAGATACTCCGATGTAGTTTTAGAGGGAGAGTATGCTGGACCCTGGGATCTGACGGCTTTGCTGCATACACCATTGCCTTATCTGCCTAAGACTCTTAAGAGCACGATTATATATAGAGACACGATCGTAGCTTGGAAAGGGGTGAGGAAAAAATTAAATTTATCCTGGAAAATCTCTAAAATACTCAACCCGTGGAGGTGCCCGGCCTTCCCGTTAGGCCGTGAAAACCAACTCTTCACAGCTTGGAGAGAGAGAGGCATTAGAACTCTGGGTGACCTTATAGACACAAGAGGGAGGAGGTGGATGACCGAAAATGAAGTCCTACATACCTATAACCTTCCTCGATTTCAAGCCATGCAATACCGCCAGATACACCATTATCTACCCTCTCGATTAGGAGATGTATCTGGTGAGGTCGAGGACAACTTATGGTCTAATTTGCTGGCTATGAATGAGGGAGATATATCCATCACTTCTCTTTATGCTAAGTTGCAAACGGTATTGAGGCCAGCGAAGAAAGTGACTCTCTTCACAAAATGGATAAAGCATATAGATGACCCTGACCTCGCGCAGAAAATATTAGAGGGATGGGGGAACTTCAGACGTTTTATTCACAACGAACGTTGGAGAGACTCCCAGTTTAGGATTATTCATGGGACAATACAGGCGTTTAATATACCCCCGGCTACAGGTACCCAGGAGAGATAGGTGGATTGCCCCAAATGTAAGTCCCACATGACTGATCTGGAACATGGTCTTTGGTCTTGTCCTGCTTCTCGACTATTTTGGAATTCAGTTGAAAAATGGGCAAGAGGAATTTGTGAGGGATTGGAAAGACTGAACCCGATGTTATGGCTTTTCCACCACCATGGAGATTTGACGGAGAGGGGACATCCGCATATATTGTTTCATTATATTGCTATAACTGCAAAGAGACTCCTGTTACAATTTTGGCTCAATGACAGACCCCCTGAATTGTCACAGATCAAGTCTTCCTTACAAAGTGTTCTTGCAATAGAGTCACTGGATGCACTACGTAATCCCAGCAAATTAACACAAAAATTCTTTCATAAATGGAGAAGGTTCATTGAACAGGAATTCACTGATGCTGAAGTTAGGACTCTCATGCTGCCCCATAGGTCTTCAGCTTGGTATGCCATGGAAGACTTGGGAGGTACATTGGGCAGACAAAAGTGTATAACTTAGAAGTGACAATCAATCTAGAAAGCTTTAGTTAAATTGAACAATTGCAAATACTGCAGAGATGCTCTCTGGGAAGGGAGGAGGGTGGGTTTATGAGGTGTTATTATTTTCTAAAATGTTGTTACTAAAATGTCGTTGACCTTACGCGGTTACGACACAATATGTTATGATACATTAATGTAAACCTTTGACATTTGATTTTTCTTATTGCCATACATGTCATTGTACCTATATATTTATTAAATGATAAAAATGATGGTTCAAAAAAGCAAAACAGGGTTTTGAAATTTCGTATGCCGGAGACCTTCAATCCAGTATCTGGGTTCCCAAAACTATGTAAATAGAACCACCAAACGCTTGACGCGTTTCGCCTTCCCATATGACAGAAGGCTCATCAGAAGTTTTATTGGGGTTAAGATTATTTTGTTCAGTCTAAAAGCAAAGAAATGATCAAAACATTAGTTTACAAGTAAAGGTCAAAAGGCAAATATAATCACAAAGATGGTACATGATCTCAACATACATATAAGTTCAACCATTCCAAAATACACACATAATGAAATACAAATAGTGTATGGTCGATCCAGTTGGTCAAATATGAATGCTCTCATATATATAATTTATGGTCTGAAGAATGTATTTCAGTATTAAGTAATAGAGAGAGACATACCTTATGACTCTACACGCTAGGGAAACGATATTCCCAAAGACAGGTATCCCCAGGGGACAAAGAATTGGTCAAAGTGATAGCAGTTGACCCTACAAGTCTTCTAAAGGAATCAAGGAAAAAAGAATATATATATCCGTGAATAGAATATCTATATGATATAATAGCTAAAAAGACTGATGAAAACTCCTCAGATGTAGCCTTACCGATGGCATAGAATGTATCGTTATAAGGAGGACAACCAAAGAATGGACATCAGAAGGCCTATTTGGGCTACATAAAAATAACGATAAGTAGTGAAATAAAATAGTGTATATGACATACCAATTGTCAGAGAATAAATAAAGATGGATCACCTTTTGAGGATGTGTCATATTAACTGTATATCATGAGAACCTCTGATTTTGTGCAAAAATGGTATGAGCCAGGATCAATCCTCAGAGCTATCCATCCAAAGAATTATCATATGGAGAGATAAGAAAATAATAATATGAGGCCAAAAGAGGATCATAGACATATTATCATAGATAGTCTTAGAGAAAGAAAGGTTCCCTGGAAATGTAAGAGAGGATCCCAAATAAACAGGAGTCTCAAAAATGGTATACCCATATATCAGGGGATATGTCTAACAACATTATACAGAACTATATGTGTGATGATATAATAGGATACTATAGACAAAAATATGCGGTTTAACAAGTCTAAAGACCCATGTAGGTACTACCAAAAGGTCAAGAAGAAAAAAAAACAAAAAACAAAACAAAACACTAAGTATGTGTGTGCATATTATATGTACATACGCTAATGTAGCTAAGGGATTTTTACATGTATGTGTCATGTGGAGGACACATACAGTAATCCCTCAAGGGTTTGAGAAAGACCACAAATGAATACTTGTATAGTGTATGTATAATAATGTAGATGGGAAAGTTAAATGTGTATATGCAGTACAAAAAACCACAAGGATGCCACCCAAGGGTCCAAATAGCCCTATATGAAAGAGGATTTAGAAAGGCAAAATAATAAGGCCCTATCTTATCTTGAGATGTAAAAATAAGTGTCTCAAAAACAGACTTACCCTCCATATAGCCATTCTGCACTTCTGGATGCCTGGAGGGATCTGAATCAAATCCCATTTTTATAGAGACTCCCAATGAATCATTGGTGGTTAGTGAAAACAGGTGGTGCTGAGAGAAAGGGGGAAAAAAAAAAAGGAAAGGAAAGAAAGAGAAAAAAAAAGGAAAAAACTCTTACCTGTTTCTGCTAGTGACGCTCGATCCAGCGTCAACCAGCATAAAGCCCTTCCGGCTCCATGGTTGCAAAGACCACGGAGCGCAGAAAAACTTAAATGCGCATGCTCAGACGCATCTGATGACGTCGGTGCGTCGCAGTAAGATGACGCGGCCGCTTGCACTCCACGAGCAGGTTCATGCAACGCAAGCGGTGACAATGCGCATGCGTGAACCACGCAACGAGGAAATAAGGGAGAAAATTGTTCATATATAGGGAATATGAGCGACGTGATGGCTGTCAGCCATACAACCGTTGCTAGGAGAATAAGGAGCCTCACTAATAAAGTAACAGAAAGATGAAATATCTGTTGGGGTGCCAAAGTATAGGGAAATTATGCCAAGGGAAGAAAAGGAGAGATTAAACACTAGTCTCATAGGTAAAGTTTTTCTTAATTTAGAGGGAAGATATACCTTATTTTGTTATGTATCTTAATGTACCTGGGATGCATATAAGGGGTGATCAACATAGCAAAGGGGTTGCAATTGAGAGAGCATACATATTTACCATCGAGATTCACAAATTGTAAACAAATGCTTTAAAAAGTTAAAAAGAAAGCATGGTTTGCTCTCAGAAATAGGTACCAGGCGCTATATATATTTAATTGTTCCTGTTTTTGATGTGTGTCCCTTCTCGGGTAATAACATCAAAAAAGCCAGTATTTATATTAATCAGATCACCACTGTGACACGAAAAACAAAATGTAAACTAAAGCTATAATAATGCAAGTATTATTAAAGGAAACAGGTATAGCTCAATTGCTCATTGAGCCCATTAGGGTGGACACTATTAAAGTTGTAGATCCACCTTGCTTCCTTTTGGAGAAGGATTCTGTCAAAATCTCCTTTTCTGGGCGAGGGTTTTGGTACTTCCAAAACTCTGACTTTTAGACATATTGGGTTCCCTAGATGGAATTCACATACATGCCGTGCTATTGGGGTGTCCCTGTCGTTTCTCACGTCACCAAGATATTCCCCAAATCTTTTGCACAACTCTCTCTTAGTTTTGCCAATATAGTCTTTAGGACATGTACAGGTGATCACATAGATCAAACCTTGTGTGCTACAATTGGCAAACTCACGTAAAACGTAGACTTTATTAGTTGTGGAGCAAGTTACGGTTTTTGTGGGTTGTACCCACGAACAAAACTTACAGTGCCCACACCTATAGGTCCCTACGGTTTTTAGGTTCTGTAACCAATTAGTCTTTGGTTTGGGTTTTTGATAGTGGCTATGTACTAACCTATCGCCTATTGATTGTCCTCGTCTGTAAGTAATACTCGCATAAGGCATGATGTAATCTTTCAAATCGGGGTCTGCAAGCAAAATACGCCAATGTTTCCTCATAATACTCATTATCTTTTCATTATGGGCATCAAAAGTACCAATTAATCTGGTAATAGATGAATTCTCCTCCTTTTTTTGGGGGGACCAATAACGCATCCCCATTACAGAGTTGTGCGTTCTTCTATGCTACGCTCAATGTTGAGCGTGGGTAACTTCTGTTGAGGAATCTGTTCTTTAATAAGTCTGCCTGTTTATAGAACTCACCATTGCTAGAACAATTCCGCCCTAAGCGGATGTATTGTCCTTTAGGGATACCTTTTTTTTGAGGTTCCGGATGGTAATTCCCCCAGTGCAACAAATTATTTGTTGCCGTTGGCTTCCTGTAAATGGTGGAAAAAATTCCACCCTTGTTATCCTTCAGAAGGAGGATGTCCAGGAAAGGTAGTCTATTATAGCCAAATTCACTAGTAAAAAAAAAAGGCCCAAATCATTGGTGTTTAGTTCCTGTACAAAGAGATCAAAGGTCTCTTTATTTCCTGACCATAGAAGGACATCGTCCTCGTAACGTCCCCAAAAGATGATATGTTGTAGTAGAGAGGATGAGACAGGAATAAGGATAGGGGACACTCTTACAAAACAGCAGAGGTGGGAGGCCCGGAGGTTGGTACAGCAGAACTCGGATGTCTTCTCAGACCTGCCAGGCAGGACATCCATCATCCAACACGATATTGTCACCGAGCCTCACATAAAGGTACGCATGAAGCCATACCGGGTACCAGAGGATCAGAGGCACGCTGTCTCGGAGGAGGTGAAAAAAATGCTCCAACTGGGGGGTGATTGAGAAGTCCAGGAGCGAATGGGCCAATCCTATTGTACTGATCCCAAAGTCTGACGGGTCGTTAGGGTTTTATAACGACTTCAGGAGGTTAAACGAAGTGTCCAAATTTGATCTTTACCCCATGCCCAAAAAGCTCTACTTTTGCATCATCTGACCAGAGAACATCCTTCCAAAACGTTTTAGCCTTTCTCAGGTAAGTTTTGGCAAACTCCAGCCTGGCTTTTTTATGTCTTGGTGTAAGAAGTGGGGTCTTCCTGGGTATCCTACCATACAGTCCCTTTTCATTCAGACGCCGACGGATAGTATGGGTTGACACTGTTGTACCCTCGGACTGCAGGGCAGCTTGAACTTGTTTGGATGTTAGTCGAGGTTCTTTATCCACCATCCACACAATCTTGCGTTGAAATCTCTCGTCAATTTTTCTTTTCCGTCCACATCTAGGGAGGTTAGCCACAGTGCCATGGGCTTTAAACGTCTTGATGACACTGCGCACGGTAGACACAGGAACATTCAGGTCTTTGGAGATGGACTTGTAGCCTTGAGATTGCTCATGCTTCCTCACAATTTGGTTTCTCAAGTCCTCAGTTCTTTGGTCTTCTTTCTTTTCTCTATGCTCAATGTGGTACACACAAGGACACAGGACAGAGGTTGAGTCAACTTTAATCCATGTCAACTGGCTGCAAGTGTGATTTAGTTATTGCCAACACCTGTTAGGTGCCACAGGTAAGTTACAGGTTCTGTTAATTACACAAATTAGAGAAGCATCACATGATTTTATTAACAGTGCCAATACTTTTGTCTTCCCCCTCTTTTATGTTTGGTGTGGAATTATATTCAAGTTGGCTTTAGGACAATTCTTTTTGTGTTTTTCATTGAAGACAAATTAAATGAAGATAATAATACCAAAGAATTTGTGATTACAATCATTTTCAGGAAGAAACTGAGTATTATCTGAATGAATTGCAGGGGTGTCAATACTTTTGGCCACAACTGTATGTTTGTAGTGATCCGCCCACCGGGGCAGTGGGGTACTCTGAACCGGGCCCTCTTGTCATCGTCTGGGGGCCCCGGCTCTGTGGTCCCGGGCAGTCAATAAAAAGGGTGAAAACAGTTTTAGACATTTTTACCTGACCTCACCTGTGGTGCGTGGCTATGAGAAGCCACCTCTGCAATCGGTACCTCTGGGGATGATGGGGGTAACAGGAAGGATGTTGAGCCCTCCACGGGTAGGGCTGGTCCCCAGGGCTGCACAGTGTTGCAAGGGTGGTGCAGTGGATGCAGGATTCACCGTCACAGGCAGTCTCTCACTGCCGATTCCCAAATCAGTCTGTCTCCTCTCAGGAGCAAGAAACACAGACACAAACAGTGTCAAGCTTTAACTGGGTTTTACTTTCCTTTCTCGACAGTTGGTACAGCTTACAACAGGTCAGCACTTGCCCCGGTGTGGTTTATCTGCGACTCCCCCTTTCATGTCTCTTTCAGGCCTTGTCAGTCTGTTCCGCATGCTAGCTTACAGTCCAGCGGTTACGAGCTTTCATGGGTGACTTTCTGGGTCCCCTAGCCCTAATATGATGGCCTTCCTTTCACTGCACCGGAGGTTGGGTCTCGGGACATAAAGACCCCGCACTCCGCCGGAGTTTGTGGTTGAGACATAAAGCTTCCCTGCCACTTCAGCAGAGGCGGCACTCTGATTCCAGCCCAGTCCACCAGTGTCCCTGCTAGCTCGGCCACACGTGAACTCCTTCTGTCCTTCAGCATGGTTCACAGCCTTGGACCCGGGCAAGCCCCATAGTGGCACAGGCTGCCGGGTCCGTGTTCTCTCAGTCCTGTCTGATGATCTTGCCTCTCCTTCTGACTGGTCTGGCTTTGTCTGGGTTGGTCTGGTCTTGGTTTCAGGTTCTTCCTCTAACTTCACTCCCTTGGACTTCACTCTCCAACTCTCTGCTCCTCTTCACTGACTTGGTCTTGTGTTTATGTCCTTTTTATAACCTCCCCTACCCGGGTTCTTCTCTAACTTTCCACCCTCCACCTGGCTCCTCCCGCTATCTCTTTGCTGGACATAGAGTACCTAGACTTGGGATCGGGAGTGTGTTGGGTGTGTGTGTGTGGGGAGACCGATTTACCAATCATGGCTAATGCAACATCTAGTGGCAACCAGTCCACAGGGGCAACACACAAGCAGGGCCCTCACCCCTCCTGTAACTGTTGAACTATGTTTTTACTTTGTATTGTCTTTAATGTTTGTACATTGCACCCCACTCAACTGTAAAGTGCTGCGAAATATATGAGCACTATATAAATAAAAAATATTATTATTACTGGATATATGATCTCCCCACATATAGATTTATCTTAAGACATGGCAGCTAAGAATCACTACCCCATCCTTGAATCTTTTTTCTTTTATATACAATTACAATAGTAGCAGAGACATGTCTTTACATGAACTGGAAGAATAAAGCAGTAAAGTACCAAGTGTTGTTGTAATAATAATATAACAAAACTTCAGCAGGAGTAAACAGAAAAGCATTTTGCATTTACACATGAATTGTGAGGACAATGGGCTCTTGTGTATACTGTATATAATATCCACATTGTAGAATATTAAGACCTTGGACACTCACCTGAGGTTCATTAACTATGTAAAATATAAAGTAGGAAGTTGTAAAGGAGACCTCCAAGTAAACTTGGAGTATTTTATTGTACCATCTCAAATGGGATGTTTCAGTTTCTGTAAAAAACAGCGACGGGTCCTTCTCAAGCACAACAAGCATTGTGATATATAAGGGATGAGCACTTAGTTCATCAATTTACAACAACAATAAAAATACAAAAAAATATGTAAGTGACAGTGCAATATATGAATATAAAATGACTATAACCAAAAAGAAAACCAATTCTGAAAACAAAGTCACTGAAAAAAGGACAATGATTAAAAAAAAATCACAGAAGAAAAAACAGTGATCTTATCAATACCGTGTCAACACACAAATGCCCACTGTGATGCAGCAAGGTGCCATGATGAAGGCGCGGATTGCACAGGTGCTAAATATGAATGAAATAGCCACTTAGTAACCCACCAAACATTCACAGAGTGGTTGCCCAATATTTCAAATGCCCACAGGCTTGTTTAGGGTGCCATTCAAGCCATTATACACAAAATTGACCTCGAGGCTGTAGGTCTATGAGAGGTGGGGTGCGAGAAAAAACAGGCGCAGATCTAAATGTAAAAGTACAACAATTATCAAAAGCACACAGGGCAAGGAGGCTCACTATACTGTGTCTTGTTTATTTGCATATCGACCCTGTGGGGTCTTATGGAGGTCTTTGTCTCCCCGGTATGCTGCTGTCCTCCAGAGAGCGGACCTCTCAGCTATGAGTCCGTGAATGAAATCAATGATCAGGATATCCGGGTGATTGAGCGCTCCTAAGGAGATAGACCCTGCAAGAAAGACTCTGGTTCCTTTTACTTCTTTCAAATTTATTTGGATATAGTTCACAATAATAAAATTCATAAAGTTCATAAATACATAGTTAAAACAACACGTTTCGGCTATATGTGTATCATAAAATAGCCTTCCCCAGGTATAATAATATTGGATAAAATGTTAATGTTATATAGTGTGTGTTATCACACCTAGTTAGTCATATTGATCACACATGTCTAGGTCTTTGGATTCCGCAGGGGATAACAGTAATTTGGCAGAAAAATCTAATTGTGATGACAGCTTTTTTGAAAATATAACTATACACAGTACAGGTGAATCCTCTTCAGCCTTTGTGACAGCTATACAGGCCCCTACTCCATCTCCTAGCTCTGCAAACTCGCAGATTTCTTTTTTAGAAATTGGCCCGATACGTCCCCCACCATTAGTAGAAACAATTGTTCCTACAATTTTGAGTTAATCTCACATGGTGCCCACCATGTCACCGTTGCAGGTTATAAATCCCCACTGCAATCCTTTGTGGTTCCCTCCTCCCAACCACAGATAACCACATTTTTTACACTGATGAATACTCCCCAAACGAAAAGAAGGATCTGGGAAACTAGAGCAGGAAAACGTTCCCAAAAAAATACACAAAAACAATCTAGGGAATCAGGCCAATCAATGAATAAAATAAAATTAGAGTCCTTACGAAAAACAGAATCTGCACAGAAAATGAAAAATAAAGATAAAGATATAAATAAAAATGAAAATGAAAAGAGTGTTTAATCTATCTAAATATCCTATAAACGAAATGGAAGAGAGAATACTCACAAAGGGTCTAAATTTTTGTCCCACGCAAGATACAAACAATTTCGATCTCTTTAGAGATCTAAATAAAATTGTGAGAAGGATAACCCTTAAAAGACATTTTGCGCTCCAAAAAAAGAATAATAAACATATATCTGGATTGAATAAAGATGAGATATCCCCAAACTTGGATTCCAATATACACCTGGAAGTAAAAAGTCGCTCTAATTTCAACCCAGTACATCAAATGGGCAATTATATCGAAACCTTTCTGGGTTTAGTTGAAGAATTTCGCCGCTTGAATTCAAGGAAATTAAAAAACAAAACAAAAACAAAATCCCTGAAAAAATATATAAATAACTATCATTCCAAATGCAATATCACTAAGAAAGAAAACATGGCAATTGCCAATCTGAAAAATAATGATAAAATCATAATTAGAGTGGCAGATAAAGGTGGTGGGGGTCATAATTCAAGACAGGGACATAGAATTTTATTGGACACTAAATATTATATAAAATTGGATAGAGATCCATCAAAGACCTTTATTAAAAGAATACCATGTCTTATAAATAATGCTCATACAATGGGGATACTAACTAAAAAAGAAAATAATTTTCTGACTAACAAAGAGCCATCCATGGCCTTTTTCTACCATCTTCCGAAGGTGCATAAGGATAGTATTAATCCTCCAGGACGTCCCATCATCTCTAGGATTAATTCCCTTACTAGTCACCTGTCCCTTTTCCTGGACTTACATCTTCAGGATCTTGTAAAATTCCTACCATCATATCTGAAAGATTCAGCACAACTAATACAAGAATTGAACACCATACAATGGGAGGATAATTTCCTAATAATAACGATGGATGTGAATTCATTGTATTGGAATATTGATCATGACTTAGGTAAAGATGCAACCAGATACTTTTTGCAACAAAATAAAGCCATGACTGAGAGACAGGTGGACTTCTTGATAAAGAGTCTAGATTTCATACTCAGACACAGTGCTTTTTTTGTAAAAGAATATTTGTCAGTACTGAGGCGAGGAGCGGAGGGGCTGCTGTCAGGGGCTGGCGGCTTGAAGAGCAGGGGGAGGCAGTATGCTGTCAGGCGCCGGCGGCCGTGATTAAAAGAGGGGGGGTGGGGGGTATTGCTGTCAGGCGCCGGCGGCCATGATTAAGAAGAGGGGGTGGGGGGTATTGCTGTCAGGTGCCGGCGGCTTTGATTAAGAAGCGGGGGGGAGGGTTGTGCCGTGATTAAGAAGCAGGGGGTGCTGTCTACCGCGCCGACTGCCATGATTAAGGGGTGGGGGGTTGTTTTGGGCAGCTGGGAGATCCTGTGCACCAGGCAGTGGGCAGCATGCAGTGGACGGCAGTCCCCATATAGCTCCGCCCCCTCTGCATATTTTCCAGTACGCCGTACCAGCACGTACCCCCACAAAAAAAGCACTGCTCAGACATAATTTGTTTGAGTATGATGGACAACTGTACCTGCAGAAACATGGTACAGCAATGGGGAATCTGGTAGCCCCAAGTTTTGCTAACTTATTTTTGGGGCTAGTCGAGTCCCTGTTGCCCCTGCACTTCTCAGAGTGTGCGGGTAATATAATGCTATATAAAAGATACATAGATGACCTGATTACTCTGTGGAGAGGTGGTAGGGAGGCTTCAGAATCCCTAGTCAAGACCATGAATGAAAATTCTTGGGGCATATCATTTGAGGATACTATAACGACCAATAAAGCAGTATTTCTTGACCTAGAAATTATACCTGAAAATGGGAAATTGACAACCAGAACCCATTTCAAAAATGTTGATGTTAATGGGTACCTTGATTACAGAAGTGCCTATTACACCAAGTGGAAAAATAATATACCTGTTGGACCAGTGGCGGAACTAGAGCCTGGCGGGCCCTGGTGCAGCAGTTGAGGAGCGGGGGGGGAAAAAGGGGTGGGGGTGTTGCTGGCAGTCGTAGTTGAGGAGCGGGGGGGGGTGCTGGCAGTCGTAGTTGAGGAGCGGTTATAGGTGAAGCGGCTCCTACCTGCACCGAGCCGCACATTGCAGGTCTGGGAGCCGGGGCGGCAGAGGAGAGGAGGGGCGGGATCAGCCAAGGGGAGCAGGAAGCTTCCCTCAGTTAACCTCCTCCGATTTAAAATCCTCTTACCTGCACCAGTAGTTTTGTTATTTACTTTATCACTTGCGAGTGTGGATTACAGTACGTAGGTCGGACCACACAGATGGTCCGATCACAACTGAATGCACACAGACATAATGCAAAAATTGGTCTTATGACACATAGGTTATCAAAGCACCTTTTATTAAATCATAATAAAAATTTTAAAATAAAACTTACACCAGTTGAAGAGGTCCCTATGGATGTTCCCAACAGAATGCAACAACTGAATAAAAAGGAGGCTTTTTGGATTTACAGAGTGTGAAGCCTGTATCCTGACAGCCTTAATGATAAGCTTGAAAACACATAATGTGGAAATATATACGAAAGGACAATCTCCCTCTCTATGAGAACAGAGATAAAGTTGGTTTAACAGCTGCCCCGTTGAGGTTTATATCTTAGAGGTCTTTTTTCCATGAATTGGGGATATTGGGGATATCGGAGCATCCTCACAGTTGTTGTCCTTCAGATGAAGAAAGAGGTTTCACTTTATGGAAGTAGAACTGATTGTTCGCCTGTTAGGTCTCTGGGCGATAAGTGAAGTTGATCATCACTTATTGCTAGTGATTCAATGGTCCACCTTTAACTGTGAAAGCAACAGTTTTGAGAAAGAATATGCGTAAAAAACAGATAACATAAAAAATAGATAACATAATTCTCCACCTAAGAATGTATACATGTTCAGAGAAGGACCAGATGGTATAGTGGTGCTTACTTTGGTTTGAGATGAAATGAATGAATAGAAATAAGGCAAGATCAATTCCAGTAGGAGCATGCAATATATGAAATGCATACATCTATTATATATACATTGTCAAGAAAAATGGAAAGTATTCTATAAAAAATGCAAATCCATCTTGCTATTATATAGCAGGTCTAATAATTTTGTGTGAGTCCCTGTTTTTGGTAGTGGTTTAGCTGTATATTAGGACAGAGCACTCATGGTACTTGTGAACTGGCTTGAATTACAGTCCTCCCTGGAATGGCAAACAGCTATTTTAGAGATGAACTCGATAGTTTAGTGGTATCCACTTCTGAATGGAGATGGTATGTGTTGATAGATAATGTGCAGGATCGATTCCACTAAGAATTGATAACAGATGGAACATTTTTATGAGAATACAACCTTATAATATATACAAAAAAAGTTTAATATAATATATTAAGGGCACTAGTTGGGGCTGGAGTATTTTATAGAAGATTAGGGTAAACCCGTCTGGTCCAGGGCATTTGGATGCCGGGGTGGTTTTGATGGCAGTTAGGATCTCATGTTCAGTAGACTCAGTTTCATGGGCCTCTATGTCTCGTTTTCGGAGAGTGCTGTGGATTTTATATAGTCCCGGGTCTTGCTAAGTAGGTTGTCTGTTGCCATGTCTGAGTATTTCCCCTTAAGGTTGTATAGGTCTTTATAGAAGGAACAGAATACCTCCAATATTTCCGATGTGTTATAGATATCCTTTCCGTTTGCGAACCTGATCTTGGGAGTGTAGGTGTAGTTTGACCTGAGTGGAGCATGCGTGCTAGAGGGCAGCCACACTTATTAGAGACCCTGCAGTAGTAATTTTTTGGTTCTTTCTGTGTCGTTTAAATTTCTGGTTTAGTAGTTAAATCACCGAAGTAGGACATAAAACTTCAAAAAAACTCACCAAAATGTAGCCACTTCAAATTTCCATTGCACCTAGCAGGAGGCTGCTGGCATCTCTGAGAGGCAACACATGTGTCTGAAAACCGATGCTCAATCTCCTGCAACCTAAGCATGGGGGCGATTGTAGCACCTGCGACCAGCCAGGCTAACAGACAGGAGACAGGGTGTCAGCCACACAGGTCTATGTGAGACACAGTGTCAGAGCTCAGTCTATTAGTCATGCCCAACTATTAGACAAGGCGGGCTGCTCCCACCAAATATATGCATTACAAGTGATAGACGCCCCCAGAGGGCCCAGCCTCAACTGCAAACAGATAAAAAGATGCAACAAAACACTATAGATAAAAATGTGAGGTGTTGGTAGATATTTTGGTCCAAAATAACGTAAGCTCGTAAACCACCGTCAAGAGCCCTCACACTTACGAGTCCTAACCATATGCCTGACTTTATGTTTGTTTAGTGGTTAAACCACCAAACATTTAGAAAAATCACCGAAGTAGGACATAAAACTTCAAAAAAACTCACCAAAATTTAGCCACTTCAAATATCCATTGCACCTAGCAGGAGGCTGCTGGCTCCTCTGAGAGGCAACAAATGTGTCTGAACACCGATGCTCAATCTCCTGCAACCTAAGCATGGGGGCGATTGTAGCACCTGCAACCAGCCAGGCTAACAGGGAGGAGACTGATGGTATACATAGACACAAGGTTACCAACAGGGTGTTAGCCACACAGGTCTATTTGAGACACAGTGTCAGAGCTCAGCCTATTGGTCACGCCCAACTATTAGACTAACTCCTCCCTGTTGGCCTGGCTGGTCGCAGGTGCTACTGCAGGTGCAGGTGCTGCAGGTCGCAGGTGTTGGGTCTAGCTCATGGACCTGGGTGAATGCTTCGATGTCACGTTTCAGCTCTGTCAGGCATGTGTTGTCCTTCAGGAGGTTACTGTTCAACCTCCAGGTCCATGGCTTGCGTGAGGTATCTGGTAGTGTTAAACTCAAGAATGTCGTGGCATGGTCTGATAGGAGAAGGTCTCTGATACTGGCATCTGTGTCCCATGAAAGGGTGCAATGGCTCGCCAAGAACAAGTCAATACGGCTAAAGGAGTTGTGTACATCTGAGTAGTATGTGTAGTCTTTACCTTGGGGGTTGAGTATCCGCCAGATATCGACAAGTTGGAGAGTGTGGAGGAGTTTCTTGAGTGCCCTCAGTCGTTTGAATGGAATTGCGCCTTTCACTGAGATGGAGTCCATGCAGGGGTCCAAAGTGAAGTTGAAGTCGCCCCCGATAATTGTTGTCCCCTCAGCAAAATTAGTGAGTCGGGTCTGGAGCGCCGTGCAAACTTTAATCTGGTCCCTGTTGGGCAGTTACCAGTTAACCACAGTCAAAATGGAGTTAGCCACGTGCAATTTGAGGAAAATGTATCTCCCCCATGTCGATTCTGAAATCTATTACTATATGGGTCAGGTTTTTGTGAATCGCTATAGATACTCCCTTCGACCTAGAGTCAGCATTAGTGCTGTGGAGCCATACTGAGTAGAATTTGTTTTTGAAGTCAGGTACGTATCCAGTTTTGAAATGCGTTTCCTGCAGCAGTAAAATTTGTACGTTCCATTTGTGTATGTCAAGGAGGATTTGGGAGCGTTTCTGGGGGTATTGAAATCTCTCACATTGGAGGGTTCCAATTTTTAGGTCGGCCATGTTGTGGGGCACCCAGTGGGACACATTAGGGAGGGGCAACCGGGGTAGAGAGCAGATAGGGTAAGTGGGCAGACTGGGGTCTAGGTTAGGGTTCCGGGAGGGTGGGTAACCCAGGGGCACCGGGTAGTGTGGGGTAGGGAGAGTTGGGGGGGATGGAGTGAGGGGGAAATTGGAGATAAGACTGAACTAGGTGGAGGGGTCAAGTAAAGGAGAGGAGGTAAAGCTAGTAAAAGAGATAGGGTAGTGGAAAAAGATTTTGAGGGAGAGTAAGATGACTGTTCCCGAGTTCCGGGGTCAGTAGTAGGGTGGGGGTTGTTGTAGTGCATTCCGCACCTGCCTGCAGTGTGCGGATACCCCTTGGGGTAAGGCCTTTCCAGGTAGAGCAGGGGCTCCCCATGCCAAAAGCTTCTAGTACATAGGCATAGAAATCAATAAAAATCAATAAAATAACAGCATTAACTAAAAGTAGCGGAGTAAAATCATTCAAATTTCAATATCGTAAGAATTTTCAAAAATGTAACACACCACACCATAATATTTACTCTCATGGTCACTGATAGTTTACCATATTTGGTGTGTATTATGTGAGGTAGCGACCCGGGGAACCCGCTTGCTGCGTAATGACGCCAACACGTGTATAATTTTTCACGTAACTACCCGTTTATTTCTCAACAGCATCAATAACCGGGTTATTACATTTAACGTTTAACACATACACGTCACATAACACATTGACATTACATAGGACATTGCATAACACGTATATTGCACATTACATCTTATAGTTACCCGGGACCTGTAACCATCTCTCTGTCCCCATTGGAGCTCTACTAACAGCTCCCGTGGTGGCTACGGCCTCCGGCCTATCTACATTTCACATGCATTTAACATTACATCAGTTACCATATCATCGGGCCCTATGGCTCCCAATGGCGGAACCAGCCGCCTGGCTTTATTTCCCCAGCTTCATACTACCCTGGAATCAGGACTCCAGCCTGACCGGGTTCTTACAGTATGTGATACATCCTATAAGCCACCATGGACCACACACGTCCATTCACACGCTCGCAGCCCATCATATACACATCCCTGGACTGTGGCTCCTCGGGGTTCAGAACAGGGATTGGCAAACCCTAGTAACCCGTGGGGCTACGGCCTCCGGCCTAACCACGCGTTACCTAGTACGGGAGCCCTTCTAACCCCTGCTTCTGACCTCTCGTACACACATTCCGGTTCATCAGGTCCTTTAACTGAGTACTCCGACTCGGACCCAAAGACGGTCTATGCCCGCCTGGCACACTACATAAAATCGCCTCCCGAAGGGCTACATACATTCCGGTTCACCAGGTCCTTTAACTGAGTACTCTGACTCGGACCCAAAAGCGGTCTATGCCCGCCTGGCACACTATATACAATTGCCTCCCAAAGGCTACATTCATTCCAGTTCATCAGGACCTTTAACTGACTATACTGAGTCGGTCCCAAGGGCGGTCTATGCCCGCCTGGCACACTTCATACATCGGCCCCTATAGGGCTACATTCACTCGCTGGGTATTTTAAAAAGCCATACAGTACTTATAAGGTTCAACAGGTCCTTCACTGGACCTAATGGCGGCTACACTCGCCTAGCATGATTTACACACAAGGTGCACAGTTCACACAAGCATTCAGGAACTGCTTTCTTACCGGGCACGGATCCGGGTCTCGCTACCTGTGTCACAGGTTCCACCAGGCATCCCCACGGGCCCCTTCCCGGACGTGAGGTGAACCACGCCCGGACCTGCGTCCACGGGGTCAGCCACGGCTTCCACCTCCAGGTGCTGCCACGACCCTGGACCTGGGCACCGGCATGGAGCTAGCATGCTCCCATTATTCCATGCACACAGAGCTCTGGACTGGACTGCTCTGCTCTCTGGCTGGCAATGATCTCCCAATCACTCAGCTGGCCGGCTCTTATCGTGCCGGCCACACCCACCTGACACACCCACCTGGGCTGTCAGCAATCACTCATTACATCCCTTTCCTCAGGGCTTCCTCGATTTTATAAGCCACTCACTAGTAACATGAAACCCTGTGTCTCCAGTTGGTTCACACAGTATTATCACAGTCAAACCGGCCAGTGTGAACAGGATCATACCCTGATCCTGCATGTGATGCGCCCCGGCCATGAGGATAATGCCGGCGGTGCCTCACAATTGTTATAGGACATTATTGGTAACACTCCAACAAATTATTAAACAACTGGTAACCACTAAGGAGTTATAGTTACATAAAATATCACCTTTATTTTAGCACAAATATAAAAGCAGACACATGCACGTGTACAATGAAGTACAATTGGGAGATTCCCACAAATGGCTACAGGAAGGTAATCACTCAGTGAGTGAACACATAAGGTCAAAAACCTTTGTGGTGGTAAAATGCAAGAAAATGGGACATATAATCAGGAAGTACCAAAGGCACAAATCACTCACCCATATCAAACACAGGTAATAGTCTCGGTCACCCACCCTGAGTCCCGCCAGGTAGCACACCCCCTACGTAGGACAGAGTTAAAGACCCTGCGAAATGTAGGTTCCAGGTCCCTTGCGGGGAAGGATTCTAGTAGGCCTTGGACCCTAACGTTGTTACATTCGTCAAGGTTCTCTAGGTCCTTCATTAGGTTTAATAGGTGGTCAAACTCTGAGTTTTGGCTACTGACTTGCCTCTCGAGGGCCTCTATATGCCTGGTCAGGTCGGTGATAGTGAATTCAAAGGAGCATACGCTGCTAGTGAGCTGCCAAACTTTGTCCCTGAGAGCTGCAGCCTTGACCTTTAAAGAACTCTATTCAGTGGAGAAAGCCCTCCATCTCCTCCTCGGTGGGTATGGCCTGTATGCGGGCTCTGAAGTCATCCCAGACCCCTCTATCTGATGTTTGGGGGGCCTAAGGGGCCTCCAGGGACGTGGGGGGTCTCCTACAGTCTAATGCTGGGTCCCTAGGGCATGCAGTTAGGGGCAACTCATTGTCTGATGTGTCCCCTGTAAGGATCTCTCCGGGGCAGCCCAGTGATTTCTGTTCCCATCCCTGCAGCCCCCGGGTTTCCCCATCCCCTAGGGGCACAGGGTGGATGGTGCAGGCCCAGGTTGTCGCCGCATGTGAGCAGGTGAACAGCTGTGAGTTGCTGGCATCAGGCGATGATAATATGTGCTCCATGGGGCTCCGGTCTGTGCCATCTCTTTTGATGCCTGGTGGGGTGAGTGGTCTCTCTCGACTGCCTGGGGCTTCCTCCATCCCTGTCCCGCTTCCCTGCTTCTGGTCAGTCGGGTCCGCCATATTGTGGGCCATGCGGCCTGCACTGCTTCTGCCCGCACTCCGCAGATATCGGGTGATTCCCGTGGTGGGGGTCACCGGGGAGCTTGGGTGGGTGCAGGGCCAGGTGCTCTGCTTCTTAGCCGGCATATACAGCAGTTTTGGCTGGTGGATGCTACTGGATTGTGTTATGCTGGTTTCACACTGCAGTTTTTTCTCGGATCAGGTTCCATCCGGTTTGTGTACCAAAACCAGGAGTGTCTCCAAAACTCAGAACAGGTGTCAATCTTTCAATTATAGTTTTTCTCTGCAAGGTCCTATCCTGGTTTTGGCACACAAACCGGATGGAAACTGATCAAGGAAAAAACTGCAGTGTGAAACCAGTCACGGTTCTGTGATGTCAGACTGTGTCCGGTGTTTTGCAAGAAGCACCGGACACAGCCTGACAGTTTCGGACAAACAGAACCGGTGGGCAAATATGATTATATTGATATATATTGATATATATGATTATATATTTTCTACCGGAATCCGGACTGTGCGGCTGCTGCCACTGTCCAGTCCTGAAATGTCAGGATCCTGGTTTGTGGGGAGCAAGCTGCGGTTCTGAAATTTCTGCCGGGAGTTCTCCAGGTGGCTGCCGCTAAACTTCAGCGTCCGGCAGCCGAATCCGATTTTTTGTCGGAGCCGGTGCGACCTGGTACCCATAGACTCCCATGTTAAGGGGCACCGGATCCAGGAGGATCCGATTTGGTCCAATTTTTGCCCCGGACACAAAAACGCTGCAAGCTGCAATTTTGTGCTCAGGACAAAAAAATGAAATGTATCGGATCCTCCCGGACAGGACAAAACCGGATGGTAAATAGCTGCCATCCGGCACTATCCGGCCCCATAGGGAAACAATGGATATCCCGTTCACACTGGACAGCCCCGGATCCTGAAAACCATGGTGTGAAGCCAGCCTTAGAAGCCTGGTGTGGGGAGCAGGAACTGGGATTTCAGCTTCCTCTCCTTTCGATGGCATGGACACGCGCCCTAGTCTTTGTGGATTTGTACAGTTTACCTAAATAATTGTATTCTAAATCCCTGTTATAAGATTTCTTTAGTGACATCCAACTACGGTATTTGTTGTCTCAAAATTATAACTTGTCTTGCAAAAAATGTCCATGCTAACGAAAGATAAAAAGAAAAAAAAGTTAATGTGCTTAGAAAAAGGGTGGAATGATTAAAAGAGCAAAAGCTAAAACTCTCAGGTCCTTAATATATTAAACCAGTACTAACTATCGCACTAGTAACAGAGAAAAAATGTCTTTCTGATTCATCTTCATATGAATTCATAAAAGTTAAGACATAGGATTACAGGATGTTATTTTGAAGAGTATATTTTAATAAGAGAAGATGGTACATGTTTTCAAAATGTGACACTTATTTTTTGTATACCACATAAACAATCCCATTTACTGAAATTATTTTCCAACACTGTGAAATCAAATTTGAATGCCCATCAGTTGTTTTCACGCTCATCATTGTAGAGTCCATGTACATGGCTTGCTTTCTGGCTATCAGTGTGTATATCTAATGCTAAGGAGAGATCTGAATCCCATCATACTAATGGTGGGTTTACACGTCGCGATATCGGGCCGATATCGTATCCAACGACACGGGAGCGCGCTTTTTGAGCGCGCTTTTCCCTGCATCGCATCGCCGGTTTACACAGCGCGATATCGGGATCCAACGTCCCGACGATGTGTACGCCCCCCAACTCAGGAACGACCATTTAACATGGGAGTGAATGGGTGACGCGGCAGAACACATCAGAGTTGGGCTGTCACACAGCACGATCCGGCTCCAATCTCCATTCAATATCGGACCATTGGAGAGCACGCTCATTCAATCCCCGATATCGCATTGACATCGTTCCTGCATCGTATTGGACGTTCACACCATACAATGCAGGAACGATTTCGGCTCCAACGATCGAACCACGTGACTTTTCATTGAAATTGAACGCCGATATCGCAATGTGTAAACCCACCTTAACTGTAAGATCTGGTACTTGGATAATTTAGTAGTCAGCATTAGGCTGCATTCACACGCTGTGTATGTGTCGCGTTTTTTTTACGGGGAAAAACGTGCGTAAAAAAAAACCGCGACAGAACAACTTCAATTGCGCTTTTTTACGCGCGTTTCTTCCAGTGCTTTTAATGGAGCCTATGGAAGAAACGCGCGTAAAAAACTGGAAAGAATTGACATGTTCATTCTTTTTACGCACGCGTTTTTTGCTCCAAAAACGCTGCGTAAAATTACGCGACGTCTGAATGGCACAAAGTGAATGTCCATTCACTTTGCAGGGAAATGCAGATGCACATGCATTTTTGGAGCAAATACGCGCGTAAAAAAACGCACCAAATACGCAGCGTGTGAACGCAGCCTTAGGCACATTTGGGTGAAAGGCAAAGGGTACTCAACCTTTATACTGTTTATGCTTGATGTGAACAAAATTCTTATAGGGTTTGTTCTCTAGTCATCACCTGCCCTGGTGCCATCTCAGGCATGGGCGTACCAAGGATCAAAACTAGGGGGTGGCAAGCCATGGTCGTTCGGAACATCAAATCCGGCCCGGTGCATTGTGGGGACTAATCACGTGTTTGGCCAGGCTCCAGCGCATGCGCAGTGCGCATATTGAAGCCAAGATGAACACATAATCAACCCCCACAATGCACCTGGTTGGATAAGACATTTTAGACAGAAAAGAGAACTGAGAGCGCTCCCTGTGAAAGGACCTTCCAGGAATAAGAATTAAGGGGGACTGTTAGGCCGCTCACCTTGGGGGGTTGTGCGCCCCCGCACAACCCCGGATAAAGCCTCCTATGGAATTTATGTCCTCTGGTCGCGGTGCCCGGGTGGCGGCGTCCTCCTATGTCGGTCCTGCGGTTCCTCAGCGTGATATCCAGAGGTCCTTCAGCTTATTAGGTGCTATGATCCACTAGAGCTGCTCCTGCCAAACTCCCAGAGGGTGTGGTAGCATACAGGAAAAAAATAGGGTTGAGGAAGACAGTAGAGTACTATTGAAACATGTTGTGGCAGCACAAGGGGCCAATAAAGGTCTGATTTTAGTTGATGCTCTGCTTGTGATTCATTTAGTGCTCCACAAGCCGATAAAAAAAAACAAAAAACAAAAAAACTATTTTTTCTCCTGGATATGACATTTTGGCCAGCGTGCCAGAGTACCACAGGAGGCGGAAATTTCAAAAAGAGCTGACAGGTTCCCTTTAAAGGGAGCCTGTCACTCCCTTTGGCCATTCTAACCCCTACCCACCACTTTATACATGACTAGATGGGAGCCCGATTCTAAAGAATCGGGTAGTCTAGAATCCATATATAGTTTATTTACTAATAGTTACGGTAGTGCGGTGAAAAGAATTGTGTGTATACAGGCGGCTCTGTGGGTAGCACAGTATACAGCGGCTCTGTGGCTAGCACAGTATACAGCGGCTCTGTGGCTAGCACAGTATACAGCGGCTCTGTGGCTAGCACAGTATACAGCGGCTCAGTGGTTAGCACTGCGCGGTGGCTCAGTGGTTAGCACTGCGCGGTGGCTCAGTGGTTAGCACTGCCCGGTGGCTCAGTGGTTAGCACTGCGCGGTGGCTCAGTGGTTAGCACTGCGCGGTGGCTCAGTGGTTAGCACTGCGCGGTGGCTCAGTGGTTAGCACTGCGCGGTGGCTCAGTGGCCAGCACTGCGTGGTGGCTCAGTGGCCAGCACTGCGCGGTGGCTCAGTGGCCAGCACTGCGCGGTGGCTCAGTGGAGAGCAGAGGCAGAGGAGAGCGGAGGCTGGGGGGCAGAGGAGAGCGGAGGCTGGGGGGCAGGGGAGAGCGGAGGCTGGGGGGCAGGGGAGAGCGGAGGCTGGGGGGCAGGGGAGAGCAGAGGCAGGGGGGCAGGGGAGAGCGGGGGCAGGGGGGCAGGGGAGAGCGGGGGCAGAGGAGAGCGGAGGCTGGGGGGCAGAAGAGAGCGGAGGCTGGGGGGCAGAGGAGAGGGGAGGCTGGGGGGCAGAGGGGAGGCTGGGGGGCAGAGGAGAGCGGAGGCTGGGGGGCAGAGCAGAGGGGAGGCTGGGGGGCAGAGGAGAGCGGAGGCTGGGGGGCAGAACACTCACTGGGCTGTCGGCGGTCAGCGGCAGTGGTGGCGGCGGTTCCGGAGGGGCCAGCTCCCTGATGGAGGAGAGTGAGCGGGTGTGTGCGGCAGGACTGGGAGCGGTGCCGGCGGAGGGCGCACACCGGGCAGTGTGCGGGGCCGGTGGCGGGATGGCGGTCCCTGATGGAGGAGAGTGGGCGGTGAGCTGCAGGGCTGTGGGCGATGCCGGGGGAGGCCGGACACCGGAGTGTGGGCCGGGGCGGTTCCCGGATGTGGATGGGCACACACGGGGCTCAGTGCGGGGCCGGTGGCGGGATAGCGGGGAGTGGTGGCGCTTTAGCGCCCACCGCGAGCCGCTGTGCCGTTTTGACAGCGGCTCGCGGTGAGCGCTACGCGCTCACCGCTCGTGGGTCTGCTACTTCCGGTTCCGGTGTTTTACACAGGGCACAGGCCATCACGGAAGTTGGCTGGATTACCCGGAAGTGGCCTTCGGGTTTTATATATAAGATGTTTTTGTGATTCCTGTGACCACTCTATATGCTCAGCGGTTACCCTGTGTACCTCAAAAATGAACTTTTAATATCTCCTGAGCGGTATGGAAATTAGCTGAAAATGGTCCAGGAGGATCTGCTCAATCTGGTCCTTGTCGCCCCACTGGTTGAAATGCCTCGCTCCTGTTAAAAGGCCACTGCTCCTGTGTATGTGACATTGCTCTCATGCCAGCGCAGGTCTGCGTGCTCAATGCAAGCGCATCTGTGACCGAGTCTTGCGAGCACAAAACTACAGCACAAACGCCACAAAACTACATCACCAGACCCACCAGACGTACAGAAATACATCCATATAATCTCCATTAGTGCAGAAACACTATGTCAAAACTCTCAGTACAGAAATACATCACCAGAACCCTCATCAGTTCAGAAACACAGCATCAAAACCCTCCTCCGTACAGAAATACATCCATATAACCCCTATCAATACAGAAGCACTATGTCAAAACCCACATCAATACATCACCACACACACTAGAGGTACAGAAATACATACAGTTAGGGCCAGAAATATTTGGACAGTGACACAATTTTCGCGAGTTGGGCTCTGCATGCCACCACATTGCATTTGAAATGAAACCTCTACAACAGAATTCAAGTGCAGATTGTAACGTTTAATTTGAAGGGTTGAACAAAAATATCTGATAGAAAATGTAGGAATTGTACACATTTCTTTACAAACACTCCACATTTTAGGAGGTCAAAAGTAATTGGACAAATAAACATAACCCAAACAAAATATTTTTATTTTCAATATTTTGTTGTGAATCCTTTGGAGGCAATCACTGCCTTAAGTCTGGAACCCATGGACATCACCAAAACGCTGGGTTTCCTCCTTCTTAATGCTTTGCCAGGCCTTTACAGCCGCAGCTTTCAGGTCTTGCTTGTTTGTGGGTCTTTCCGTCTTAAGTCTGGATTTGAGCAAGTGAAATGCATGCTCAATTGGGTTAAGATCTGGTGATTGACTTGGCCATTGCAGAATGTTCCACTTTTTTGCACTCATGAACTCCTGGGTAGCTTTGGCTGTATGCTTGGGGTCATTGTCCATCTGTACTATGAAGCGCCATCCAATCAACTTTGCAGCATTTGGCTGAATCTGGGCTGAAAGTTTATCCCGGTACACTTCAGATCCGGCTACTCTTGTCTGCTGTTATGTCATCAATAAACACAAGTGACCCAGTGCCATTGAAAGCCATGCATGCCCATGCCATCACGTTGCCTCCACCATGTTTTACAGAGGATGTGGTGTGCCTTGGATCATGTGCCGTTCCCTTTCTTCTCCAAACTTTTTTCTTCCCATCATTCTGGTACAGGTTGATCTTTGTCTCATCTGTCCATAGAATACTTTTCCAGAACTGAGCTGGCTTCTTGAGGTGTTTTTCAGCAAATTTAACTCTGGCCTGTCTATTTTTGGAATTGAAGAATGGTTTGCATCTAGATGTGAACCCTTTGTATTTACTGTCATGGAGTCTTCTCTTTACTGTTGACTTAGAGACAGATACACCTACTTCACTGAGAGTGTTCTGGACTTCAGTTGATGTTGTGAACAGGTTCTTCTTCACCAAATAAAGTATACGGTGATCATCCACCACTGTTGTCATCCGTGGACGCCCAGGCCTTTTAGAGTTCCCAAGCTCACCAGTCAATTCCTTTTTTCTCAGAATGTACCCAACTGTTGATTTTGCTACTCCAAGCATGTCTGCTATCTCTCTGATGGATTTTTTCTTTTTTTTTCAGCCTCAGGATGTTCTGCTTCACCTCAATTAGGAATTCCTTTGACCACATGTTGTCTGGTCACAGCAACAGCTTCCAAATGCAAAACCACACACCTGGAATCCACCCCTGACCTTTTAACTACTTCATTGATTACAGGTTAACGAGGGAGACGCCTTCAGAGTTAATTGCAGCCCTTAGAGTCCATTGTCCAATTACTTTTGGTCCCTTGAAAAAGAGGAGGCTATGCATTACAGAGCTATGATTCCTAAACCCTTTCTCCGATTTGGATGTGGAAACTCTCATATTGCAGCTGGGAGTGTGCACTTTCAGCCCATATTATATATATAATTGTATTTCTGAACATGTTTTTGTAAGCAGCTAAAATAACAAAACTTGTGTCACTGTCCAAATATTTCTGGCCCTAACTGTAAATAGAACCCTCATCATTAACACAATTCATCATTACAACCACCATCAGTACTTGGTAAAACAATTGTAATGTCAGGTCACACATTTGTACTGCATGAACCTACAACTTCTACTACATCCTTAATAATAGTAAGGGTACTGGGAGTTGTTGTTACCAGCCATCAATAGAAGCATACACAAACCACAGTACTCATGAGAATTAGTCATTATCACAAATAATTATTTACATCCAGGTACCTTATAGATGACGTTGTCTCCTTTTGGGGTCGTCTGTTTCTTTCCTTCATCTTGTCCAGGCACCTTGATGACTTTTCACATCTGCAGTTCATCTCTGCAGATGTCCATCTTCTCCGGTCTTCTGCAGGACTTCCCGGCAGAATTGTCAAAATTCTCCTAAATAAAAATATCTGCCCTACACTGTGCCCCAGAATAAACAATTGCTCCTCCTCACTGTTCCCTGCACATAATATGATTTACACACTGTCCCTCTCATGGCATATGCCCTCCACACTGCCCTCTCCCTCCATACTGGGCACCCTGGTCACACTGTCCTCTAACACTATGTCTCCCCATACTGCCCACTGTTTATACTGTTCTATCTCATCAAACTCCCCATCCTCAACATACTGTCCCTGCATGCTGCCCCCTCTCCATACAACCCCACACTACTCACACTCTATTCTGTGCCGCAGCCATCTCCCTCACTCCACATACTGTGTCTACACCGATCCCCCTCACTCCACATACTGTGCCGCAGCCATCCCCCTCACACCTCATACTGTGTCCACACTGATCCCCCTCATTCAACATGCTGTGCCACAGCCATCCCCCTCACTCCTTATACTGTATCCACACCCATATAATCCCCCCTAACTCCTTATACTGTGTCCACACCTATCTCTCCTCACTCCACATACTGTGTCGCAACCATGCCCCTCACTCCGCATACTGCCTCCACACCCATATAATCCCCCTCACTCCACATACTGTGCCGCAGCCATCTTTCCCTTACTCCTTATACTGGATCTTCAAATTTACCCTCTTGCTTCCCATACTGTCCTTCACATACTGTGTCTATACCCATCTCCCCTTGCTCCGTATTGTGTCCTCAAATCCCCCATTTTCTCTTCATGTTGTCTCCACATACACCAATCCCCACCCTCTCCCCCTCGTTTGCTCCTTTAATACTCCCCCCCCACCCTCTCCCCCTGTTTGGTTCACATATTCTCCCCCCACCCTGCCCCCGTTTGCTCCTCATACTCCCACCATCCACCCCCCACCCTCTCATCTGTTTGCTCTTCATACTCCCCCCAGCTTCTGCCTTATACTCTCTCCCCACCTTGTTCCCCCACTCTGCTCCTCATATTCCCCCCACTCTGCTCCTCATACACCCCCTATCCGCTCCCCTAGTTTGCTCCTCATACTCCCTCCACTCTGCTCCTCATACACCCCCTATCCTCTCCCTCCAGTTTGCTCCTCATACTCCTCCCACTCTGCTCTTCATACACCCCCTATCCTCTCCCCCCAGTTTGCCCCTCATACTCCCCCCACTCTGCTCCTCTTCCCCCCCCCCCATGCTGTCCCCCTTCCAATAATTACGTTAATGCCCCCTGTCTTCCTCAGCTCCAGAGTGGAATGCTGCGCTCCATCCTTCTATCGCCTCTGCCGGGTGACGTCATGAGTGTAATCAAGTGACCTGATGATGTGGCCCTTACCCGGAAATGCCAGGTATCAGGGCTTTCATTGTACACGAAGTGTCTATTAGACGCTCTGTATATACAATGGACTGAAGGAGTCGGCGACTTCAGATTCTCTGCTCCCGCTGTCAGCTGATAGCGGGAGCAGAGAAAAGCCGGGGGGGGGGGGACAGAAGACGTGGCCGGCAGGGAGAGACCTCAAGCGTTGCAGCAGTAGGCCAGGTGGTGCCCCCCCCTGCTGTTCCCGGGGAAAATGCACCGCCAGGCTCCTGTAGATATTCCACTGGCCAAAGGGTTGACAGGTTCCCTTCTAGGGGGCGCAGCTGCCCCCCTGCCCCACGCTGGGTATGCCCATGAACTCAGGTGATGTCGGGAGGAAAGGAGAAAGCTGTATAGCAATAATATGTTCACACCCTACTATTCAATAAAATATATGGGTTATTAATCAAGAAGAAATACTGACAATATTGACGAAAAACTAAAAATATTTAAAAATAGACAATATGCATAATGACAATACAAACAAAAGTATTATTATTTATTATTAATTTATATAGTGCCATTGGTTCCATGGCGCTTTACATGTGTAAGGGCAGAACAAGGACGAGAACATAAATAACGACAAATAAATCATACAGGTACATTAGGGCAGAGATCCTGTCCACAAGGGCTCACAGTCTATAGGGGATGGGTGGGAGACGGTAGGAGGGGGAGAGGTGAGATGGTGTATTAGGTCTCAGTGTGGGTTATAGGCTTGAAGGAAGAGGTGGGTCTTCAAGTTTTTCTTGAAGGTTTCCAGGGTGGGGGAGTGTCTGATGTGGTGTGGAAGAGCGTTCCAGAGTATGGCGGATGCACGAGAGAAGTCTTGTATGTGGTTGTGGGAGGTGGAGATGCGGGGGGAGAAGAGAAGGAGTTCTTGAGAGGAGCTCAGATTGCGTGAGGGGTGGTATCGGGAGACCAAGTCAGAGATGTATGGAGGGGACAGGTTGTGGATGGCCTTGTATGTCAGGGTTAGGGTTTTGAACTAATATCTCTTTGAAGTAGGGAGCCAGTGGAGGGCTTGGCAAAGGAGGGAGACGGGGGAGTAACGGGGCGACAAGTGGATGAGTTGGGCAGCGGAATTGAGGATGGTTTGGAGGGGTGCAAGGGAGGAAGCGGGGAGGCCAGTGAACAGGAGGTTGCAGTAGTCGAGGCGGGAAATAATGAAGGCGTGAACAAGCGTTTTGGCAGTGTCATGGAAGGAGCGGATCCGTGAGATGTTTTTAAGCTGGAGGTGGCAGGAGGTGGCGAGGGCCTGGATGTGTGGCTTGAAGGAGAGGGCAGAGTCGAGGATTACACCGAGGCACTTGGCGTGGGGAATGGGTGAGAATGTGCAGTCGTTGACAGTGATGGTTAGGTCAGGTAGGGGGGAAGAGCGACTTGGGGGGAAGACGATGAACTCTGTTTTATCCATGTTGAGTTTGAGGAAATGAGCGGAGAAGAAGGATGAGATGGCGGACAGGCAGTGTGGGATTTTGGATAGCATGGAGGTGATGTCAGGGCCGGAGAGGTAGAGTTGGGTGTCGTCAGCGTAGATGTGGTATTGGAGGCTGTGGGACTCGATGAGTTGGCCTAGGCTGAGGGTGTAGATGGAGAAGAGTAAGGGTCCCAGGACTGTGCCTTGGGGAACTCCAACAGATAGGGGGTGGGGCGAGGAGGAGGTGAGGGAGTGGGTGACACTGAAGGTCCGGTCTGTTAGATACGAGAAGATCCAGGAGAGGGCTAGGTCAGTGATGCCAAGGGATTCTAGAATTTGAAGCAGGAGGGAGTGGTCGACTGTGTCGAAAGCAGCAGAGAGGTCAAGGAGGAGAAGGATGGAGTAGTGTCGCTTGCTCTTGTCAGTCTGTAGGTCATTGGTGACTTTGGTTAGGGCTGTTTCGGTGGAGTGGTGGGCATGGAAAACAGATTGTAGGCAGTCATAGAGGGAGCATGAGGAGTGATGGGAGGACAGTTTGGAGTAGACATGTTGCTCAAGCAATTTTGAGGCGAAGGGGAGGAGAGATATAGGATGATAGTTGGAGACTGTTGTGGGGTCGAGGGTGGGTTTTTTGAGTATGGGTGTGATGAGGGCATGTTTGAAGAATGAGGGGAAGACGCCGGTGGTAAGCGATATGTTGAAGAGATGTTCAACAAAACAGATAGATGGCAGCACTCACCGGTCTCCAGGATCAATCTTTATTTTAGATAAATACCATTAAAACAGCATAGATGCATGTTCAGGGGTGCAGGGGGGAGGATGGACATTCCCCTCAAAAAAAGAAAGCTTGTTTTGCGGTGGTTAGTGCTGTCTTGAAGTCGATGAGGGACTGTTTGTACAAAGCGAGGTGCGTTGCAGAGTTGGATTTCTTCCATCTCTGTTCAGCTACCCTGGACGTCCGTCGAAGTTTTTTGGTACTGGCGGTGAGCCAGGGTTGTCTGTGTGCACGGGTTTTGTTGTATGAGAGAGGGGTGGCCTGGTCGAGGGCTGTGGCGAGAGTGGTGTTGTAGAGGGTGACGGCAGCGTCAGCATCATGAGAGGAGGCTAAGTCAGAGAGAGGGAGGAGGGACTCGGCGAGTGAGTGGAAGTTAATGAGCTTGAGGTCTCTTCGGGGGTGAGTGAGTTTCCGGAAAGGGGGGAGCATGGTGGGGGGGAGAGGGCGGAGACAGTCAGCAGGTTGTGGTCGGATAGGAGGGGGGTTGAGTTTAAGAGGTCGGTGAAGGAACAGAGGCGGGTGAAGACGAGGTCTAGTGTGTGACCGTTATTGTGTGTGGCTGAGGAGCACCATTGGGAGAGGCTGAAGGAGGAGGTAAGAGAGAGGAGTCTTGAGGCAGCAGCGTGGGGTTTATCAATGGGGATGTTGAAGTCGCCCATGATAATGGTGGGGATGTCGGAGGAGAGGAGGTGGAGAAGCCAGGTTGTGAAGTGTTCGAAGAAGGTGGATGAGGATCCTGGAGGGCGGTAGACGACAGCCAGTTAGAGGTTGCAGGGGGTGAAGATACGCACGGAGTGGAAAGGATATAATTGTTCTACAAAATTCCCTAGAACCACCAGGCCTATACAATGATAAAAAACAAAATAATAATATAAATAATTTCATCGTGTTCCCTGCAAAACAACTAGTAGCATGTGGAAAATGATAAGAATATGGATTGGGAATGTCTGAATAAACCCAAAATCACTATATGGTATAGATTGCACAGGATCATATGAATATAATTGTGTGTACTAAATGGTATAAAATACAATGTATGAATTACCACACGGTGTAATCATACATATACCATTTTGCAAAGTAGCACAAAATGTGCAAAAGAAGCAATCCTATTCATGAATATAATAAATAATAAATATGAAGATATAATAAATAAAGCATACAAAGGGATTTATTAATAATTACTCAAGCAAGAAGATAAATGGATACTGAGAGAAGCCCTATAGGGTCAAGTGCTATGTGAAGGGGAAGCACATATGAACACCATTAGATACTTAAATAAAGTCATGCCTGGTGGAAAAGAGCCGTAACCCAATCCAATCTCAAGTGATGTCAGCATCAGGACTCCTGGCACTTGGATGACATTATGTCATAAAAGAGGCACAATCAGCGGCTGCTAATGGGCTGTTTTGCTAATACTTCCTTCAGATGAATCTCAGACAGGGAAATGTGAGTGCACCAAATTATTAACATTTACTGGTTGGCTGCAGCGCTCACGTGACATAATAATGCACATGAGCACTGGGAAAACAATAAGATGGTGCCAATTCAGAAGGTGTGTATCAGGGTTTTTTGGTTTTTTTTTTTGGGGGGGGGGGCTACAGCATTTATGATTTGGTTGTCAGAGTAGTGGACAACTGCCTTAAGGTACCGTTACACGACATGACGTTGCAGCGATGTCGGCTGCGATATCACAGGAGCGCGCACGTTTTTGGCATTATGCAAAGATCGCTTTGGAAAAGTCACACGTAGAGATATCGTAGGCAATGCACCTCTGATTTTGCAAGCAACTTTCGCTCGCTGTTTATGCACAACCCAGCAAGCGATACTTATCAATGTTGTGATTAGGGGAAATCGCTCTTAACCTCGTTATCGCCGTGGCACACAGAGCGATGCTAGCAGATTACTTGAGCGACATTGCCAGGTTTTTGAACATGTTAAAAAACCTGGCAACTCCGTTCAAGCGACTTATCGTAGTTGAATCGTCCAGTTGCACAGCACGACGCACTTGCGATATCAACTGCAACAGCGATGAACACGTGACTTTTGAGCGATATTGCTGGCGATATCACCATAATTATCTATGACACAGGTAATGAATCCACCAGTGATCAACTGTTATCTCCTGAGAAAGTTGCGGCCAGTCACACATATTAAGTAGGACGAATACACAAAAAGAAACATTATAATATATCTCATCTAAAAATTCTTTTTTTTTTGTCTAGTTGTAAGTCACTTTTTTCCTGTGTACTGAGCTCATCATTCACTATGAAAAAAAATAAGTTAAACTTGCCTTATTCCTCACGCAGTGAGGTGTCCGGTAACAGAGCATGTTGAAATCTATAAATTTGAGGGGGCAGAGTAAAGGGCCTGTTACACGCTACGATATCGTGAACGATATTGTTGGTACGCCAAGGGTTTTGGGGCGTAGCAACAACGTTATTGCGTGTGACACGTAGATATGATCATCGATAGTCAGCTGATCGTTGATCGCAGGTTTATGATCTGGACCATAAATTAGTTTTGGTCATCTGTTCAACCTGCAGCATCGGTGTGTGTGACACCTTGATAACGATGTCATTACGACTTAGCCTATTCAGAACTGAAGGACGTAGGCGATTAAATGACCGCAAGTATTGTTCGCTTGTCGCTGAATCGTTGCTGCCTCGTTCACGATATCTGTACGTGTGACACCTCACTAGCGATCATTGAACATCGTTCCAGCGATCTAGGTCAAGTCGGATCATTGGTCGGATCGCTGGGACATTGAAGCGTGTAACGGGCCCTTTAGAAGCACAGAAGCAGATTATGTTTGATATCTAGCTTATCCCAGAGCTGGATTCACAGCAATGCTGCTCTGTACTGATCTGTACTGCTCTGCTCTGTACTGCTATATAATGTCCTCCATGAATCTGCTGCATCTGTCTTTCTGCAACCAAAGGAAAAAAAAACACAGCAGAAATCCTGTGCATTTGGAGACATCAAAGCTACAAATCTCCACACATTAGCTTAAAGTTACTTGTTAATTAAAGGTAAAGTCTGTGGAAAACTGGTAAAAAATACAGGACACAATTAATGTAATAGCTAGAAATAATGTTATCCTCGTAAACCTTATCCGGAAAAGTTATTCATATGTGTTAAGAGATAAGAAAGTGTTTCTATGATCATGTTTTAACTAAGAGCATTTATGTAAATTGATATTATTATATTATAATGTTTAAAACATCCCTGAAATACCACTAACATCACATATATGGTAGAACTATTATAAAATCCATTAACCAAAGATAGGTTAACTTTCTTGGGGAATGCCTTTCCTGATTTAGCAAGATTGGATTTCATCCTGTTGTGGCACCCCATGGGTTAATGTGCCACAATAACATCACATGGGTTCTCTCCCCCACTACACACTGACAAACACTACCACCTCTGGGCAAGAGGGGGAGCATCACCTGCTTCCTTATATACTCTTGCCCATGAGGGAGAGCTCAGTTCAGCTCGGAGCAGGGCTGTGAAGAGGACACAGAGCAGAGTTAGCTCAGTGCAGACCTAGCAAGGGTCAGAGGAACAGGAGAACAAAAGACAGTGGAACACGTCTGGGAGCTGGAGTGATACCTTCACTTGCCCCAGAAGAACGCACAGAGACGGACACCGGATCCGGTACTGTCTGGCACCCACAGCACAGTGAATCCAGGAACAGTGGGATCTCTAGATGCCCCCTAGTACCAGAGCGAAGCAACACGGAGGGGTCAGCACAGCATAGAAGACCAGCAGAATACAGAGAGACGTGAGGAATCCCAGCAGCTCAGCTAATAGCAGCAGCCAGGACACACACACAGAGTGCAGCATAAGGACGCTGACGACCCCGGACAGGGTTGGGAGAGAGCTTAGCCCCATTACAGACTCCGTGGACTATAACCTGCAACAACATCTGCAGTAAAGCTTTGGAAAAAAGCAAAACTGTGAGTCTGTGTATTGATTGCGACCTTTGCTCCAGATTCAGCACAGAGACAATTCCTCCCTACAGATCCAGCCTGTCAGCTCTGCAGCATCAGGAGAAGAAGAGAATTGCATCAGTGTCTACCAAACGTGAGTGTGTGTCCTTTAACCCTTCTCCACCATCTATAACCCAATAGACTTTAACTCCTTACTGCCCCGGGGGATACAGTTCTCCCCACTAGAACTATACCATCTCCGCTGCCATTCCATCACCCCCCGGAGGTTCTGCAGTAGCGGCGGCCCCATCACTGGCCGCACCAAGTGGGTGGCGTCACCCGTGACAATCCCCTTGTAAATATTCCCCTTTATTTGCCGAGCCAGGGACACGGTCCGGACCAAGCCACCCGTGACATCCCCAGCAACCGTCCGGTCCGGTACCGAGTACCCCAGTCCCGTGGGGCCCGAAAACCTGGCGTCACGAACAGGATCTACCCGGTCCAAAAGAATTGGACCCTGTGCGCCATCTTAACTGTATATTTGAGAATCCGCCATTTTGGAGCGTGCGGCGCGCGGGAAAGAAAGGGGGCGGTACCTTGCATTGGCGCGAACTCTGCCCCCTCCCTTGGCGCTGACGACATCCGGCGGGGAAGAAGATCCCTGTTGCACCCCGGAACCTCCCATAGACATCCGGACGGAAGCGGAAGATGGAGGGCGCATATTAACTAAGGGGGCCCAAGATGTCGCAGCCCGGTGCACAAGACGGCAACGGAGCGGCCGGTGGAGCTGCAGCGCCAGACCCAGTGATAGTACCCGGCGGTGCAGCGGCGCAAGGAACAGCATCCATAATGCCATTCCTGATGCCGTATACTCCAGGGGCAATGTGGCTGCCCCAATACTCCGGTGAGCCTAATACTTTAACTGACTTTATGCAAAAGATTAAAGAGTATTATGTGATGTATCCCCTCACTGAAGCCCATCATGTAGGAATGATAATGGGACAGTTAACGGGCAATGCACGGCGTGAGGTGGCGTCCTGGCTGGACACAGATAAGGACACTGTAGAACATCTAGCAGCCAGACTAAAAGCAACTTTTGAATCTGCTGTTGATGCCCGGGCTAAGATGAGGTTCTTTGCATGCCACCAGAAACCTAAACAGAGTGCCAGAGACTTTGCCTTGAACCTGCAGGAAGCACTCAAAGCCCTCAAGCTGGCAGAACCTGCTTTAGCCCCGGGAGCTGATAAAATGCTATTTGACCAATTCATAGAGGGCCTCCATTCCCCTTCCCATTGAGGACAGTTAAGCATGATACTGCTGCAGAACCCTGACATGACATTTACTGAGCTGAAAGATAGAGCTATCCGTCTGCAGCAGCTGGAAGAGCCAAGGGAATTAACATCTGTGCTTGACACTGCAGCAGCACCTCAGCAGGCGGCAGCGCCAGCGACATCTGCTATGTCAGCGACTGCTGCTGAGGCCGGGGAATATATCTCAAATGCAGCCATCAACCAAAAGCTAGATGCCCTGACGGACACCGTAATCTCCATGGCCAAGGTCATCAAGGAACTGCGAGAGTCAAAACCTGCACCCAAGATCGAGTTGGCGACCAGCAGAGAGGATGTTCCGTGGATGAGGCCCAGAAGATACCCAGCAGCAAGAGGACGACCCAGCGATCGCTACCAACCAGATGGACAGCCCATTTGCCGCTGTTGCCAGAAATCAGGCCATTTTGCTTGAGAGTGTCCTTTAAACGACGATTCCCTGGGCAGGCGGGCCGCTCCCCAGGAATGAACGATCAAGGCCCCTCAGCCTGGTATGACAAATTCGTGGGAGGAAAGCTGGTGATCCTATTGTGTTGGATGGCATCCCCTTTAGTGCCTTGCTGGATACCGGATCCCAAATAACATCCATCCCACATGTTCTATATAAAAGGAACTGGGCTGATTCAGACATTACTAATGCGCCAGATGACTTTAATTTTGATATACGGGCTGGTAATGGATTGGTGATACCAAAGGTTGGATTTAGAGAGATGAATATTCAGGTTGGGAAGGTAGAATTGCAGAACCAGGGTATTATAATCGTAGATGTCAACCGGCGAGACCGTGAACCCGTGATGCTGGTAGGAATGAATGTAATTGAGAAATGTTTTTCCGAAGTGTTAAGTGTTTTGCAGCAAATCGCCGAGACTGCCGGAACTGGACAACAGAGGCTTCTGCACAAAGAGATCAAAGCTCTGATGTTGAAGCAGCAGGTAGAAATCTCCGGAGGTGAGATCGGCAGCGTACGAGTAAGTGACCCAATACCCATTGTAATTCCTCCCAAAACCGAAATGTTGGTATGGTGCAGAGCCGCAATAGGCATTAAAGGGCAAGACTATCAGGCCCTGGTAGAACCCGTGTACTCAGACAGTAGACCGACCATACTCACTGCTAGAGGAGTGGTTGACGTACACAGGGGAAGAGTGCCATTACGCCTATTGAACTGCGGAGAAGATGAGGTCACATTACCAAAGTATGCTACCATGGCTAAATTGTACACGGTTGATAACAACAACATCACCGTCGCTGAGCCCTTGAACCCATCATGTCAGGCGGATGACAATGGCTCAGAGGAGAAGCTGGAGGATTGGTGCCAAAAGTTGCATGTAGGTACCAGTTCTACACCTCCCCGTCACAAGCATGGAGTATACCGGGTAGTGAAAGAATATGAGCAGATATTCAGCAAACACCCGTTAGACTTTGGGCAGATCAAAGGGGTAGAGCACACTATACCCACAGGTAACCATCAACCTATAAAAGAGAGGTATAGACCCTTACCACCAGCTCACTACCAAACCACCAAAGACATGCTCAGAGAAATGAAATCCACAGGGGTAATAAGAGACAGTTGTAGCCCCTGGGCAGCACCTCTAGTGTTAGTTAAAAAGAAGGATGGGACCATGAGAATGTGCGTAGATTACCGGCAGATTAATCGCATCACACATAAGGACGCATACCCATTACCGAGTCATTAGCTGCATTAAAATCTGCTAACTACTTTTCCACCCTTGATCTGACTAGTGGGTACTGGCAGGTTCCTGTGGCCGAGACCGACAAGGAGAAGACAGCGTTTACTACGCCGATGTGCCTCTGTGAGTTCAATTGTATGCCGTTCGGACTCTGCAACGCACCCGGGACCTTCCAACATCTGAAGGAGAGCTGCCTCGGACACAAGAACTTTGAAACTGTCCTCCTGTACCTAGATGACGTCATAGTCTACTCGAAGACGTACGAGCAACATCTACAAGACCTGGCAGAAGTGTTCGAAGCTTTATCGAAATATGGCATGAAAATCAAGCCATCCAAGTGTCACCTTCTTAAACCAAAAGTACAGTACCTGGGACATGTCGTGAGTTCAGAGGGAGTAGCACCGGATCCTGATAAAGTCACAGCAATAAGGGATTGGCCAAGACCTACGAACGTAAAAGAAGTGAGGCAATTCCTGGGCCTGGTAGGCTATTATAGAAGATTTATCCGAGGATTCACGAAGCTAGCAGCTCCTCTGCAAGACATTCTGGTAGGACGATCAAAGAAGACTTCAAACTGTAATTCCCTGACGTGGTGGGATGAGGAAAGAGAAGATTCCTTCAAGAAGCTAAAAAGCGCGCTGACGGGAGAAGAGATCCTGGCATACCCTGACTACCATCAACCATTCATTCTTTACACGGATGCCAGCAACTTGGGACTGGGAGCAGTATTGTCACAGAAGCAAGGAGGCAAAGAAAGAGTTATTGCCTTTGCAAGCAGGAAGCTCCGGCCTACAGAAAGAAATCCCGAGAACTACAGCTCCTTCAAGTTAGAGCTACTGGCAGTAGTTTGGGCTGTGACTGAACGCTTTAAACATTACTTGGCAGGTGCAGAATTTACCATCTACACGGATAACAACCCGTTGACTCACCTGGACACAGCAAAATTAGGTGCTATGGAGCAGCGATGGATAGCCCGGCTATCTAACTATAACTTTGTCATCAAATATCGGGCAGGCCGCAAGAATGGGAACGCAGATGCCTTATCCCGGATGCCGCACCTGAAAGACGTGGAAGAGGAACCGGAAGAGTTGGAAGAGATTGAACTACCGGCCTTTCATCGTTCAAGGGTAGAAGATTATCGACCCGGCATCTACCAAAGGAAACAGGAAGTAAATCTTAACCCGTTAAGACACTACGAATGGGCCGAAACCCAAGATACTGATTCAGCCGTGAAGCTAGTGAAAGAACTGCTTACGCAACAACATGCACACCCTGATCAGAATGCCCCAGCTGAAGCTATACAGCTATGGAAGGATAGAGGCAAGTTGTTCCTGCATCAAGGGAAGCTCTGTAGAACGCATACCAATCCTAAAACGCATGAGCTGGTCTGGCAGATTATTGTGCCCAAGCGAGCCACTCAAATGGTCTTAGAAGCTTATCATGACAATGCAGGTCATTTCGGATGGAAGAAGTTAGAAGCAATCCTAAAAGACAGATTCTATTGGGTTGGCATGAGAAGATCCATTGAACTATGGTGCAGAAGATGTGCCGCATGCAACCTCAGAAGGAAAGATCCACAGAAAGCTCCACTTCAACCAATAGTAACCAAGCAACCACTTGAGCTAGTCTCATTAGACCACGTCAAGCTGTCACCAAGCCGGTCAGGCTATGTCTATGCCTTAACCATCGTGGACCATTACTCACGCTTCTTAGTGGTGGTACCCGTCAAAGACTTGACAGCAAAGACGGCAGCAAAAGCATTCCAGACGCATTTCTGTCGACCACATGGTTACCCAGAACAAGTCCTTGCAGACCAAGGTCCAGCTTTTGAATCAGAACTATTCAAGGAATTCTGCAATATGTACGGTTGTAAGAAGATTCGCACAACAACGTATCATCCCCAAACAAATGGTCTATGCGAGAAAATGAATCATATCGTAATCGAACTGTTAAAGACCTTACCAGAGTCAGAAAGAAACCAGTGGCCAGATAAATTACCTGATATGGTAGACTTATACAACCATGTCCCCGTGAGTTCTACAAACTGCACTCCAGCATACCTTATGCGCGCAAGACCCGGTAAATTACCAATTGATCTAGAAATGGGAATTGAAAAACCAGATACAGAAGTAGAAGAAACAGATTGGGATACCAAACGTCAGAAACAGTATCAACAAGTAACAAGTGCAAGAATGTGTAGAAAGGAACTTACAGCAAGCAAGAGCAAGACAAGAAAAGACCTTTAACAGACATGCTCAAGCAATGCCATTACAAGAAGGTCATCAAGTTCTCAAGAGAAAGAAACGTACAAACAAACTGGATAATCAGTGGGAAACCGTCCCATACACAGTCCTACCATCTAACCTAGACAATGTTAAAACCTGTTTGATAAGCAAAGATGAAGGAAAAACGTCACAAGTCGTATCTCGTGATCAGCTAAAATTGTGTCCTGAAACCTGAAGACACCTGAAGTCACAGAATCCGTACAGGTCCAACCTATTCAAGAGAAAGAAAAAGAAGAAGTATTCCACACGGTACTAGGAGATTTTCCTAAAACATGGCCAAATTACCATGGAGCAGTTGTCGTACCAATGATTGCATTCCCTTCAATGGTGGACCCAAAACCAGAACCTGTGTTACCAGAACCTGTGTTACCAGAACCTGTGTTACCTGAAGAAGACCCAAGACTTGAAGAACTGGAAGTAGAATCCGAAGAGGAAGAACAAATTCCTGGTCCCAGTGAACTTGCCAGTCCTGCAGTCAGACCTCCATCTGCCATAACACCATGCACCCCAAATAGGTACACGTCTACTCACACTTTCAGACTAACTCCACCAACATTGCGCAGATCAGAGCGTAGTACGCAAGGTCAGTTACCAGCTAGGTACAAAGAGTAAAAGGCAGAATTAAATATGTAATGTAAATATGTTTGTTTAAATGTAAAGTAAACGTAAATTGAGGCCAGTAGACTGTGTCCAAAAGGGTGGAGGAACTGGATTGACTCCCATGTACATTAAGTTAGGGAAAGAAAGTGCCTGGGGGTGGTGTAGCGAATTCAGGCCTCCTAAGCAGAAACGCCCATGGACAAATGTATATAGTTATTGCAACGTTAAAAAGCCCAGTACCTACAGAGACTATCCTGTATGAACTTTGAACTTTTCTTATTTACTTATGGACCATATATACCACGGACTGGTTGTGGTAACAACTCTCTTGTATATATTCATCAGCCCGGAGGCAATAGACTAAACCTACGGAAAGACTGCTTTTTGACTTTCGAACTCTTTTTCACATTTTAGTGATTTTTGTACTTTTTCATTTTAAGTCTATGTCAATATTAATTGTGTTTAATTGTTGTTTACTTGTTTTTCTACAGTCCCGGAGTACTGTATTTAACTAAGGGGGAATGTGGCACCCCATGGGTTAATGTGCCACAATAACATCACATGGGTTCTCTCCCCCACTATACACTGACAAACACTACCACCTCTGGGCAAGAGGGGGAGCACCACCTGCTTCCTTATATACTCTTGCCCATGAGGGAGAGCTCAGTTCAGCTCGGAGCAGGGCTGTGAAGAGGACACAGAGCAGAGTTAGCTCAGTGCAGACCTAGCAAGGGTCAGAGGAACAGGAGAATGAAAGACAGAGGAACACGTCTGGGAGCTGGAGTGATACCTTCACTTGCCCCAGAAGAACGCACAGAGACGGACACTGGATCCGGTACTGTGTCTGGTACCCACAGCACAGTGAATCGAGGAACAGTGGGATCTCTAGATGCCCCCTAGTACCAGAGCGAAGCAACATGGAGGGGTCAGCACAGCATAGAAGACTCAAGTTGCCTAGCCAAGTGGTACCAGCAGAATACAGAGAGACGTGAGGAATCCCAGCAGCTCAGCTAATAGCAGCAGCCAGGACACACACACAGAGTGCAGCATAAGGACGCTGACGACCCCGGACAGGGTTGGGAGAGAGCTTAGCCCCATTACAGACTCCGTGGACTATAACCTGCAACAACATCTGCAGTAAAGCTTTGGAAAACAGCAAAACTGTGAGTCTGTGTATTGATTGCGACCTTTGCTCCAGATTCAGCACAGAGACAATTCCTCCCTACAGATCCAGCCTGTCAGCTCTGCAGCATCAGGAGAAGAAGAGAATTGCATCAGTGACTACCAAACGTGAGTGTGTGTCCTTTAACCCTTCTCCACCATCTATAACCCCAATAGACTTTAACTCCTTACTGCCCGGGGGATACAGTTCTCCCCACTAGAACTATACCATCTCCGCTGCCATTCCATCACCCCCCGGAGGTTCTGCAGCAGCGGCGGCCCCATCACTGGCCGCACCAAGTGGGTGGCGTCACCCGTGACAATCCCCTTGTAAATATTCCCCTTTATTTGCCGAGCCAGGGACACGGTCCGGACCAAGCCACCCGTGACATCCCCAGCAACCGTCCGGTCCGGTACAGAGTACCCCAGTCCCGTGGGGCCCGACACGGTCATGGACACTAAACATAGGTCTCTTTCATGGAGCTAGTAAATACTTTAAAGCATCAGCAATATTTCATATGTTTGCCACAATAGCTCCTAAATTCATGTGCTAGCCCTAAGGATAAAATGCTGGATACTTGATGATGAGCATGCTGAATTTCCAGTTAAAGGTGTAGTCATGCATCGTACCTTTGACAGCACCTTCTAGTAATACAACAAATGAAAAGGGGATTTGTTTTTTTCTATTATTTGTTCCATTACTATCTATTATGCACAGAGGTTTCTTGGGCAGTCCTCTAAATTTTTGAATAGACCTAGCCAAATTAAGCTTTACAAGTGAGAGGGTAGACAAAGACAAGAAGTAAAACGATGACAAATCCGTCATACGGGTACAATAGGGCAGAGGATCCTGTCCGCAAGGGCTCAGAGTTTTGCTCTAGACTGGTTTATATTATAAAAAAATAAGAATGATATGTAATCTGCTCTATCCCTTATCACTTCTGCATTTACCATCAGTTGAATACAGGTTACAGGTCTGTACATATGTATGTTAAATGCAGGCTCTGCAGTTCTGATCATCATTATCGGTACCCATAAATTTTAAGTATATAATATGGAATATCTTTATATGTACTTAAACTTAAAATTTAAATGTTAGGACACTGGAGCTACACAAATTGAGTGACTTGCCGCTGGAAGCCTCGGGATATTACCGTGTGTTATTCCCCTTTTTATTGAACTTTTATTATATGTATATACCTAATTGATATATATAATCTTAAGACTCCGCACTACACTTCTGTTATGGCAATGAATATGAGACCACTTTTTTGGTACAACCCTGCCCGGGATATTTATTGATGTTTTGAGTATAAAGATGAAGTATATATGTGTAATATTTACTTATAAAACACTGGAGCTACCTTTATATACCTGAATTGAAGCTATCCAGCCAGGGGCGGACCCAGACTGTAGTGGGCCCCGGTGCAAGAAATTTTTCGGGGCCCCCCCACAGCTTAATATATACAGTCCACCACAGCCTCTAGGTAATAGATACAGTCCATCACAGCCTAATATATACAGTTCAGCACAGCCGCCAGGTAATATATACAGCCCAGCACAGCCGCCAGGTAATATATAAAGCCCAGCACAGCCTCCAGGTAATATATACAGCCCAGCACAGCCTCCAGGTAATATATACAGCCCATCACAGCCTCCAGGTAACATATACAGCCAAGCAGAGGCTCCAGGTAATATATATATATATATAGACTAGCACAGCCTCCAGGTAATATATACAGCCCAGCATAGCCTCAAGGAGGATATATACATACTAGATGTGTGCCTGATGCCATCACATTGGAGGGCGAGGATCAGTGCGGTGGCGGGCGGCTAAGTGGACACACACACACCTACACACACAGATCTACACACACAGACACACACCTACATACCACCCCCTCCGGTCTCACCCATTGTTTATGGAAGTTTGAGCCGGGAATGAGGTGGCCAGAGCAGGATGAAGGCTCGGTGATCAGCGCAGGATGAAGGCTCGGATGTCAGCGCAGGATGGCGGCTCGGTGATCAGCGCAGGATGGAGGGGGTTAATAGTGGAGGAGCATAGGATCAGAGGGGGGCTCCATGGCGGGTGTTGGAGCTCCC
This sequence comes from Allobates femoralis, assembly GCA_033576535.1. Taxonomy (NCBI): domain Eukaryota; kingdom Metazoa; phylum Chordata; class Amphibia; order Anura; family Aromobatidae; genus Allobates; species Allobates femoralis. The sequence continues at coordinate 51,150 of JARQOC010000054.1, read as the reverse complement.
CCGTGCCTGGCTGGGCTTCAGGGAGTGGTCCAGTAGCGGTGGCTGGTACTGGGCATGGCGGCCCCCAGAGACTCCGCCCAGTCTCTACCCCAGCTCCGCCTCCACCCAAACATTCATTATATATATATAATGGACCAACACCAAAAATTATCTCAATTTATGTGCAAAGCTTTCCCAACCAGCAATCCAGATGGTTCCTTACAATAGAGTAAAAAAAAGAAAAATCAGGACAAAAGAATAGAAAAAAGTGGACTTTATTGCCCAATGCTAGGCCACGCCATTGGGCAATAAAGTCCACTTTTTTCTATTTTTTGCTGCATCACGTGGCGGTGATGGACAGGAGACTGGTCCACTCAAGAAGTGAGGAGATCGGAGCCTGCCCCCTCACCTCTGGGCCTGCATGACTTCGGGCAACCCTTCACACACACTTATATGCAATAACACACACATACTGACATGCAGTAACATACACATTGACACAGACACATACCGACATACCGTAACACACACACATACTGACATACAGTAACACACACATTAACACACACACTGACACACACACATACTGACATATAGTAACACACACATTGACACACACACACACTGACATACAGTAACACACACATTGACACACACACTGACATACAGTAACACACACATTGACACACACACACACTGACAAACAGTAACCTAGTGGTGGCCCTGGGTGAGCTGACCTCTCATCTTCATAGTGCGCTCTGTCCTTGGCTCACGGGCTCTGCCTCAGCGTTGACAGCTTCAGGTGGTTCCTCCTGTGCTGGAGCCTCGGTAATCTTGGCTTTCTGTTCTTCGGGATGAGCGGCAGCGTCCTGTGGAGCCGGGTGAGATCCTGTGACCTCATCAGATTCCCAAGCACTACAAGGGAGGGTAACAGACTGTGATGTCATCATCAGGGGAGGGACCTGGACCACCCCCACACAAACATCTGCCATGCCCCTGAGCTGACAACACAAAGTCCCAAATGAGAGGTGAACAGAGAAATCTGGAGGACAGGAGGGAGACGGAGGGGAAAGAGAATGAAGGGAGATGGAGGAGAAAGAGGGCAGACAGGGACGGAGGAGAAAAAGGGCAGAGCGGGACGGAGGAGAAAGAGGGCAGAGCGGGACGGAGGAGAAAGAGGGCAGAGCGGGACGGAGGAGAAAGAGGACAGAGCGGGACGGAGGAGAAAGAGGACAGAGCGGGACGAAGGAGAAAGAGGACAGAGAGGGTAAGTTACATGAATGTGCATCCAAAGCTCCTGTCTCACTGACACTCAGGATCTGGCTGGCTGCTTCTTTGCACAACGGGGCCCTCAAGCACTGCAGGCCCCCCGACTTCAGTAGTTATGCCCCTGGGTCTCCTATCCTGGTGTATAGGTTCCCCATTCTGGTATATACAGTATATCTCCCAGTATGGTAAATATGTCCTCCAACCTGGTATATATGGGCCCATACTGGTCAGTGTACAGATGGGGACACATGATATATAATGCACTGTATTCATCACACCTGGTACTGCCTACAGGACATCACATATATATGGAGCCATATAAAATAATATGTGATGTCCTGTAGGTTTAGATGTGATCAGTCAGTGCAGGGCTCTGTATACTGAGGTCTGTGGTGTCTGCTGGGGTCATAGTGCTTTATTGCAGGAGTCTGCTCTTTCCTGTAGGTCGGGTGATGCTGGAGCCGATAATCCAGCTCTGACAGCCCGACCTGATCTGCCACAGACTCCTGCAATCACTCACTCTGATCCCCAGCAGAGCAGACCCTGACCGGACTGAGGAGCGTCCTGCTGCCCTCCTGCCCCACACCATGATTAATGACCTCCTGCTTACCAGCATCTTCTGAGGTCAGTCCATCCACAAGCTGCTCTCCGGGAGGCTGAAGGAGCAGGTGAAGTGTCCCTCTGCAGACCCCGTCCACACAGTGTGCAGGAGGCCTGTCTGCAGCTGCTGATGTGATCTGCGAGCAGCCTGGCGGGAGAATAGTTACATTCAAATCCACAGTGCGCTCCCCAGGCAGCCCGAGCAGCTCCAACAGCTGAGGTTGGTGCGCCCCCTGCACTCCCAGGCCCAGTCGCAGTCCCGACCGCTGCGACTGTGATTGTTACACCCAGAGCAGTGGAGGCAGGAGCCTTGAGGGGGCCCCCTAGCCGGTCGGGGCCCTGGTGCAGCTGCACCAGCTGCACCACGGTAGGTCTGCCCCTGTATCCAGCGTATATGTGCTCCTGTGTAATTGTTACCCTTGGTTTATGAGATTTTATGTTAATAGATAACTATATAATAGTGGTATACTGTATAGCTATAGGCTAAGCGCTAATCTGGTTAATATAGGTGTTATTAATGAAACTATAGGCTTGGTGCAACCCTTTTTGCGGGATGTTTATTAGTTTCTCTTAAGGCCCAGTTACACACACAGATAATTGTGCAGAGATTGTTGGCAGATCTCTGGTTGCAGTGAAATCATGGACACATTGTTACGTTTGTAAACGGCCACAAAATGGAACAATGTGTCCAAGATTTCACTGCAACCAGAGATCTGCGAACAATCTCTGCACAATTATCTATGTGTGTAACTGGGCCTTTAGTTATAAAGTAAAAAGTTTATTAAAACACTAAAAACTTGGTTTCACCACAATAACTAATTAAGATTGATATGACTCTTGGTTCTGCTGGTATATTTCCAATGTGTTGCTTCTGATCCACCTGTAATATAAATATCGGTGGTTTATCTACTTTGCCTTGGTATTAAGTTTTGGATGCTACTCTTTAATTGGCTTCTAGTAGTTACCAGGGGAGCACCAAGCCCCCTGCCGCCTGAGCCGCAGGTTGAGGACCGGGTGGGGGGGGGGTGCTGTCAGAGCCCAGCACTGCCACCCCTCTATAGCCGTGAGTGAGGACCGGCGAGCGGGGGGTTGGGGGTGTGTGCTGTCAGAGCACAGCCGCTCCCCCTGCCTGTTGCCGCCTGAATGAAAGGGCTCACACTGTCCAATGGACGGTGCGGCCCTGGTAGTTACCTCTTATAGACCTGATGGTGATTCAACTGTAATTTTTTGATAGCAGACTTGCTGGGTTCTTCTTATGTCCTATGGTTAAATTTAATATACCGTATATACTCGTGTATAAGCCGACCCGTGTATAAGCCGACCCCCCTACTTTTGCCCCCAAAACCTGGGAAAACATATTGACTCGTGTATAAGCCGAGGGTGGACCCCAGCACAGGTATACAGAATTAAGTGAAACAGCTTTTTTTTATTTTTTGTGTTATATGCAAAAGAGAAAATTATAAACAACAATCTACAGCAAAAAACAATAGGAGGGAAAAAATAGAAAAGCCTAAAGCTTGCTGTGACACTGGTATTGGCACCCTTTACATTAAATTAGTATAAAATACATTTTAACTCGCCTTTGGTTAATCACAAATGAGAATCACCTATGATAAATTGTCGGTGCCCATGTGACATGAATTAGCCAATGAATAATGACTTCAGTGTTTTAAAAAAGCCACATGTTAGTGTCACGCTGGGTGTAGAGAAACACCCAGTGCTAATCGACGACAGGAGGGGGATGGCGTCTGTAATGCTAAGGGCAAAAGGGGAGATGGTGACCCCTAAATAAACTAGCACTGGCACCAAGCTCCCCTAACATCCCTATACAGTTTCCGCAACTGTCGCCAGCAGTATATCTATTCCCTGACTGACCCTGAACTACTACTAAGTAAGGGTGGCTTCACACTTGCGTTTGTGTCTGCATGCATATGGCATGCAGATGCAAACGCAGTGCAAATGCAGCCATATTAATATAAACGCAGCTGATCTCCCGCCGGTGTCGGTGCGGGATATTTGAAGACACAGCTGATCTTACAGCTGTTTGAAATCTCCTGCACCGACACTGAATAGGGTGATATCGGTGCAGGAGATAAGAAACAGCTGATCGCTGCTTCAAATCTCCTGCGCCAACCTCACCTATTCAGTGTCGCGCGGGAGATTTAAACAGCTGTCAGATCAGCTGTGTCTTCAAATCTCCCGCGCCAACAAGGGCAGCAGAGCAGCGGCGGCTGTGGCTGATCTCCCGGCGGCCACCGGGAGAGATTTCAATGAGATCCGTAGCAACCGCGAACGCACAAAAAATGCAACATGATGAGTTCGAAGTGCGCTCAGAGGGTGCACAAATTATGCGCATCCGAGCGCAAACGCAGCCAAACGCAGCCATACGCAGGCACATGCATTCCCATGTTAAATATAGGAACGCATGTGCGCAAGCGTTTTGCTGCATTCAGTGCGCTGCGTTCCAAACGCAAATGTGAAGGCACCCTAAGGATCAGAGTGGGTGAACACTAGTCAGCCCGGCTACCAACTAAAGATACAAACAAGAAGGGAAGGGAATAAACACTTAGCTTGAGAAGATCCATAGAGCAATTCAACAGAACTCCAGGATACCTTGCAAGAGCTGAAAAGCTTCCTCCAAACACCTGACAAGCTATCACCAGCAGTGCATCCTGGGAGTCAAGGGGAATATATACACAGCTCAAGGTAAGGGATCAGCTGGGTCCTAGTGATCTCCAACTTTCACTAAAAGGGAAATGCCTCAAAGCGACAGAGACATTTCTTTTTTTTTTTTTTTTTTTTTTTTTTTAATAATTCATTGTTTATAGTTTTTTAACATACAAATAAAACACATTAAATTGTATATTCTGAACAATAAAATCAAAACGTGCAGATAAACCCAAGATAAGAAAGAAAAGAGATGGTAGAAAGAGAAAAAAAAAAAGAAGAGGGAACTGGGAGGGGAGCAGGAGGCAGTATAGGGGAAAAGGAGGAGCAGAATGGAACCCTACTCTCCATCATAAAGAATCTATCAGTCTGAACAATCACTCGTCCTACAAAGTTTCTTATAAGTCTGTCTGTTGGAATTGCATCCAGCTGAACCATATTATCTCGAAAGATCGTATACGAGTCATGTACTGAAGAAGTTAAATCTTCCATATGCATAAGGTCGTTTACCTTCGCTATCCACATCGACATAGGTGGACATATCGTCTGTCTCCATAGGAGCGGAACACATGCCCAGGCTGCCATCACCAAGAATCATAGCAAGGAATATTTGTATCTCTTAATGGGCATCTCACAGTGGTGGAGCAGGAACAGTGCCGGACCCAGTTCTCCCCTGAAATTTGTGATCACGCGAACAGTGTTACATACTTCGAACCAAAATGGGCTGAGGACACTGCATTCCCAGAATATATGCAGATATGTGCCTTCCTTCACACCGCAACGCCAACACACCGAGTCAGTAGCAGGAAACATTTTATGTAGAAGTGGAGGGACCCTGTACCATCGTGTAAGTATTTTATAATTTGCCTCGTGGAAGCGCAACTAATCAAAGTAACATGTGCCAAAGTAAAGATCCTGGTTCTCTGTTCTGGGCTAAACTCCAACTCCAGGTCTGCTTCCCATTGTAACATGAAACTAGGTGTCATCAGATCTGGAGGCTAGGTCAGTAGTGCGTATGTTTTAGAAAGAGCATGTCTACATGAGCCCATGCCGTGGCACAGGGTTTCAAATACTGTTTTCGACCTACGAAACTCTGCTTTAGACTGGAGGCTATGAAAGAAATGATTCAGTTGCAAAGATCTCCAAAATCCCAACGAACAGGGGGTTGAAATGGAGGTCAGTGTTTCCAGAGTCGGCTATGCTTCGTCTCTTCCCCAACTCTCCACCCTGTCGATACTTGAATTGATCCAGTGTCTAAAAATTGGATCATCAATGCTCGGCGTAAACTTCGGGTGACTAATTATCGGAGTAAGGATCGAGTCAGTGGGTATCAGTGTCAAGCAGATTAATTTATGGCTGCAAACAAATAATGTGGGGCTGATAGTCGGGTGGTTAAAAAGGTCATTAGTCGAGCTTAGTTTTACCCACGGTAAAGTGTGTAGATGAAGCCGTGTGAAACTCTGTTCGATTTGGACCCAGTTCTTATTGCCCCATTTCTGCACCAATCTAATACTCGTGCCAAGTGGCTTGCCCAATGGTACGATACAATATCTGGAAGTCCAACTCCACCCTCTCTCTTGGATCGAAAAAGAATCGACTTCGCCACACTTGCACACTTCTTATTCCATGTAAAAGCAATCTGTATTTGAGAGATTGACTTAAATAAGGAGGAGGGTATTCTAATAGGGAGGGCTTGCAGGTAATATAAAATCTTAGGCAAAATCATCATTTTAAAGAGCTGACATCTGCCTGGCCATGTAAATGTTAATCTCATCCATCTATCACAATCAGCCCGAATTAAACGTAAAAGGGTAGGGAAATTGGTCTCATAGAGGTATTTTAGGTCAGACGTTATCTGAAGTCCCAGATAAGTTATAGCCCACTGTGACCAGCGAAACCCAAAGGTTCCTTTCAAATTCTCCACTAGTTTGGGCGGTAGAGATATATTTAACCCTTCAGATTTTGATTGATTAATTCTAAAATTGGAGAGGCTAGAATACTTCTCCATCTCTTTCAAAAGGTTAAGGAGAGAAATCGCTGGGTTTGTCAGAAAAAACAGCAGGTCATCTGCATAGGCAGCAATTTTAAATGTGGACAAATTCACCTTGATTCCAGATATATCCTGGTTCGCCCGTATGTGTCTCAGAAATGATTCGAGAGATAATATAAAAATCAACCCTGTCTGGTTCCGTTCAAGATGTCAAACGGCTCTGATAGAATGCCGATCACCCGGACCGTAGCAGACGAAGCCGAGTACAGCGACAACACCCAATGTATCATCCTAATTCCCAAACCTATATGGGCCAGGGTTTCCTCCATAAACGTCCAATTGACAATGTCGAACGCTTTTTCAGCGTCTGTTGACAAAAGCATCATTGGTCTTAAAGTCTTTAGGACACCAATTTATAAATTTATTATATTTATTATATATTTATAAATTTAATTTATTGTAAATTAGTGTCCTAAAGAATTTATGACCACTAGGCCTGCCTGATTGAAGATCCTCTCCAAGGCTGCTTTGTTTATTTTGCCAAATGTCCAGTCCCTGTAATGTTTATTCAGTCACATGTCCAATCATTTTAGTTGTGCATGTGTCGAGCCCACTGGGACGGGGGTACTCGGTACCAGACCGGGTCTGCTGCAGGGGATGTCACGGATGGTCCTGCTCCGGACCGTGTCCCGGGCCCTGGCAACAATAAGGGGAATATTTACAGGGGATAATGTCTGTCGTGACGCCACCCACAGTGTGGGTCTCCGGACAGTATGGCGGTGGCTCGGACCCCTATGGGCCCTCCGGGTTGCCACTGAGCTGCCTGTGAATTTGGGGTAGGAACCCTAACGTGTAGCTAGAGTTCCCTGTCGGTTGTCTGGGGATACCGGGTGAAGCGTCGGTCCCCTTCAGAGCCGACACTCTGCTGCTAGCCTAGCCTCCAATAGTCCTCAGGGGTGAGGCTTTACCAGGCTCTCTCTAACCGTGTCTTCGGGTTCAATAGGAGGGCTACTCCGCCTGCAGTCTGCCGTCTTGGCCGTGGTTCTAGGGCCCAGTGTCACTGTCCCGCTCGTCCCTCACACTCCTGGGGTGCTGGCTCCGGACGTGCTTTCTCTCTGTGGCTCGCAATGGCTCTCCAGATTCTGCGCTCCTTCTACCCCACTCTTCCAGGACATGTGCTTCTGTCTTTGCATCTCAGCCTACACCGTCCTACTGACTCCTTTCTCCTCCCCCTGCTCTATATCTACCCTCTGTCACCTGACTTGCTTGCTGGCCCACCCACTGTCTCTAAACCCACCACCCCTTGCCTGCCTAGAGTTCCCAGGCTCCTGGTTGGGTGCTGTCCTCTACGGCTACATGGGTTGTGTGGGCTATGAGGGTATTGGTGTTCAACTGTCGTTCCTACCTTCCTGGCTGCAGTTCCCTTTGTGGCCTCCTGGTTGCAGGGGCGCAACACATGCATATATTTTGTGTTTCATTCAATATCTTGTCATACCATGCCTGATGAAGAGATCTGAGTAGTCTCGAAAGCTCGCCTCATAACATCATTTATTTAATTTTTGATAGCCATTAAAAGGTATCACAACTACAAGATTTTTATCTTGTTTCTCACACTGAGAGCAATCAACATTTTCTCAACTGGCTAACACGGTACCAAACCTATTTTTTCAAAAACACAGCAAAACCTGTGGTGTTTCCACTTCCTGCACCAAACAAAAACCAATGTGTGTGGACAGCTTTTCCTCAAATCCCATAGATTTTGATGTGAACCAAAAATATAGGAAAGTATTAGCATACATTAGCATAAAACACAGGTAAATACGCAGGTCAAAAACGGAGCAAAAGCGCACTGTGTGAACTAGGCCTAATTGTTTGGAGGCTGTCATCAATGCCAAAGGGTGTGCAAAAAAGTATTCATTAGGGGTGCTTTTATTGCTGCACGCACTGTTTATTCTGTTTCTTTGAAATTGCAACATATAAGTTAACAAACCAATGTTTTATTGTTGTATTAAGGGGCTGTCACACGCGTCAATATCGCCTGCACGATATCGGCTGCACGTGACGTTGCAGCGATATTGACGCGTGTGGCATACTGAATCAACCAGCGATAAATCGCTGGTTGATGATCGCCAGGTTTTAGAATCAGTTCTAAAACCTGGCGATGGTCGCCCGGTGGACACGCAGCATCGCTGCGTGTGACACCGGGAGTAGCGATATTCCAGCTCCCAGCGCCTCTCACAAGCGCTGGGAGCTGGTATCCAAGGTAAACTGCGGGTATCTAGGCAGCGCGCGCTGCCTAGATACCCGACGTGTACCTTAGTTACCAGCCTCCTCCGCTCACCGGCTGGTATCTAAGGTACACAGCGGGTAACTAGGGTCCCTAGTTACCCGCTGTGTACCTTAGATACCAGCCGGTGAGCGGAGGAGGCTGGTAACTAAGGTACACGTCGGGTATCTAGGCAGCGCGCGCTGCCTAGATACCCGCAGTTTACCTTGGAGACCAGCCTGCTCCCGCTTCCAGCAGGCTGGCAGCGGGAGCAAGACATCGTGGAAACGATATTTAAATCGTTTCCATGATGTTTCTGGTCAATTGATCGCTGGTGAGTCTGCCTGTGTGACAGCTCACCAGCGATCAGCCGTCAATGTCGTCAGCGATCATCTCACTGACGACATTGACACGTGTGACAGGCCCTTTACTTTGGACCAGTAATTAAACAATCCTGAGGATATACAGGTGCATCTCAATGAATTAGAATATCATTAAAAAGTTAATTTATTTCAGTAATTCAATACATAAAGTGAAACACATATATTATATAGTCATTACAAACAGAATGATCTATTTCAAGTGTTTATTTATGTGAATGTTGATGATTATGGCTTACCGGCAATGAAAACCCAAATGTCATTATCTCAGAAAATTAAAGTAAGGAGGATGAAGAGTCTGAGAGATGAAATATTACCTAACTAGGTATCAGAGGCTTCACCTTGTGTGGTTGTGAGAGTCATAACCACTATAAAAGCATATCACGGCTCCTGCATTTCCACAGCGTGGTGTATATAGAGTAGGGAGGATGAAGGGTTAAAAACCACGCTGCCGTATTCCACGAGACATCAAAGGGTGGATATAATATTGATTTATTAGTCAACGTGTTTCAGGGCTCCCTGGCCCCTCCTTCAGGACAAATCAAGATCATATTGCCATGTTTCAGAGTGCCCTAAAACAAACTGACTAATAAATCAATATTATATTCACCCTTTGATGTCTAGTGGAATACGGCAGCACCGTTTTTAACCCTTTATCCTCCCCACTTTAATTTTCTGAAATAATTAACTTTGGGTTTTAATGGCTGTAAACCATAATCATCAACATTAACATAAATAAATACTTGAAATAGATCACTCTGATTGTAATGACTTTACATAATATATGCAATTCACTTTTTGCATTGAATTACTGGAAAAAAATTAACTTTTTCATGTTTTTTGATTTTAATTAATTGAGATGCACTTGTAACATTGGTGCATTTCCCTTTATTTCTGAAGATTTTATGTCTATGAAAAAAATGAAGGGGTGCCAATAATGGTGAGCAGCACTGTCAATGTAATGTGAAAGGACCCATAGGCTAAGAAAGTTGTGTAGTGTTTAAAATTGAAATATAAAAAACCATTGCCTGTTTGAAATCTGGAGAATTCTAATATCTTTGTCAAATGAAAAAAAAAATGTATGACATGAAAAGAGAAAATCAATTAACTTGTTTTAGCTGTGCGACTGTGTTGAACAAACACTTGTTAAGTGGCTTTTTATTTTAAGGAATAGAAAGAACTAGGACAAAAAAAAGGGTAGCATACATCTTCAATTCAACTGAAGGCAGCTTACCTGTGAAAAGCACATCAGGAAGGAGGGGTGTGAAGTCCAATGTGTTTGTCAGATGTGAGGAGAGAAGTCACTGCTTTGAATTTGCAGTAATTGGGAGAAGTTTGTTTAACTGATCTTAAATGGAGAGAAGGGAATTAATTTGCTAATAGGGATCAGCATACAACAGAGACTTAAAAAGAATTCACTAGCCTTTTAATGAATGCACAAATCACAGGAGAGAGATCAGCTCAGGGGGTGTGAAAGCAAATATTTACTAAACTTGCTGTATATTTCATTACCTGAATGCTATTAGTGACATATTGGGCTACTTTTTATTCCTCTTGTAGGTAAGGCCGGCTTCACACCACGGTTTTGTGGTGTCAGGTTCAGTCCGGTTTGAACCGGACCTGATCCGATTTTGGCCCCATGTGTCCCTATGGTGCCGGCAGGGGCGTAACTACAATAGGTGCAGGTGTTGCGATCGCACCCGGGCCCTGCAGCCTAGAGGGCCCCAAAAGTCCCTTTGGCCCATAAAAAAAGACAAATACTATTAAAGATTTGCAATAATTGGGGGCCCCGTTGGAGCTTTCGCATCGGGGCCCCTGGGCCTGAAGTTACGCCACTGGGTGCCGGATTGGCCTTATTTGGCCTCCGCTTTTGTGCTTTTGCGGGAGGATCCAGTTGTTAGTTTTTTTGCACCGGACACAAAATCGGAGTCTGCATCATTTTTTGTGTCCGGAGCAAAAAACAAACAAAACTGGATCCTCCTGGATCCTGGATCCACCCATAACATGGGAGTCTATGGGCGCCAGATCGCCCCGATTCCGCCAAGTAAACCAGATCGTTTTCTGGATGCCTTTTACTGAAGAGCGGCGTCTCTGAAATGCAGCTGCGCTCATTCAGCACCATAGACAGAGCAGCATTTTAGAGCCAGCGCTGACGTTCAGCACCATGAAGAGCTCTACGGCTGAAATTTCAGCATCGCAGGTAGCTCCCCTGCACACGCGGTGCTGAAATTTCTGTACTGAACAGCAGCAGGAACGAGCAGAAACGAATCCTGCAAAAAACAAGATTGGAGGGCATATTTGCCCTCAGTTTCTGCTTGTCCTGGGCTGTCAGGTTCTGTCCGGTGCATCCTGCAAACACCAGACAGAACCTGACAGCTCAAAACCGTGGTGTGAAGCCAGCCTAAACCACAAGATATCCAAAAATTAGTTGCATACTCTTGGGGAATGGAGTAGAAATTCTAGGCATGTGAATATCAATCTTGGCAACTTTGTGAGTTGCAACATGACCCCGTTTATTTAAATTCTGGTGTGATGCAGCAACGCTATGTGTCCCAACCACAGTTAGCGCGTGACCCCTAGCCTAAACCACCTTTAGAATATCCCTTTTTATGGTGCCATCCACCAGAAATTAAGATTCATGATAATGTTTAGGTTAATTATTTCAGTCCATCTAATATACCGTAATTCGAAAAACTATTTTTTTCAAAGTGGTAGTGGGTGCAGTTGAAGATTTATGCAGTTGTATATTATGTATTTATTTGGCTTCAAACAATAAGTATATAGCAGGTGAAATAAGTATTAAACACATCACCAAGTAAATATATTTCTAAAGGTGCTATTGAAATTAATTTCTCACCAGAGGTTGGTAACAACCCATCCAATCCACGCAGGCAAATATGGGATGCCCTGTAAATAGCTCAACTCACAACTTTTAATGTCAAAATAACTGGCAACAAAAGTGAGTACACTCTTAAGTGTAAATGGCAAAATTGTGCCCACAGTGGCAATATTCTGTGTGGCCACCATTATTTTCAAGCACTGCATTGCTCTCTTGTACATGGAGTTCATCAGAGCTTCACATGAGTCACTGGAATCCTTTTCCACTCCTCCCTGACAACATTACAGAGCTAGTGGATGTTAGAGACCTTGCACTCCTCCCCCTTCCATTTGAGGATGCCACACAGATGCTTAATAGGATTTTGTTCTGAAAACATGCTTGACCAGTCAAGCACCATTACATTCAGTTTCTTTAGCAAGGCAGTGGATGTCTTGGAGGTGTGTTTTGGGTTATTATATTGTAATACTGCTCTGCAGCCCAGTTTCTGAATGGTGGATGCTCTGCTTCTGTATGTCACAGAACATGTTGACATTAATGTTTCCCTCAATGAACTGTAGCTTGCCACAGCCAACAGCACTCATGCAGCCCCAAACCATGACAGTCCCACCCAGTGGCGTAACTTCAGACTGTATGCAAGACCTCAACATCATAAACACTTCAGTCCTCAGACTTGACGCCCCAATTACCTATGTGTCAACCCGTGTCACAACTCTCCAAAAGCACAATGGATTGTGAGGAAACAGATGGGCAATTCTGCAGACACGTTCACACATTCTATTCCATTAACATCAGAGGTCTGCTCCAAAGATTCACATTCTCCAGAGGAGGAAAGCATAATAATAATAATAATATTTATTCATTTATATAGCACTATTAATTCCATAGCACTTTACATACATCAGTAATGCTGTCTCTCTTGGAGCTCACAATCTAAATATCCTATCAGTATGTTTTTACAATGTGGGAGGAAACCAGAGTTCCCGGAGGAAACCCACGGAAACATGGGGAGAACATACAAACTCCTTGCAGGTGTTGTCCTTGGTGTCCTTGGTGGGAATTGAACCCAGGACCTCAGGACCCCAGTGCTGCAAAGGCTGCAGTGCTAACCACTTGAGCCACCGTGCCGCCCGCATATGCAGGAATGCCCAAAATCTTTTGAAGTTGGATACCGGGACAGAGGAAGTATGGTCCCAGCAGAATCCAGATCTTTGTCACCAATGTTAACCCCAAGGGGTGCAGGTGATGATAATAAAGAGACTCTGATACCTGAGAAACACCCACACAGTACTGTGAGTTCAGAGCAGGTAGTGGAGGGGTAGTGGAAGAGGGTGACTCTCATGGTGAGGAGTGTGACAAAAGAGAGGATGATGATGATGTTCTAGATGCCACTTGGAATGAGTCCAGAGTCACACAGCTGAGTAGTTCAGCAGAAGAGGAGAAGGAGTAAGACGAGGAGGTTAGGTTGCGTGTTCCCGCACAGAGACTGAGGATTGCAAGCATCCTCAGCTATAACTCTGGCTTTGGATAGCAGGATCTGCAGTTGTCGAAGGCGGCAAGGGTTGCCTAACCTGGGCCTTTTTTCACACCGCAAAAGATGGCCCAACTCACGTTATTTGCAAACTTTGTAGTCAAAAATTAAGTAGAGACAAAAATCCCACCAATTTGACTAGTACATGCATTAACTGCCACATAGCCCAGCACCATGCGTTAGTTTGGACAAATTACTGCGGTAAAACTGTACCTAGTGGGCCTCACTGAACACCGCCCGACACATCAAATGCATCTGCTGCTTCTTCCTCAAACAGCGTGGAAAGTGTTGTCCGACAGATGTCGGCTGCAGAATCTCCAATCATTTACCTGCTACAGTCGGGGTGACTGACAGACCCTCAGCTGATATGGAAGAAGACACGCCTACACGCCTACTGGTTTGGACCGATCCTAGACAACGAGTACACCACTCGTTTGTCAACCCACCATAACATCTGGATCTGCTCCTCCATCACAGTGCAGCAGAATTGTCAGGTACACCCTACTCCACCCAGTCTCATCACAGCAGCCAGCCCTCGGTCCCACTGTTGTGTCCTCCTACATATCCCAAATGAAAGAGCTTGAACTTCACCATCTCCCATTTGTTGGCGACGGAAATGCTGTCTTTCCGCCTGGTGGATACAGACGATTTCTAAAACCTGATGGCCGTTGCAGCCTCCATGTATCAGTTGCCCAGTTGTCACCACTTCTTGCAGCATGCTGTGCCTGCCCTACACCAGCATATTGCAGACATCATCACTTGCTCCTTGAGAAACTCTGTGTGTGACAGGGTGCATATCATCACTGACACTTGGACGAGCCACTTGGCCAGTGACGTTACATCTTCACTGGGCACTGGGTATTCCTTGTAGCTGCGGGGCCAGGGGAAAATGGGCTACTCCCCAAGGTTTGAAATCTACAATACTTTTGGAACCAACCTCTACCTCCTCATCCCCTGCTTCTGCCTCCTCCACATCCTCTAGGGCCTCCAGTTGCACCTCCAACCTCTCCCTTAATGTTCCAGACAGAATCCCCCCACCTCCGTACTGCACTGCCAGGTCTCGCTGCTACCAGGTAGTGTTGAAATTAAATTGCATTAAACCTGGTGGCGGCCCTACACAGGGGCAAACTTACACATGTGCCTTGCATCACTCACATACTCATCCTGGTTGTCCAGCAATTCCTACATGACTTTCCCAGCCTGGATGAGCACAATGCACAGTCGCTGTGCGCTACTTCTGCCATTCTCACCCCATGGTTCATCACTACAGAGGTCTTTCAGACAACCGGTAGTGTCCTGACCGATAAGCACATCCAGCTGTCTCCTGGAAGTGTAGACTGCCTAACTTTCATCAAGATGAACAAGTCATGGCTCTCCAAGTACTTCTCCACCCCAAAGTAGGTGATGTACTTTTCAGTGTACTGCATTGATCTCGCCATTATACAATTTTTATTCTGTGTCAATTGATGCTCCTTGCTGGTATCTGTCCCTAATTTTTTGAAATGTGGAGACTCTTCTTGGGGTATCCTTGTCTCTTGAACTAAGCAGGGCTATGTGAGTACGATGCTTAAATATATAACTCGTTTCCCTGTTACTAATAAGTATTTAACTTAAAATGCTAGGACAGACCCTGTGACATGCATGCAGGTTGCGCCATTCTCCAATTTTTATTCTGAGTCAATTGATGCCACTTTAGTGGTATCTGGCCATCATTTTTTGAAATGTGGAGACTCTTCTTATGGTTTCCTTGTCTGTTTTCTGAATTTAGCAGGGCACTCTGAGCACCATGCCTACATCTGAAGCTTGAAATACTGGGTCATGCCGTGTCCCATGCACCCATAATGCACAATGCTGAAAATGTTAACTCTTAGGAATAGATGGCACTTTTCCTGGTGTCTGTCCCTAATTTGAGCTGTTTTGGCAGCTTTTGGACCATTTTAAGGTGTTTTGTAGGCCTTTGATCTTGTCTCCCATTGATTTGAATGTGGTTTGAATGTTAGGTGAACTGTTAGGCGAACATTGCCTGTTCGGCAAACCGGACCGAATCCGAACTTCCAAAGGTTCATTTATCAAGATGGAAAGCTCGAACATGAGACTCCTAGTCAATATAAAGAAGGCAAATATATTAACTACTGTCTGTTATGAGCGGGACATATTTGGGATAGACTACGATGAACTGGAAGTTGTAAGAGACTTCAACCTACTTGGGTCAATGATCACTCAAAATGCAGTGATGACACCAAAGTGAACAGAAGAATAGCAATGGGCAAATCAAGAATGAAATCACTGGACAAACTCCAATTGAGGAGCATTTAACTGGAGATGAAGACATGGCTCGTTTATACTTTAGTCTCTTCTATGGTAACATTTGGATGTGAAACCTAAATAATAAGGGAACAAGACAGAAGAATAATCAACAACTTCGAAATGTGGTGCTGGAGAAGTATGTTATCAATACCATGGATGGCATGGAAAAAAAAAATCAATTTTTGGAACAAATCAAACTAGTCATGTCACTCAAAGCAAGCATAACCATGCTACGACTTGCCTACTTTGGACATATCATACAAAGAGAGCAATCACTGGAGAAAGACATTTTGGTTGGAAGAAAAGAAGGAACAACATGAAGAGGAAGACCAGCAACTTGATGGCTTGATACTATCAAGAAAACATTGGAGAAGATCCTGGAGAAGATCCTGGTGGACCTATCTAGGCTTCCACAAAATTGATCATCCCACAGTTGTAATGTGCGGACAGGAAAGATGTTAGTCACACAGCGTAACAGATATGGACAGTGGGATAGTAAAGGGAAAGAAGGTCTTAACAGTAGGGAGCGGGGGATGGGGATGCCACCTGATACTGGCCTGTATCTGTCCCTCCCTCCCCCAAGAGACCTAAGCAGGTCCTTTACCTGCCATGGTCACATGCCTAGTCCCTCCCTGTCACCTAAAGCAACTCTGGCTAGTGCGTAGGCCGGTGAGTACATTAGATGTCACCTCTAGCGTAATAACACATGAGGATAGGTAGACATAGGGGTTGTAAAATGAAAAAGATATCACCAAAAGGGTGGAAGCCAGACTCCAAAAATATTTAAACAGCTCCTAGATACCAGGTCTCCAGCATCACCAGCATGAAAGCTCCACACACCAGGACATTCATGCATAGAAGACTCTATAAATGATGTCAGGTGATGGGTCATGTGACTATTTAAAGGGTGGTGGGAGTGGTCAGCAAAACCATATCACCTGACCAGAAACAGCAGCAGCGAAAAACAGACATTATCCCTCGCAGGTCTGAAGGAAATAAACTCATTTAATATATACCACAGACTCCTGAGCTGTAATTCATGACAGCATGTTCCCCTGTACTAAGTGCTCAGGACCCTCAAAGCCTGACTTGTCCAGAAATGACATCAACTAACCAGTCTGATTACAAAAATTGTAGATGAGAGTAAGGCTACGTTCACACGCAACGTATTTCCCGAGCTTTTTTTACGCCGCACTTTTGCTCAAAAGTGCATCTGCATTTCTCGGCAAAGTGAATGGACTTTCACTTTTGCTGTTCAGACGTTGCGTAATTTAGCGCCACACTTTTGGCGGCAAAAGCGTCTGTGTAAAAAGAATGAACATGTTAATTCTTTGCGCTTAATAGCACAAGCTTCTCTCTGTAAGACTGAAGGCACACTGTGCGAGGGACTCGCGCGAGTGCAATGCGAGGGAAACTCGCATTGCACTCGGACCAGTGTTGCCCTATCAGGCAGGGCACACTGGTGCGAGTCCCCCGCACCTAACTCGCATTGTGAGTCAGAAGCGAGTGCAGTCGCAGCATGCTGCGACTGCACGGGATTCTGACGCGTGTGAGTGCAATGCAAGTGTATGGGAGCGAGAAAATCTCGCCCTTAAACAGCACACGGTGCGATATTCACACGAGTGTGCTGTTCAAATCGCTTCAAACTCGCCGGCTGTCAAAAGCCAGCAAGTTTCAATGTCCCAACATGCGCATAGAGTAATAATCATCCTACCCCGCTGTGACAGCAGCGGTGCAAGATGATTATTATAATGTGCTTTAACACTCATGTCATGCCTGCGACAAGGGTGGCCACATAGGGAACTGCAGCCAGGCAGATTGGAGGCAGTTTGTGCACCAAACACCCTCACAGCACACACACCCACAGGAGCACAGCACCCAGCCCAGAGCCCGGGACTCTAGGCGGGCAAGGGGTGGTGCGGTTTAGTGGGAAGTGGGTGGGAAGGTAGGTCAGGTGGTAGACCAAGACAAAAGGAGGAACACTGGGAGGAGTTAGCCAGTAGGCCAGAGTGAGCCGAGAGGTAAAGACAACAACAGTAAAGAGTAAAGAGAAAGACCCTTCCCGGAGGGATAGGGCTCCCTGGAGACTCAGAATCCACAGCGACACAGATCCATGGAGAGAAAGCTCGTCCATAGCCGGTAGCCCAAAAGGAAAGTGAGGACAGAGACCGGACCAGTACCACCGTGTCCGAGGAATACTGCAGCGTAGACTGGCTGCAGGAGGGAAAGGTTTCCCTGGAAGTATCTGGATAGCCACACGGGTGGGAAAGAGCCGGTGATCCCTTGCAAGACAGGGACACCTAAGCTAGGCTGAAACCAGAGTGTTGACTCTGAGGGGGACTGCTGCTACACGCCGGCTCCCCAGACAAACCGGTGGGGAACACAGATTCCAGATCCGTGTTCCTACTACAGGATTGGAGGCTCAACAACACTTTGGAGGACCCGGCTTACTGCCCATCCACATAGGGGGAAGCCACATAAAAGGGACCGAGTTGCCGTCATACAATCCACAAGGAAGAACAGAGAGATAGAGAACAATCCAGAAAGGTTAAATAGAAAGAGTGAGGGGTCTCAGAGCGACAGCCTGGCTGCAGTGGGTTCAAAGTGTCCGGAGTAATTTGTGTTAAGAACTGAACTGTGAGAACTGTTTGACTTGGAAGAACTTGAGAGTTAACCCGGTGAACCCTGCTTCCATCTCCCGTGTATGATTCCAGGTATACAGAACTTTGATTACGCCTTTTACCTTGTCAGGAGCAACCTGACCCGCTGCGGGCTCATCCACCTTGCTGCAGCATCCATCCATCCTCCTGACAGAAGCACACTGCAGCGGTGGTCTCCTTACTGGCCACAAACCGTGGGTGGTGTCACGACAAACTATGCCTGTAAATACCCCTTTTACTTGTGGGAATCCGGGACACGGTCCGGACCAAGACCGCCGTGATATCCCCAGCAGTACCCCGGTCCAACACCGAGTACCCCGTCCCAGTGGGCTCCACACATCAAACACGCTCCGTATTTGATGCACAACAGTGTGCCTTCAGCCTAAATGCCATCATAAGCACTGGAATACGCATTGTCATTCAGATAATGCTCTATTCCAGTGCCTATAAGAGCGGGCGCAGAAGGAAATGATGTCACACGGGGGCAGGAATAATCCTGTTCCTGTGTGACATGTGTGTACTTTCACTTTAGCGTACATGCACTGCTAAAGTGAAATAAAAGTGAATAATGGTAATAAAAATTAAAAAATAAAATAGTCACCTCTCCGCAGACTGTCCCGGGATGCGAGCCGTCCACGTCCGATCGCTGCAAGGACCTGAATCAACTGACCGGCGGCAAACCTATCAGCTGACGTGTCATCTGACAGCATCAGCTGAGCGTATTAAACTGCCCGCCAATACCGATCAGCTGATGTGTTAGCTGACAGGATCAGCTGAGCAGTTTTGGCAGGTGATTTAAACCGCTCAGCTGATGCTGTCAGGTGACATATCAGCTGATCGGTTTGCCGCCATGTCAGCTGATTCAGGTCCTTGTGCGGCGCCCCTGCAGACCGGTCGACACGAGATGCCACAGCAGCTGGGACTGGTAACACACACACACCCAACACATCCCCCGCTCCCAAGTCTAAGTTACTTCATGTCTAGCAACAGGATAGCGGGAGGAGCAAGGTGGAGGGTGGAGCGTTAGGAGAAGACCCGGTAAGGGGTGGGAGCCGAACACAACCACAAAAAGGACAGCCACACAACACCAGGAGCTTTTTGGCTAGTTGAGTGAAGGAGAAGTAATGAGAGAACAAGAGTAACACCCATCAGCCAGAGACACCAGATGGAAAGAACCCAGAACTGGCGGCCTGTGCCACCACATGGCTAGGCCAGGTCCCAGGTTAAGAACCGAGGGAAGACAGAGGGGGTCCAAGGTGAACCCGGGTCAGCGGGGACACCGAGGGACTGGGCCGGAACCAGAGTACCGGCTCTGCTGAAGTGGCAGGGAAGCTGTATGCCCCAACCACGAACCCCTGCGGGGTGCAAGGTCTTTATATCCCAAGACCCAACCTCCAGCACAGTAATAGGAAGGCTGTCGAACTAGTACTAGGAATCCCGGAAGGGTGCCCACAGAGAGCCCGTGACCACTAAACTGTAGCTAGTATGCGGAACAGAGAAGAGAGAGGCCCGAGAGGAGCATGAAAGGGGGTGTTGCAGGCAAGCTGTCCTAGCTGCTGATACCACACGGGAGCTGCTGTTGTACTGAACTTTGCTGTAACATCTAACGAGTGAAGAAGTAAACCCGGTAAAAGTTCAGAACTGTATGAGACTTTGTGTGCTTGAGAGGTGGAAACCGATTTCGTAAGCCGGCAGCAGGAGACTGCCCAAAGGTACCGAGACTTTGCATTACATTTACCCATACTCCACGGTAGCCCTGGAGGCCAGCCCTATCCTTGGAGGGCGCAAGAACTCAGCTGCAATCCCCATCATCCCCAGAGGTCCCGACTGCAGCGGTGGCAACATCTGGCCACAAACCACGGGTGGCGTCACGACTTTATTTTTAATTTAATTTTGCAATCCCCTTTTTATTGCTCGCCTGACAAGGGGATCACGGACTGGGTCACACCACTGTGACATCCCACAGCCCCAGACGACGAGAGGGTCCGGTTCTGAGTGCTCCACGGTCCCTGCCAGGGGCGAGACACTTGCTGCTATCGGACACCTCTCCGGGACAGTCTGCGGAGAGGTGAGTATTTAATTTTTTTATTTTTTAAACCATTGCTTTCTTTTAAACTGTAAACATAAGATTCCAGCACTCTAGTCTTCGCTTTTAATATTTTATTGCAAGTTCAATGCCTTCACATCACAGGCAATCAATGTGTACACCGATGCTTTTCGACAAGAAATGTCTTAGTCATGGCTCAGAGGTGCCACCCAACATTAGATTTAAATATACTCATCATTAAACACATGTGATACAATTAGTTATGGACACACCTGAAGAGGATATACATAGCACAAAAAAATACAACATATGTTCATATAATGAACATTTCATTAAAACCTCAAAATTGTAAAACTTGAACAGTAAGAAAAAAGAAGACTAGACTGGTTTGACATTTCCAAACTATATCACGATTTATTAATATTGCCAAATCATGTCCTGTCTTTTATTGAGACCTAAAGGGACTCTTGTACCCAGCGTAAATATCCAGTACGATCGCGGTTTAACAGCTTGCGTTTAATGTCAATTCCTCTAAAATTATTAAAGACTTTTTAAATTCCCATAAATCGCAGTGTACTCGTATTGCCACCATGCATCATTAAAAAGTGGCGTGATACTGCAGAAATATTTATAGCATTGGAGCTACTGGAATCTGAGATGTGCCTATAGATGCGCCTCATAAGTTCACCCGTCGTGCAACCGACATATTGAATCCTGCAAAGTGTGCATTCTATAAGGTATACTACATTACTGCTGGTGCAATTAATGTAGTTCTTGATTGTATATTTTCCGCCACCACTGCAGGACTCAAATGTCTAGGATTTTTGCACAAAATTACATGCTTTACATTTGTTATGGCCGCATTTGTAGAAACCCTTCAGCTCCAACCAGGTAGTACCTGGGTTGCTGTGAGAAGATTGGAACAGACTAGGAGAAAGAACTGTACCCAAAGTTGGGGCTTTTTTTGCTACAAATCGGACCGGATTACTTTCAAATATTTGCTCCAGTTTGGAATCACGGTTGAGGATGGGTAGATATTTCTTGATTATCCTCACTATTTCATTGTACTGTGGGCTATAAGCAGTTGAGAAAGTGATAGAATTATCATTAGATCTTTTCTGCCTATATTCTAGCAATTCATTCCTGTTGATTTTATTCACTATCAAGTTAGCCCTTCTTAAGGCTGCCTTCACATTTGCGTTCCCCTCCGCAGCGTTTTGCGGAGGGGATCAGCAATGTGACCGCAGCACCACAAGCTCCTATGTTTGTAATGGGAGCGCATGGTGCTGCGCTTGACTGCGCATGACCGTGCACACCCATTCACTGCCATATGTGATCTGTGGGCAGGCGGATGCCTGCACACATATCACCCAGTCTTGTCCGCACCACGAACGCGACATGTTGCATTTCTGGTGCGGACGAGACTGGGTGATTTGTGCGCAGGCATCCACAGATTCACATATGGCAGTCAAGCGCAGCACCGTGCGCTCCCATTATAAACATAGGAGCTTGCGGTGCTGCGGTCACATTGCTGATCCCCACCGCAGAACGCTGCGGAGGGGAACGCAAATGTGAAGGTAGCCTAAGATGCCTTTATTATATCCCCTTCTGCTTTAACGATCCCCCACTGCTTCTGACTCCTGCCTATAAACCCCCAGGTCAGTACAATTGCATTTCACTATTATCAATTCTCCCACAGGGATGTTCTTAATAACATAACCCGGGTGGCAGGAGTCAGCACTGAGGATCGTGTTTGCTGCTGTCGGCTTTCTGTATGGATGGATGTTAACTTTGTTAACCCGTACATCACCAATTAGTGTGATGTCCAAGAAATCTATTTCCCTTTTGTTATGAACATGGGGGAAGCGGAGGTTGAATTCATTGTTGTTAATATATCTTTTTTTTTTAATCAGATAGTTTTTATTAAAACTTTTCAACTACAATACAGAAAGAAATGCATTGCATTAAATCCCCCCCCCCCTCCTCCCACCACCACCATCCTTCCCTTCCCCCCTCCCGGTCCAGTGGGTCAGTATTCCTCAACAAAGATAGTAGTGCACATATGGATATAACATGTACCCAAGATGTTCCAAAAATCTGCATAACACATCTCCCAACTTAAAGAAATAACTCAGTCCAAAAGCAATTAATTAACAGTCGGCAGCCCCTGAAGGTCCATCCAGCCCTTCCATATTTTATCAAATACCCTCGATCTGTACCGTTTGAGGTATATAGCTTTTTCCCTACTCACGGTCAGATTCATGCTACAGATATACTCTTTGCGAGAGGGTACCGTATCAGATATCCAATGAGCCGCTATTAATTTTCTGGCAGCAAACAACATCCTAGCCACTGCTATATGCGAATAGTCATCTCCCCCTACATCCTCTGTACAGCCAAGGACACAGACAATCGGGTCTCTGGGGATGTCCAGCTCCGTTGCCCCCCGGATCAAGTGGAGTACCATAATCCAAAAAATCTGGAGGCGCGGGCACGTCCAAAACATGTGGAGAATGTCCGCGTCCTCATGTGAACATTTGGGGCAACATGAGTCCCGTCTCAGGCCTAAATCATGAAGCCACTTAGGCGCCCTGTATACCCTATAAAGGATATACAGTTGAGAGAGGCGTCTGGGCTCATTGAGCGACAGCCGGGGTATCATACTCATGATCGACTCCCAACGTTCAGCTGTTATACCCTCTATTTGCTGTTCCCATTTGTACAGTGCCCGTATCGGGTGTTTTAACAGAGCCATTGCCAAGAGGTATCCGTATACAAAGGAAATTATGCCTTTAGTGGAGGTTTGCGCGCCAATCATAGTGATAGCAGTATCATGGTGTATGTCCATACAATGTGTTTGAGCCTGCGCCATGTAGGCATGTCGCACCTGCAAATACCGGTAGAACGAGGAGTGTGGGAGCAAAAATTCACTCTGCAAGGTTTCAAATGTTTTAAAGACTCCCCGTTCCACCAGCTGAGAGAGCCACCAAATGCCCACACGTCGCCACTGCGCGAATCCCCTC
Source organism: Allobates femoralis (assembly GCA_033576535.1). Classification (NCBI taxonomy): domain Eukaryota; kingdom Metazoa; phylum Chordata; class Amphibia; order Anura; family Aromobatidae; genus Allobates; species Allobates femoralis. The sequence goes on along the minus strand of JARQOC010000054.1, from coordinate 27,595 downwards.
AGCGCCTGCAGGTGCGGCAGATGAGGGTTGTTCCAAATGGGGGTATACCGTGTAAAACCAGTGATGCCTCTCAGCCTTTTCAATTTTTCCCATACTTTAATCATGAGTAGCACCGGGGGGAGCCTGTGGGCCCAGGGTCGAAGGGTTCCAGCTTCTAATTTTGCCAGCAGAGGTCCTCGCCCCCCCAGAAACTGAAGGATACCCTTTCCTCCCCCCTGCCCCGCAACTGAGTGCTCTGCACCCCCGGTCAAATGCTGACACTGTGAGGACAGAAAATACAGCCAAGGGTTGGGCAAGGCCAGCCCCCCCTCCTCCTTACCCCTCTGCAGGTGTTCCAATTTTATCCGTGCTCCCTTTTTCCCCAAATAAGCTCCCTGAATAAGGCGTTAATTTTAAAAAATCTATTCTGTGGAAGCCAAATTGGGGAGTTATGAAGGACGTACAAAAGCTGAGGCATGATCACCATCTTCAGCAGGTTCACCCCCCCCCACCACCGAGAGGTGTAGCTTGGCCCAGGCCTTAATCTTCTGCTTAATCGTAGACATTAGAGGTGCAAGGTTTAAACGCTCATAGTCAGAAATGTCGCCCGATATATTAATGCCCAGGTATTTGAAGCTGTTTACGACTGGCACGTGGGGTATGTCAAGGACTGTGGGATCTATCGGCAAAACCACTGACTTTTCCCAATTTACGGTCAACCCCGAAACGGCCCCAAACTGTGTAAGGAGTGACATGGTATTGCGAAGTGAAGTATCAGGGTCAGCTAAAAACAACAGAAGGTCATCCGCATAGAGGGCCACCTTCTCCTCCAGCTCGCCATATCGAAATCCCTCAATATCCAGAGCACGTCTTATCCTCGAAGCCAAGGGCTCAATAGCCAGGACGAAAAGCAGCGGGGACAGCGGGCAGCCCTGCCTCGTACCTCTCTGAAGAGGAAAGTATCCAGACAGTGAACCATTGGCCTGTATCCGTGCCTGTGGTTGAGAGTACAAGAGCCTGATCCAGCCAATAAAGCCAGGTCCAAAGCCCATGCCCTCCAGTACCGCAAAAAGGTACGGCCACTCCACGCTGTCAAATGCCTTGGCGGCATCCAAAGACAGGACTACCCGCCGCCCCACATTATCCGCCTCAACCTGCATATTTAAAAACAATCTACGAATATTCAGAGCCGTTGACTTACGGGGCATAAAACCAGTCTGATCCGGGTGCACCAACGACTCTACCACCTTTGAAAGGCGTATAGCCAACACCTTCGCCAGAAGCTTGATGTCTGCTGTCAGGAGGGAAATAGGCCTATAGGAAGCTGGAGAAGCAGGATCTTTATCTTTCTTAGGCAAAACAGTAATAATTGCCTCCCGCATAGATGGAGGCAGGGTCCCTCGCATGAGACTGTCATTAAACGTGTCTAGCAATACTGGGAGTAGGACTGTTTTATACGCCTTATAAACTTCCACCGGTAAGCCGTCCACCCCTGGAGTTTTGCCATTCGTCATAGTGCCTAAAGCCCCCTCCAACTCCTCCAGACCCAAAGGTTCATCCAGCAAAGCCCTGTCTGCGTCAGTGAGTCGTGGAAGGCCAGCAGCCCCTATAAAGCCAGCAAGCTCGTCTGCAGATCCCCCCGCATGAGAGGAATATAAGTCAGTATAGAATAGTTCCAGCGTATTAAGAATATCAGGAGTGTCCGTAACTAATAACCCGTCATTCCCTTCGAAGTCCCGCTATGAATGACGACCCCCTCTGTGCTGACGTGATGACCGAAAGCAGATGTCCCACACTCTCCGCACTCTCATAATACTGGATCGACTGAAACATACGTTTCTGTGCCGCCGTTTCCAGAGTCAGTTTATTCACATGGGTCTGAGCCTCCTTAAGTCTCCGTTGTGTAGAGGGGGTGAACCGCACCGACAAGGCCTCCTCTGCAGCCTTCAAGTCCCGCAGCAGAAGTTCCGAGTTAGTTCTAATGCTAGACCTGATCTTAGAGATTTCACGGATATACATGCCCCGCAAGTACGCCTTCAAAGACTCCCAGACTACCAGGCTTGATGTCGTGTTTATATTAAAAGAAAGGAATTCCTGCAGTTCAGAGGCAAAATTACCTGCCCTGTCCTCTAGCTGCATCCAGAATGGGTTCAATCGCCATAGGGGCCTTTCCCCGGTTGCATGCACCCCCCCCCTAATCTTAACAAGTATAGGAGAGTGGTCCTATACCGTTCTTTGTAAATATTTAGCGTACACAACCCTTCCCAACATAGGATCATTCCCCAAGGTTAAATCTATACGGGAGAGGGAGGAGAATGTAGAAGAGAAACACGAGTATTGGTATACCTCAGGGTTGTAGCACCTCCATAAGTCAGTTAGTGCCAACTCGCGTATAAGCGTCCCAAAAGGCGTACAGTTACCCCTGACTTTATTGGTGCGTGATTTCCCCTATCCCAATGAGCGTCAATTATGTTGTTAAAGTCACCCACCCATAAACACGGGACCCCTTGACAATTCCTCAGAATATTCATTATACGATACAGAGAATTACTGCTATATGGCGGGGGGATGTAGATAGATACAAGCACCAGAGAAACAGCATATAACGTACAATGTAGAACAACAAACCGGCCTTCATCGTCTTCCACCACTCGTCTACACTCAAACCGGGCATCTCGTCTGACCAGGATGCTAACCCCTCTAGAAAACTGTGAATGTGTAGAGTGGTATCCTGCCTGTATCCATCTCTTGTCTAAAATATCGAGCTTCTCACTGGTATGGTGCGTTTCCTGTAAGCAGACCACTGTTGGCTTGTGTTCTGAAATAAAAGAAAAAATTGCCTGCCTCTTGACTGGAGATTTCAGCCCCCTAACATTCCAGCTAAGGACTGTGATGTCTCCCATATCTATAGAGTAAAAAAGGTATCAATCCTCGTTGATGGCTCCTGGGCATGTACAGGTTAACACGTGCAATAGTAGCAAAGGACCTAACTTCCCTCCCCCCCTCTCCCATCCCCTGAACAAAACACCCCAACACTAGTCGTGCCATGTAATTCCCGCAAGGGCAAACGTTGACCCCTAAATGAAGAGCCAACTAGGCACCGGGCGTCTCACTCCTCGCCGCTATGCCCCCACTTGTCAGGGTACCACCCCACAGCACAAAGTAAGCATCAAGACATGTACTGAAAACCATACATTTGCGAGCCCGTATCATCAACCACGATCCGCTCCCCCCTTCCCCAAATGCTGTTCATTGATGTCTAGCCACTCCACAGCAGCCTCTGCCTCCAGAAAGAAATGAGTCTTATTCTCGGCCTCCACCCACAATTTGGCCGGGAATATCATGGAGTACTTGACACCAAGCACTCGTAGCCTCTTTTTAACATCAGTAAATTTTGCTCTCATTTTCTGCACTTTCGGCGAAAAATCCGGGTAAAAGGAGACTCTGGATCCCTCAATGGTCACATCATGATGTTCTCTGGAAAACCTGAGGATAATGTCTCTGTCCTTATAGTTAAGGAGTTTGGCCAATATAGGTCGTGGTAGGTGGCCAGGAGGAGGGGGGCGAGCAGGGACTCTGTGAGCACGTTCCACCGCATATAGGTGAGTCAGGGTGCCTGAGCCAACTACACCTTTAATCCAATCCTCCACAAAGGCTGTAGGGTCTCTGCCCTCACATCTCTCTGGTACACCCACTATACGCACGTTGTTGCGTCTAAGCCTGTTCTCCAGGTCGTCCGTCTTAGTCCATAGGGCATCCACATCCTTCCCGGTCTACTTATGATATTGCAGGGATTTAGTGACTTTAGCCTCTACAGTATCGACCCTGCGTTCCAGCTGCCCAGTTCTGTCTTTTACTGTATGTAAGTCATGCTTGACTGTCTGCATAGATTCTTGCAGAAATCCCAACTGAGTGAGTACATTAGAGATAGCAGACCCACATTGCATAACTGCCATTAGAACGTCTTTCATAGTGGGCTCAGCAGGGACATGTAGCTGCAGTGATGTTAACTGCTTTCTGTTTTGCTCCACCAGCTCTCCCCAGCTGGCTAGGGGCTCCTGGGTCTCCTGCCCTCCAGTGTCATTAATGTCCTCCTCCCCCTCCTCACACATCTCGGACCCTGTACCTTCTCCTCCAGCATCAGTGTTGTCTCCTGGGGATGGCTGGGATCCTCTCTCTATCTCCTCCACTCTTGCAAACTGCCTCAGCCTGGCCACCATCTCCTTGTTTCTGGCTGCACTGTTGGAGACCGCCTCCTCCACAGCTTGTGCTGAGGCTGCAGCACCATTTTGGGAGCAGAAGGCCATCTCCCCTGCCGTCTTTCTGATGGCTTTTTTCGGTATCCCAGCGGGGTAAGAGCTGTACCGCCGGCTTCAGATTGTGCCCACAGACCTTATGGTACTATACCGGTAAGTTAACGGCCGTGCTGTGGGGAACAGCGGCTGAATTTAGACCGGTAGTGCAGAAGCTCTGTGGATGCACGTCCTCCTCACATGCTGCTTGGCCACGCCTCGTTGTTAATATATCTAATGAACTCCTCTATGCCCTCCTGAGGTCCCTTCCAGACCAGCAATGTATTGTCTATGTATCTGGTGTACCAGACAATGCTGGCCTGGAAGGGATTGTCAGGATTGAGCAAAAATCGTTCCTCCCATACTCCCATCACAATATTTGCTAATGTTGGTGAAAATTTAGTGCCCATACTGACACTCCTTTTCTGCAGAAAAAAGGTTTTATCAAAAGCAAAATAATTGTGTAGTAACAGGAAATCAACTGCCATCAGTATAAAATCTTGCAAGGGGGGAGAGTATGCACTATATTTATTAAGTGCATAAGTTAGACAACAAATGGCAATCCGATGCGGAATGGACGCGTATAGACTTATCACATCGCAACTGAGCCAACAATATTCCTCTCTCCATTGGAAATCTGCGAATGATATTACTACACTCTTTGTGTCTTTAATGTAACCTGGTAGATCACACATTAAAGGGTTAAGATGTTTGTCAACCCATGCTACTAGAGGCAAAGGGGTTTGTTTACATCCCCAAGACACGGACTGTATTAATACAATTATGAGGCATGCATAACGCTATTGGGTGAGATTAATATACCTTTTTATATCTTAGGAGTCTAATAATAGAATACGACCAACTGGGATGTTTTTAAAGAGAGCTGGTGCTATGTATTAGATTACATATTTGATACACTATGTGATTGGTTAGTATAATCATGTTGGTGGGTTTTTCACTATAAAAGGGTGTCATTTTTATGGTACTGTGAGCTTGATAAAGACCACACACTGGTCGAAACGTCGCCTGTATGGATTGGAAATAAAGAAATGTGGAATTGACATCAACGTGTGAGGCGCTGTCCTTTGATTGACCTGTGTCCGTCCCTTCCTGCCCTAAACAGTGCTAAAAAGGTCCTTCCCCCTACCAGAGTCATGTGCCTAGTCTATGTTTGTCTCCTAAGGCAACCATAGCTAGTGCATAGGCTGGTGAATACACCTCTAGTGTAATAACACACGGTGATATGTAGACAGGCAGGGGTATATAAATATATACATTAATGAGAAAATATATAGTAGATCTTTAGGCACCACTACAGGGTTGTGTATGGAGTCTGCTCAGGAGTCTGTGGTCTATACTAAACAGGTTTATTTCTTTCGGACTGGTGAGGGTCTATTTTTCGCTGCTCTTGTTGCTGGTGGCTTTGTTCACCACTCCCACCACCCTTTAACTAGTCACATGACCCATCACCTGACATTGTTTATAGAGTCTTCTGATGCATGATCATCATGGTGTGCTGAGCTCTCCTGCTTGTGCTACTGCTGGAAATCTGCTATCTAGTAGCAGAGCCAATTAAGCCTTTTTAGAGTCTGGCTTCTACCCTTTTGGTAATATCCTTTTCATCTTAACCCTGACTGTCTACATATCTCCATGTGAAAATGGAATGGCCTGCACTTTCTCCATTGTCTAAATTCTAAAAATGTACCGTATATACTCGTGTATAAGCCGACCCGTGTATAAGCCGACCCCCCTACTTTTGCCCCCAAAACCTGGGAAAATCTATTGACTCGCGTATAAGCCGAGGGTGGACTCCAGCACAGGTATACAACCCCCAGCAGTGAGGTATACAGCAGCCTCCCCAGTGTAGTATAACAGCAGCCTCCCCAGTGGTAGTATACAGCAGCAGCCCCAGTGGTAGTATACAGCAGCCCCAGAGGTATATGCAGCCCCAGAGGTATATGCAGCCCCAGAGGTGTATACAGCAGCCCCAATATACAGCAGCCCCAGTGGTATTGCAGCCCCAGTGGTATTGCAGCCCCTATATACAGCAGCCCCAGTGGTATTGCAGCCCCTATATACAGCAGCCCCAGTGGTATTGCAGCCCCAGTGGTGTATACAGCAGCCCCTATATACAGCAGCCCCAGTGGTATTGCAGCCCCAGTGGTATTGCAGCCCCTATATACAGCAGCCCCAGTGGTATTGCAGCCCCAGTGGTATTGCAGCCCCTATATACAACAGCCCCAGTGGTATTGCAGCCCCTATATACAGCAGCCCCAGTGGTATTGCAGCCCCAGTAATGCAGGGCCCCTATATACAGCAGCCCCAGTGGTATTGCAGCCCCAGTAATGCAGGGCCCCTATATACAGCAGCCCCCTCATGCTCCGGTCTCCTGTAAAGCAAATTATACTTATCAGTGCCCGCTGCCGTCCGCGCCCGCATCTGCCGACATCCCGATCCTCCGTCTTCATGCATCTTCTTCCTGTTTCCTGTGCGCGTCGCCGGTAATGACGTCATTGCCTGCGACGCGCACAGAAGCAGGAAGAAGATGAATGAAGATGGAGGATCGCATGTCGGCAGCGGCGGGCGCGGACGGCAGCGGGCACTGATAAGTATAACTTGCTTTACAGGTGACCGGAGCATGAGGGGGGGGGCCCTGCATTACTGGGGATGCGGGGGCTGCTGTATACCGCTGTATACAGCAGCCCCCGCACTGACTCGCGTATAAGCCGAGGGGGTACTTTTCAACCCAATTTTTGGGCTGAAAAACTTGGCTTATACGCGAGTATATACGGTATTTGCATTTTGAAGAGAGACATAAGTATTTGCTCTCCTGCCAACTATTAAGAGTTCTGGCTCCTACAGAACAGTTAAATGCTCCTAATCAACTTGTTACCTGCATCAAAGACAGCTGTCTTAAATTGTGACCTGTATAAAACACTCCTGTCCACACACTCAATGAATCAGTCAAACTCTAACCTCTACAACATGGGCAAGAACAAAGAGCTTTCTGAGGCTGGCTTCAGACTGCGTGTCTGATCCGATCCGTAGCTGTCCGCTTGAAGCAGACAGCCGCGGACCGGATCAGCACACAGGACGGGGGGCTATTATGCCCTCCGATCCTGTGTGCAGCCGCACGCAGTTCCTGCTGCTGATAGGTGAGGACCGCGGACGCCGCGGTCCTGACCTGTCAGCTGGTTCAGCTGCGTGTGGCTGCACACAGGATCGGAGGGCATAATAGCCCCCCGTCCTGTGTGCTGATCCGGTCCGCGGCTGTCTGCTTCAAGCGGACAGCTACGGATCGGATCAGACACGCAGTCTGAAGCCGGCCTGAGGATGTCAGAGGGGGCTGAAACTCTGGTTTTTCAAGTGACAGTCTCAAAATCTCAATGATTTAGAGACGATCTGCAAAGAGGAGTGGACCAACATTTCTTCTTACATGTGCGCAAACCTCATCAACTACAAAAAATGTCTGACTGCTGCGCTTGCCAATGTGATTTTCTTGATTTTATTTTTGATATTCTATCTCTCACTGTTAAAATGAACCTACCCTTAAAATTATATACTGTTCATGTCATTGTCAGTGGGCAAACTACAAAATCAGCGAGGGATCAAAGGCCCATGATCACTCTGGATGAACTGCAGAGATCTACAGCTGAGGTGGGGGAGTCTGTCCATAGGACAACAATCAGTCGTACACTGCACAAATCTGGCCTTTATGGAAGAGTGGCAAGAAGAAAGCCATTTCTCAAAGATATCCATAAAAAGTGCTTTGGTCAGATGAAACCAAAATCAAACTTTTTGGCCACAGTGCAAAATGATATGTTTGGCGTGAAAGCAACACAGCTCATCACCCTCAAAACACCATCCCCACTGTCAAACATGTTGGTGGCAGCATCATGGTTTGGACCTGCTTTTCTTCAGCAGGGACAGGGAAGATGGTTAAAATTGATGGGAAGATGGACGGAGCCACATACAGGACCATTCTGGAAGAAAACCTGTTGGAGTCTGCATCAGATCTGAGACTGGGACGGAGATTTATCTTCCAACAAGACAATAATCCCAAACATAAAGCAAAATCTACGATGGAATGGTTAAAAAATAAACGTATCCAGGTGTTGGAATGGCCAAGTCACAGTCCAGACCTGAATCCAATCGAGAATATGTGGAAAGAGCTGAAAACTGCTGTTCACAAACGCTCTCCATCCAACCTCACTGAGCTCCAGCTGTTTTGCAAGGAAGAATATGCAAGAATTTCAGTCTGTCGATGTGTAAAACTGATGGAGACATACCCCAAGCAACTTGCAGCTGTAATCGCAGCAAAAGGTGGCGCTACAAAGTATTAACTCAAGGGGCCGAATAATATTGCACGCCCCACTTTTCAGGTTTTTTATTTTTTTTAAAAAGTTTAAAATATCCAATGAATTTCGTTCCACTTCACGATTGTGTCCCACTTGTTGTTGATCCTGCACAAAAAAATTTGAATTTATATCTTTATGTTTGAAGCCTGAAATGTGGCAAAAGGTTGAAAAGTTCAAGGGGGCCAAATACTTTTACAAGGCACTGTATATGCACATTACCGCTACTCACAATATTTAGGTATATTTGGTTTTCAGGTGAAATTTACAGGAAACTTAAAAAGTTCACGATACGGTGATATTTTATCAGAAAAGTAGAGCATTTAAGTAGATGAATGCAATGGTGATTTTCTCATCTCAAACAATTTACTGAAACAAAAGCCAACAGAAATACCACAAATAAAAATGTCAATGTCTCAATAACTTGTCATGTGGCCCTTGAGCATCAATCACAGCTTGACAATGAAGTCTCAGGCTGTTGTTACTATCTGCTGCCCTCAGGTCATTGAGGTTCTGGGGTACAGAGTAAGGGTACTTTCACATCTGCATTTTTTCAAATCTGGCGGAATTCGGCCTTTTTAAAAAAAAAACAAAAAAAAAAACGGATGCAGCAACAATGCGTTCTGTCTAATGCCTTTGTATAGGAGTTCCGGACATGTGCGGTTACTTGTGTTTTCATATGCATCTGGCAAATACAGCACTTCAGGCTTGTCTTAAAACTGAAGTTAGCAGTTAATGTCCGGTGCATGAAGTGCTAGATTTGCCAGATCTGGATGAAAACGTAAGTCACCGCACATGTTTGGAACCAGGCTCGGACTGGGCCGCCGGGTAACCGGTTAAAAGTAATGGTGGGCCCCCAGGCATTGTGGCCCCGCCCCCTTAGCCCCGCCCCCCAACGGGTCTGAATGGGTCCCCCTGGAGCAGCGGTGGAGAACGTCTGGCCGCCTCAGTGCACAGCGTTACCTAGCAACAGGTAACGCTGTGCACTGCTATACTGCTCCCTTGGCAACCCGACGTTTACCTTGCCAACCGGCTCCATTCAATGCTCCCGGATGTATGCTTTAGGACAGTGCACAGGAAACGCGGTCTGCAGCGTTTCCTGTGCACTGTCCTAAAGCATACATCCGGGAGCATTGAATGGAGCCGACCCGGTTGGCAAGGTAAACGTGCATACCCCCCCCCCCCCCCGGGCGCTGTAGGGGGGCCCGGACGCAAAGAGGGGGCCCACTGGTCCCCTGAGCGTCCCCACATATCGTACTAGGGGGCCCCTGACCGCTGCCCCCGCACGCTATCCTCGGGGCCCCCTTACTGCTGCCTCCCCCCTCTCTCCATTACCGGCAGTCGCGCTGATCTGCCTGTCATGTGGGCTGTAGCCGGCGCCGCTCTAGTTCCTGTATCGCGCCGGCTGCAGCGTCACACTACATGACAGGCTGCGCTCGGCGCGACTGCCTGCAGGTAACGGAGAGCGGGGGGACGCAGCACTAAAGGAGGCAGCGGTAAGGGGGCCCCGAGGATAGCTTGGGGGGGTCAACAGCCGTCAGGGACCCCCGTGAATGACATGTGGGGGTGCTCAGGGGCCAGTTAGTGTGGGGGCAGCTCTCATGGCCCCCCCCCCAGGATGAGTGTGGGGGCAGCTCTCATGGGCCCCCCCCAGGATGAGTGTGGGGGAAGCTCTCAGCTCTCATGGGCCCCTGAGGCTGAGGTGTGGGGGCAGCTCTCAGGGGCCCCTGAGGTGTGGGGGCAGCACTCAGGGACCCACAAGAGCCCCCTGGTGGTGCTGGGCCCCCCTGGTGGTGCTGGGCCCCCCTGGTAGTGCTGGGCCCCTCTACTGGTCCTGGGCCCTCTGGTGCTGCCGGGCCCCCTGGTGGTGCCTGGTGCTGCCAGGGTCCCCCGGTGGTGCCTGGTGCTACCGGGTTCCCCTGTGGTGCCTGGTGCTGCCGGTTCCCCTGGTGGTGTCTGGTGCTGCCGGGCCCCCCTGGTGCTGCCGGGCCCCCCTGGTGCTGCCGGGCCCCCCTGGTGCTGCCTGGTGCTGCCAGGCCCCCCTGGTGCTGCCTGGTGCTGCCGGGCCCCCCTGGTGCTGCCGGGTCCCCCTGGTGGTGCCTGGTGCTGCCGGGCCCCCGTGGTGCTGCCGGGCCCCCCCGGGTGGTGCCTGGTGCTGCCGGGTCCCCCCTGGTGGTGCCTGGTGCTGCCGGCCCCCCTGGTGGTGCCTGGTGCTGCCGGGCCCCCCTGGTGGTGCCTGGTGCTGCCGGGCCCCCCTGGTGGTGCCTGGTGCTGCCGGGCCCCCTGGTGCTGCCGGGCCCCCCTGGTGGTGCCTGGTGCTGCCAGGCCCCCCTGGTGGTGCCTGGTGCTGCCGGGCCCCCCTGGTGCTGCCGGGTCCCCCTGGTGGTGCCTGGTGCTGCCGGGCCCCCGTGGTGCTGCCGGGCCCCCCCGGGTGGTGCCTGGTGCTGCCGGGTCCCCCTGGTGGTGCCTGGTGCTGCCGGGCCCCCCCTTGTGGTGCCTGGTGCTGCCGGGCCCCCCTGGTGGTGCCTGGTGCTGCCGGGCCCCCCTGGTGGTGCCTGGTGCTGCCGGGCCCCCCTGGTGGTGCCTGGTGCTGCCGGGCCCCCCTGGTGGTGCCTGGTGCTGCCGGGCCCCCCTGGTGGTGCCTGGTGCTGCCGGGCTCCCCTGGTGCTGCCGGGCCCCCCTGGTGGTGCCGGGCCCCCCTGGCTCAGTGTTCTCCCGCTGCCTGTCTGTGGTTATTGTGCCTCTTCTGGGATGTCCTCAGCTCCGTGCTGTGCACAGTGTAGCACCATGTCTTCATCTTCGTGCTGTGCACAGACAGTGTACCGTACACTGTCTGTGCACAGCACGGAGCTGGGGACTTGGTAGTACACTGTCTCCCGCCTCCTTAAAATCGGTCTGTTTCTCATCCAGGAGAGTCGGATGAGTGACATCCGTTTTTTGGTCTGTTTGGCAACTGCTGTGCGAGTGTCCGACATTTTTCTCAGATTCTCAGATCACATCTGTGTGCAATCAATCTGTTCTTTCCTCAGCAGCTATTACTGTATAATCATTTACAGGAACATTTTGCAGTGTTCTGAGCTATAGAATGATAATGTATCCGTGAAAAAAACAGATGCCTCTCGGATGGTCAGTGTGCTGTCCGTGATTTTGTCAGACCCATAGACTTGCATTGGTGAGTCTCGCGCGGGAATCACATACTTTTGCAGCATGTTGCAACTTTTTTCTCATCCTGAATCTGGATGAGAAAAAAGCGTCCGACACTCATCAGTGCTCTCATACATTGATTGCAATGTGAGAAAATCACACATTGCACTCATCAGAGTTTCACGCCAGTGTGACCGTACCCTAATACTAAAATCCATATAGTAATCCTACAATGTCTGCTGGACATGGTATGGGGAGGATTTATGGCTCAGTACACACTCCATACTTCATGTTATTAACCAGTTAATGCTCTCTTGTCCACCACACTGCAGTGTCAAAAGAGGACGACAGCGAGACAGACAGCAACATGGCATCAGAGAGCCCCTGACCTCCAAATCGAAGATTTTCAGATCCCGGTATTGTGACATAATATTAAGAATAAAGGTTTTTTGCATTTATATTGCATTATGAACTCCACAGCATGGCGGCGAAAATTGCTCCGGCCCCGGGCCCTTCCTTCAATCCTGCTTGTTGCCATACACTGGGGTTGTGCAGAGATGGCAATTGCACCCCTTCTCTTTTTGTTTTAGTATAGTAGTCATATTCTTGTATATAGGGGCAGACAGTGTATGCTATGTACACTTCCAGATTATCAACAACCAAAGTGGCGGCAAATTTTACGACCGCCCCGGGCGCCACAAACAGTTGCTACGCCGCTGGCTGTGCTGCACACCCGCGGCACTATTCTGGCACTGAGTTCCAGGAGGGGGGGGCCCCAAAAAATTTCTTGCACCAGGGCCCACTACAGTCTGGGTCCGCCCCTGGCACAGCGTTACCTGCTGCTAACGCTGTGCACTGAGGAAGACATGTCTAAGCTTAGTGGAGAACCTGCCTAACTGCTGCCTGTACTCTGCCTTTACTAGGGAACCTGCCTGACTACTGCCTGTACTGTCTATACTGGGGAACATGCCTGACTGCTGCCTGCCTGTACTGTACTGGGGAACGTGCCTGACTGCTACCATTGCTGGGGAACCTGCCTGACTGCTGCCTGTGCTGGGGAACCTGCCTGACTGCTGCCTGTGCTGGGGAAAGTGCCTGCTGCCTGTGCTACCTGACTGCTGCCTGTGGCTACTGCCTGTGCTGCCTGACTGCTGCCTGTGCTGGGAAAGTGCCTGCTGCCTGTGCTGCCTGACTGCTGCCTGTGGCTACTGCCTGTGCTGCCTGACTGCTACGTGTACTGGCTACCTGCTGCCTCTGAGCACTGCCTGACTGCTGCCTGTCACTACTGCCTGTGCTGCCTATGCTTCCTGACTGTTATGTGTGACTACTGCCTGTGCTGGCTGCCTGTGAATGCCACCTATACTGCCTGACTGCTACATGTGACTATTACCTGTGCTGCTTGACTACTACATGTGACTATTACCTGTGCTGCCTGACTGCTACATGTGATTACTGCCTGTGCTGCCTGACTGCTACATGTGATTACTGCCTGGGCTGGCTGCCTGACTGCCTGTGCTGCATGTGAATGCTGCCTAAACTGCTTGACTGTTCTACATGTGACTATTGACTGTGCTGCCTGACTGCTACATGTGACTACTGCCTGTGCTGGCTTCGAGACTGCTGCCTATAACTACTGCCTGTGCTGGCTCACTGCTACATGTGACTACTGCCTGTGCTGGCTGCCTGTGCTGCCTATGACTACTGCCTGTGCTGCCTGACTGCTACATGTGACTATTGAATGTGCTGGCTGGCTGACTGACTGCCTGTGACTGCTGCTTGACTGCTGCCTATGCTGCCTGACTGCTTCATGTGACTGTTGCCTATGCTACCTGATTGCTGACTGTAAGAGTTTTGGGGTCAATCGGTGTGCTACAGTCCGCGCTGCCCGGTCATCCAAGGAGTCACACGGGAGACAGTGTTCCAAGTAAAAGTTTCATTATCATTGATACCCTGAGGACTGTGCCAGGATTGGGCGCCGAAACGCGTCGGTTTTGAAGAGTAAAGAAACTTTTACTTGGAACACTGTTTCCCGTGTGACTCCTTGGATGACCGGGCAGCGCGGACTGTAGCACACCGATTGACCCCAAAACTCTTGAAGTATCCATTATCTTGTGGAGGTGGAAGTCCAGCAGCAGCCTACAAATACTAAAACCAACGCCTTTATTCCAGTTGTGGGAGTCACAACTGGATCAGGTTAGTGCAACCTGTTTACACCTATAAGACCCTATTCTTACTGAGTGATAGGGCACTATTGCGCCTCTGTTGTCTCCCCTTATATTTTATATTGATTGCTGACTGTGACCACTGCCTGATTGCTGCCTGTCACTACTGCCTGTGCTTTATGACTTGCTACATGTGACTGCTGCCTGTGCTGGCTGCCTGACTGCCTGTGACTGCTGCCTGACTGCTACATGGGACTACTCTCTGTGCTGCTGCCTGATTGCTGCCTGTGACGGCTGCCTGACTGCTGCCTGTGACTACTGCCTGTGATGCCTGACTGCTACATGTGATTACTGCCTGTGCTGGCTGCCTGCTGCCTGTGACTTCTTCCTGACTGCTTCCTATGTTGCCTGTGCTGCCTGACTGCTACATGTGACTACTGTCTCTGCTAGCTAACTGCTGCCTGTGCTGCCAGACTGCTACATGTGACTACTGCCTGTGCTGCCTGTGACTGCTGCCTGTGCTGCTTGACTTCTGCCAGTGACTGCTGCCTCTGCTGCCTGTCTGGGACTTATCTTCTCCTCCTCTTCCTCACTCTCTGCTCAGCTCCTCTGTTCACAACACCATGCAGGGCTGACGACAGATTTTTGTGGGCCCCGGGCAAAAGAGTCTCAGTGGGCCCCTTTAACACTCACACACAGCACTGCTACATGCCCAATACATGCACATACAGATACGCAAAGCTCTGCTACATGAACTCTACATACCCAGGTCTGCTACATGTACAATACATGCACATACAAACACACACAAAGCTCTGTTACATGCACATACAAATACCCAGCTTTGCTCACATGTACAATACATGCAAATACAAACACACACAGCTCTGTTACATGCACATACAGATACACACAGCTTTGTTACATGCAAACACAGATACACAGCTCTGCTACTCGTACACTATATACTCAGCTCTGCTACATGTACAATACATGCACATGAAAACACACACATCTCTGTTACATGCACAATACATGCACATACAGATACACATACAGATATACGCATAGACATACACACACAGATATACACATACATACAGATAGACACACACACACACATATACAGATATACACACAGGCACAGATACCTACAGATATACACACACACATACAGATATACAGACACATACAGATGTACACACACATACAGATATACTGACATACATACAGATATACACATACATACAGTTATACACACACATACAGATATACAGACACATACAGATATACACATACATACAGTTATACACACACATATACAGATATACAGACATAGATACAGATATAAACATACATACACATATACACACATACAGATATACACACATATACAGATATACACATACATACACATATACAGATATACACACACACATACAGAAATTCACACACATACAGATATACACACACATACATACAGATATACACACACATACAGCTATACACACACATACAGATATACACACATACAGATTATAATTGTACATTGCAGTTCTGCTGAGCGCAGAGTGATGTGCAGGAGCCGCCAATATAATGGGTATAATAACAGCTACCAGGTATTTACATATAGCTGGAGGGTGGGTGGGCCCCTGAAATCAATTTCCCTGGTGGGCCCCAGACACCCCAGTCCGACCCTGTTTGGAACTCCTATACAAATGCATTACATAGAATGCAATGTTGCTGCATCCGTAATTTTTTTCATACAGGTGGAATTCCACCGGATTAGAAAAAACGCTAATATGAAAGTAATTAAAAAATATAAAGGTGAAAGCTTCAGGTTTTGTTTGAAATGCCTGAACTGAAACTAAACACAGATGTGAAAGTAGCCTAAGAAGCCTCTATATGACGACTCACCTCACCCCATACGTCTTCTATGGGATTCAGGTTTGGAGAAAGTGCAGGTTGCTCCATTTAAGGTATCTCATTCTCCAGCAGCCATGATGGGAATAATCTATCTAAATATATAAATACATACTCAAACATAATAGCTGTTGACAAATTTTTATTTTCATATTTTCTCTTTCTTGAAATGACTTAACATCAATGATGAGAAAGCCATCTATCTACAGGAAGGAAGTGTGAAGGGTGGGAAGGGTGTTGTATTTTGGCATGGTCAGTTAGAATGGTTTATTTTTATACAAAAGTTAAAGAGGCTAAAAGATTTATGACCTCTCATACAGAAGTTGCTTTAAAGGGAACCTTTCACCTAAAAATCGGCCCCCCAGCCTATCAATATCTGTACCTGCACCTTCCTAATCGTATCCTACCTATCCCTCTCTGTCCTAAAACAATCATTGCAATGTTTAAAAAAGTGCTTTATAAACTTACTAAAGTGAGGCTTCATGTCCTCTCAGAAGTCGCACAGGGCGTACCCTGTGCATGATTTCCGCCGCCTCCGCCGCTTGTATTCACGCTCCAATAGGCGTGAAAACTCTACAGACACTGCCCTCATCAAAGTGACCAATGACCTTTTAACAGCAAAATGCAATTGTGAGCACTCTCTGTTTATTCTTCTTCACCTCTCTGTGAAGAATACCTCTCTGTGAAGAAGAACACCTCTCTCAGCACTGTTGACCACCATCTACTTCTCGCTATGCTCCACTCAATCAGCATAAAGGACACCGCTCTCTCCTGGTTCTCTTTCTATCTTTCCGACCGCTCTTTCAGTGTTTTATTTGCTGACTACATTTCCTTTCCTCTTCCTCTCACTATTGGGATCTCTCAGGGTTCACTTCTTCTCTCTCTACATGGCCCCAATTGGAAAGACCATCAGCAAATTTGGCTTCCACTACCATCTTTATGCTGATGGCACACAACTTTACACTTCATCCCCTTACTTCACCCTCACTGTACTACAGAACACCAGTGACTGTCCGCAATTTTCAATATCATGCCCGCACTCTATGTAAAACTCAACCTTTTCAAGACTGAACTATTTCCTTTCCTGCCGTCCACTAACCTGCCTATATCTGACATCTCCCTCTCAGTGTGCAGCACCATGATAATGCCTAGACAGCGGGCTCGCTGTCTGGGTAATATGTTTGGCCCCAATCTTTCCTTCACCTCCTATATACAATATCTCTCCTACTCTTGCCCCTTGCACCTGAAGAACATCTCTAGAATCCCCCCTTTCTTACCATGGAAACAACAAAAACTCACTCCCGCCTTGATTATTATAATTCTCTATTAATTGGCCTCTCCTTGACTAGACCTTGCCCTCTTCAGTCCATCCTTAATGCAGCAGCCAGGGTCACCTATTTAGCTAATTGTTACTCGAACAGACATTATAGGATCCAAATTAAATTGCATGTTCTCACACACAAAGCTCTTCACAGCACGGTAACCCCCCTAGATCTCCTCCTTCATCGCTGTCTATTACCATACCCATTCTCTATGCTCCGCAAGTGACTTTCAACTAACATCCGTACTAATCCGTACCTCCTATTCCCAGCTCCAAGACTTCTCCCAAGCTACACTAATTCTCTGGAATGCTCTACCCCAAGAAATTAGGACTATCCACAACTTACAGTTGTAAGGTTGCCTCAAATCCCCTAATTGAAGTCCTATATATATAATTCATTCACTATTTCTCTAAACATACCTCTGTCAAACTCCACCAAACCCAAAGCACATACAAAGATTGGCTAGTGACTGACTCAAGCAGCTTTTATCTATCCCCCATTTCTTTAAGATGGCTGGATCCCCATTGTAAATAAGCACATGTACTTTGTGTCACCCCCACCTCATTGTAGTTTGTATGCTCTTACGAGCAGGGTCGTCATTATTTTTTACTTAATTATTGTATTAGTGTTACATGTGACAGTTTGTATATGAACCAATGAAATGTGAAGTGCAGCAGAATATGTTTGCGCAATATAAATTATTATTATTAGTATTATTTATTTATAGAGCACCATTGATTCCATGATGCTGTACATGAGAAAGGGTTACATACATAGAACTTAAAAATACAATGAACAAACTAACAGTGACAGACCAATACAGAGGGGAGAGAGGACCCTACCTTTGCAGGCTTACATTCTACAGGGCAGTGGGAAGACAGACAGTAGGTTGGGTCTGCTCTGGTGGTGGTGGAGCACTGGGACAGATGGTGGTGGAGCGCAGGGTCCGATGGTGGTGGAGCGCCAGGTCCAGTGGTGGTGGAGCATCGGGTTCAGTGGTGGTGAGCTGGTACTATGGTTGTGGCACCCTGGCACCTTGTTGGGCACCACAGAACTTCTTGGGGCATGAATGGAGCTAGCAGCAAGCAACACTCACAAAACACCAACAACACCTTAGAACACCTGGTTTCACCCCAAGCCTCTAGGGGAAGCTCCACTGGTCACTTTGAGCCAGTTCCCCCTATAAATAGGGTCTTGAAGGGAGAAACTTCAGAGTGTGCAGACGCTAGGAGAGCTGCAGGTTGTGTGTGATCTCTGTGCATTCTGAGACACACACTAGGCCCAACCAGCCATCCAGCCAGTGAGGAAACCCTTGCAATTGGGGTAAGAGGAAAAGGAGAATCACCTCTCAGGGACACCAGAGTAATCCAAACTCTCTCCCTTATCCACCGGTTACTGGAACCGAAGCTGTGAGAGCTACCCAGCCACCACAGAGAACCAGTACGTCTAACAGGAGGTTTAGCCACCTGTTCCACCTGAAGCACCTACCTACAAGAGCCCAGGGAAGAGTATTGATCCTGCTCAGACCCTTTTACAGTGCCCTCACTGCTTCCATCCAGGTGAATCAAGTTCCTATGAACACACTGCCCGGTCCGGTAAAATTCCACATCCACCCGACCTTAGCCTTAGAAGTACAGAGAGAAAGGAATCCTACACTAACTGCTTGCTGTGAACCTCCAGGTGTGTTGACTTCACTATCCCGGTCCGAGTGTACCTGCTTTCCACCAGTAAAGGTACCTAAAAGACTCTGAAGTGTCTGCGTCTGATTCCTGAGCCTAACAGCAGTATTACCGCAGCTGCCTCACAACATCTTGTGCAGCTTCTGGCCCCGGGGACTCCCGCTCATCCTGTGGGGAGCATCCCATCTTGCTGCATTCCATCCCCCGGAGGCCCCGCAGCGCCGGTATAGTTACCGGACCTCTCACAGGTGGCGTCACGAAGACAATCAATCCCTACTGTTCAGCCATCCCCCCTATTGATCTGGACCACCGGGCCCCACAGCCGCAGGCGCGGTTCCGTGACAAGAGGAGAGTCAACGCCACGGTGAGTCAGAATTTGGCGTCTCGAACAGGATACGAGCAGGCCCGTTCCAACGAGTATTGTGTGCTATTTAATGACTGTAAATATCGAACTATAAATTTGATCCGCCATTGCTGCGCGAAAGGCGGGAAAAGAAGGGGCGTGACTGTGCAAAGGGCGCGAAGATTGGCTCCGCCCCCACGCTCTGACGACTTCCCCTGTACACAGCAGGAACCGGAAACTCCCGTGGTGCCTCACCCCTCACCGCGAGGCCGACGCTTCCGTTTGAAACCGAGGGACTGGCCGCGCTTAACTAATGGGGAGCGACCATGAGTAACCCGGCTCCTAACAACGCGGTACCCCCGCTAAACCCAGCGGCACCACCAAACATACTTCTTGATGGACAGCAACAAGCCGGCGGTATGCCACCGCAACCCGCTCCGATTATGCCGATATCTCTGCCTTACGTTCCGAGTGCGACCTGGTTACCCAAGTACAGCGGTACACCCAGTACCTTGGAGACATTCCAGAGGAAGATATGCCAAATGCTGGACATGTACGCTATGACCGGTAAGCAGAGAGCTTCAGTTGTTATGGGACAGTTAACGGGCGCAGCAGAGCTGCAGAGCCGTAGCTGGCCTGTAAAAACTCAGGAATCTGTGGAGCAGATATTCGCTAAGTTAACCCGGGTTTTTGAACGCCATACTGAGGCTGAATTAAGACTGTCATTCTATCGTTGTAACCAAGGAGCACAAGAAAGTGTCCTAGATTCACTGCAATTGCAAGAAGCATTAAGACTGTTAAAACAAGTCGATCCTGATGGTGTCAGAGATGAGAACAAAGCGTTAATTGGACAATTTATTGTGGGCTTTAGACTATCCGAGGATAGAAAGCAAGCAAGCTGGTGGTCCATACAAAATCCTGGCGCAGAGTTTGATACCTTGAGAGACTTAACAGTTTGGGGACAACGGCTCGCCACAGTGCCTGATCCCGCTTCACCGCAGCAGCAGACCGACACCCCTTCCGTGCCGGCAGCAGCATCTCCAATCCCTGTGGTTCAGTCTAGTGCACAGACTACAACACCTGACCGGTTTGAACAACTGTGTGCCAGTGTGGAGCAGCTGATGAAGGACGTGGCCAAGCTACAAGCTGGGAGAAGACCCAAGACAGATGCAAGGCCATCAGACAAGATTCAGCTCACCGACAGCCCTGACGACGTCCCGTGGATGAAGAGAAAGACACAGCCGCCGCGAGGAAAACCTGCAGACCGCCGCAGTCCTGACAGACGCCGCACCAGTCAGCAGAATGACTTAGGAGGACGTACTCAACAATCCCGTCCTTTAAACGGGCAACCCCTGGGCGAGAAGGGCCAACCCCAGGAGTAGACTGTCCAGGCCCAACAACCAGCTGGGAGCACAAGTATGTAGGAGACTGTCCATATCTACCAATTGTCATCGATGGCATCGCTACATCCGCCTTGATAGACACTGGATCCCAGGTGACCACCATCCCGAGTATCCTTTACAAGCGGTTCTGGCCAGATGTGAAGCTGGAACCCCCTAACCCTGATTTGAACATTGAAGCCACTAATGGTATATTAGTTACAATAGAGGGGCAATGGGAAGCTACAGTAAAGGTGGGGAGGGTGCAGCTGAAGAACCAGGGTATCTTAGTGGTTCAGGATATGCCTAATAACAAGGATCCATATGTAATACTGGGTACTAATGTTATGGTTAAATGCATCGATGAAGTGTTGTTTTTACTCCAACAGAGTGTTGAAGCTGGTAGACCCAGAGAGAAGAGAGCCATCCAAAAGCAGATCCGAGCTCTGGTTTATCAACAACAGGTAACATTGTCTAATGGTGAAATTGGCAGAGTACGGGTCACAGATCCCATTCCAATTGTGGTACCACCCAGAAGTGAAATGATGATCTGGTGTCGAGCAGCCATAGGCCTCAGAGGGCAGACTACCAAGCTGTAGTAGAGTCTGTAATGTCTGATAGTAGTCCTACGCTCTTGACATCCAGAGGGTTGGTCGACGTGAGAAAAGGGAGAGTCCCCGTACGCATATTAAATTATGGTGATGACGAAGTCAGAATGCCAAGATATGCAACTGTCGCAAAATTGTACCAGGTAAAAGATGATGGTGTAATTGATGTAAAATCCTCTGCACAAACAGTCACTGATGAACCCCCTCACTCCAAAGATCAGTTAGAGAACTGACAACACACCCTCTCACCAGAAAAATGGAGTATACCGGGTAGTTCGGGAGTATGAGCAAGTGTTCAGCAAACACCCACTTGACTTCGGGAGGATTAAAGGGGTACAACACCATATAATAATAATAATAAAGCTTTATTTATATAGCGCCAACATATTCTGCAGCGCTTTACAATGTAGGGTACAGAAAATATACAGTAAGTAATTACAGTAGAGAACAAATACAGTAGAATAATTGGATACAAAACAATAGGCATAGAATCAATGTAATAAAGAAAATACAATAAATAAAGCAAGAAATGAAGGTGACCCTGCTCAAAAGAGCTTACAATCTACAACGGAATAGGGGTTGCACAAGGTACAGGGGCTTATTGCACTGATGGTCCAGGCATCTTGAGGAAATGGGGCATAGAACTAAGCTTACATGGATGGTCATTATACAGTCTGTGTAGAGCTTTTTGGTTTGGTGGAGTTTGTAGAAGAGTAATGTCCAGAGGGATAGCCCTTTCACTGTCTACAGTACAAAGGACTTCTATTAGGGAGTATGATAGGCCGCCTTAAAAAGATGCGTTTTTAGGGATCGTCTGAAGCCATGCAAGTTGTGGATAGTCCTGATTTCTTGGGGTAAAGCATTCCAGAGGTTTGGTGCAGCTCTGGAGAAATCTTGGAGCCGGGAGTGGGAGGATCGGATTAGTGCAGAGGTTAGTCGTATCCCGTGTTAGTATCCCCACAGACAACCATGCACCTATCAAAGAAAGGTACAGGCCTATACCACCCACACACTACCAAAAAGCCAAAGAGATGCTTCAGGACATGAAGAATGCAGGAGTCATTAGGGATAGCTGTAGTCCCTGGGCAGCACCACTAGTCCTGGTTAAAAAGAAAGATGGTAGTATGAGGATGTGCGTAGACTACAGACAAATCAACAAAGTCACACACAAGGATGCATACCCTTACCCCGCATAGAAGAGTCACTAGCTGCACTCAAATCTGCCAACTACTACTCCACATTAGATCTTACTAGTGGGTACTGGCAGGTTGCCGTTGCAGAGGAGGATCGTGAGAAGACAGCCTTCACAACACCTATGGGCTTATGCGAGTTCAACAGTATGCCATTCGGGTTGTGCAATGCCCCAGGAACATTTCAGAGATTGATTGAGTGTTGTTTGGGCCACAAGAACTTTGAGACTGTCCTGTTATACTTTGATGATGTCATTGTATACTCTCAGACCTATGAAGATCACCTCCAGCACCTGAGTGAAGTGTTCGAGTCACTGTCCAAGTATGGGATGAAACTGAAACCGTCCAAGTGCCACCTGCTGAAACCCAAGGTCCAATACCTAGGACACATGGTCAGTGCCGAAGGCGTGGCACCGGATCCGGATAAAGTAACCGTCATCAAGGACTGGCCAGCACCAACTACTCACAAAGAGGTATGTCAATTTCTAGGACTGGTCGGGTACTACCGACGATTCATGAAAGGCTATACCAAGATAGCAGCACCTATGCAAGATCTCTTAGTAGGTCAATCCAAAAATGGCAAGATCAGGGGACCCCCGTTCCATTGGGGACCAGAACAGGAACAATCCTTCCAGAAGCTGAAAGATGCTCTAACAGGAGAAGAAATTCTGACCTATCCTGATTACAATCTCCCATTTTTATTGTACACTGATGCAAGTAATGAAGGTTTAGGAGCAGTCCTAGCTCAACGCCAGCAGGGAAAGGAAAAGGTGATAGCCTACGCCAGCAGAAAGCTCCGTCCCACGGAAAGGAACCCGGAGAACTACAGCTCCTTCAAATTAGAGTTCCTTGCCCTGGTCTGGGCAATCACAGAGCGTTTCAAGCATTACCTGGCATCCGCCCCGTTCACAGCTTTCACAGATAACAACCCTCTAACCCATTTAGAGACTGCAAAGCTGGGAGGCCTAGAACAGCATTGGGTAGCAAGACTCCCTAACTATGACTTCACTGTAAAATACCGGGCCGGTCACAAGAACGGCAATACTGATGCCCTGTCCAGAATGCCTAACCTTCCTGAAGAGGGAGAAGACATAGATGACCTGGAGGAGATTGAACTACCTGCTTTCCACCGTACGGGTACAGCAACGTGTCATCAGGCGAACCAGAGACATGTAGAGAGGACCGTGAACCCTTTACCTCACCATGACTGGAAGGAGGTTCAAGCCAACGATCCAGATGTCAGCCTAGTAAGAGAGCTGATTACCCAAGAACACGCCAGCATGGACCCTGATGCCTCACAAACTGCTAAGCGCCTATGGAAGGAGAAAGGAAGGTTGTTTGTCTACCAAGGTAAACTATGCAGAAGATACCTAAGCCCCAGAACACATGAACTAATCTAGCAGATTGTAGTCCCCAAGACTGAAGTCCAAATGATCCTTGAAGCATACCATGATGATGCCGGACACTTTGGATGGAAGAAGCTGGAGAGACTCCTGAAGGATCGGTTCTACTGGGTCGGTATGCGATGCTCAATTGTCAAGTGGTGTAAAAATTGTAGACCATGTCACCTTCGAAGGAAAGACCATCTAACTCAGAAAGCTCCGTTGCAGCCAATTGTTACCACCAAACCTCTTGAAATAGTTGGTCTTGACCACGTGAAGCTTACCGCAATTCGCACCGGGTTCACTTACGCTCTCACCATTGTTGACCACTATTCAAGATTCCTGGTAGTAGTTCCAGTTAAGGACTTAACTGCAGAGGTAGCAGCCAAATCATTCCAGAGTTACTTCTGTCTCCCCCATGGGTATCCAGATCAAATCTTGACTGACCAAGGGCCAGCCTTTGAATCAGCTCTATTTCAAGAATTCTTAGGGCTATATGGGTGTAAGAAGATCCGCACCACACCTTATCATCCCCAGACAAACGGTTTATGTGAGAAGATGAACCACATTGTCATTGACATGCTCAAAACCTTACCAGTTGAAGAGAGAAATCAATGGCCGGAAAAACTTCCAGATCTTGTGGACATCTACAACCACATACCTGTCAGTTCAACTAACTACACACCTGCATACTTAATGCGAGCAAGGCCAGATAAATTACCTATTGATTTACAGATGGGAACCATCGAACCAACAGAAGATTCTTCTGATGAAGATTGGGTAAACCAACGCCAAGAACAGTACAGAAAAGTACAAGAAAGCGTAGAAAGAAACCTAGAAATCAGCAGAACCAAGCAAGAAAAAGACTTTAACAAGCACACCTCAGCTGAACCTCTAGCTACAGGTGACTTAGTGCTAAAAAGAAAAAGAAAAACAAACAAATTGGCTAACGGGTGGGAATCTGAACCCTACACCATTATGCCATCACAGTATGACAATTCCAAAACTTGCGTTATCAGCAAAGACAATGGGAATACTTTTGCAACTGTCTCTAGGGATCATTTTAAGAAATGTCCAACACAGTTAATCCCACAAGTAACCAGTTACCCTACAGTAACTACAGAAGAAGAACAAAAAGAAAATCTAGTCCTTACAGACATTGGATACTTACCAGCAGACTGGCCACAATGCGATGGAGCATACATCATACCAGTTATGCATTTCTACCAGCCTGTAGAAAATCAGCAACCAATTCCAAATCAACCAACTCAACAAGTTCAAGTGCAAGATATGCAGCCTGTTATTTTGGAACCTGAGAGTCCTGTAATCGGTGAACCTGCTAGTCTCACAGTAAGAGAAATCATTCCTACACAACTACCTACAGAAGATAGTCCAGTAGATAGGTTACGTACTTACTACGGTATACCACAAAGCAGAAGTAGAGAACAAAGAACCACTTTGTACACTACACCAACAGCTTTTGAGACACCTACACTACGCAAATCCACACGTAGTACATTAGGACAACCCCCAAACAGACTTGGAGAATGGGTTTAAAATGTAGTGGAATATAGTACCTGTCAATGAAAATAGTAACCGTTTCAAAACCTGTAAAAAGTAGTGTACAGAAGGGTGGAGGAACTGGGCTCTGTCCCAAGTATATTAAGTTGGGGACAGAAAGCGCCTGGTAAAGTAAAGAAAAGGTTAGTACCGGCCTCCCAAGCAGAGACACCCGTAGGGAATGTATAAAGTTTAAAATGTGTGGACTTTACCTTTTTCCCTTTTCATAAACTTTGGACAATTGTCACAGGACTTGTGTGACCTAAACTTTACCTTTTCCAGCCTGCGGCAGATGGACTAGTGCCGTATGGACTGCTTTTCACATTTTTCATATTTTTTCCTTCCTTTGTAGTGATCTTTGTATTTTTCTTTAAGACTTTGTAAAATCTGTAACTAACTGTTTATAAAATGCTTAGTGTTAAGTTGTAAAAAGAACTTTTTGCTCAGCCGGGAGAACTGAGGTTAACTAAGGGGGAATGTGGCACCCTGGCACCTTGTTGGGCACCACAGAACTCCTTGGGGCATGAATGCAGCTAGCAGCAAGCAACACTCACAAAACACCAACAACACCTTAGAACACCTGGTTTCACTCCAAGCCTCTAGGCGGAGCTCCACTGGTCACTTTGAGCCAGTTCCCCCTATAAATAGGGTCTTGGAGGGAGAAACTTCAGAGTGTGCAGACGCTAGGAGAGCTGCAGGTTGTGTGTGATCTCTGTGCATTCTGAGACACACACTAGGCCCAACCAGCCATCCAGCCAGTGAGGAAACCCTTGCAATTGGGGTAAGAGGAAAAAGAGAAGCACCTCTCAGGGACACCAGAGTAATCCAAACTCTCTCCCTTATCCACCGGTTACTGGAACCGAAGCTGTGAGAGCTACACAGCCACCACAGAGAACCAGCACGTCTAACAGGAGGTTTAGCCACCTGTTCCACCTGAAGCACCTACCTATGAGAGCCCAGGGAAGAGTACTGATCCTGCTAAGACCCTTTTACAGTGCCCTCAGTGCTGCCATCCAGGTGAATCAAGTTCCTATGAACACACTGCCCGGTCCGGCTGGATTCCACATCTACCCGACCTTAGCCTTAGAAGTACAGAGAGAAAGGAAGCCTACACTAACTGCCTGCTGTGAACCTCCAGGAGTGTTGACTTCACTATCCCGGTCCGAGTGTACCTGCTTTCCACCAGTAAAGGCACCTAAAAGACTCTGAAGTGTCTGCGTCTGATTCCTGAGCCTAACAGCAGTATTACCGCAGCTGCCTCACAACATCTTGTGCAGCTTCTGGCCCCGGGGACTCCCGCTCATCCTGTGGGGAGCGTCCCATCTTGCTGCATTCCATCCCCCGGAGGCCCCGCAGCGCCGGTATAGTTACCGGACCTCTCACAGGTGGCGTCACGAAGACAATCAATCCCTACTGTTCAGCCATCCTCCCTATTGATCTGGACCACCGGGCCCCACAGCTGCAGGCGCGGTTCAGTGACAAGAGGAGAGTCAACGCCTGCGACGTGCAGAACCCGGCCACGGTGAGTCATGGTCATTGCAGGCTGTAGGCTGTTCTTAAGAGATGGTTTTTTAGCTTCCGCTTGAAGGTTCCGAGTGTGGGGGACAGTCGGACGTTTTGGGGTGCAAATTCCAGAGAATGGGGGATGCTTGGGCGAAGTCTTGCAGGCTGTTAGATGAGGAACGTACAAATGTGGAAGAGAGGAGGAGGATTGAAGATTACGAGTTGGATGATATCGGGAAATTAGTTCTGAGATATATGAGAAGGACAGATTGTGGACGGCTGTGTAAGTCAGTGTTAGTAGTTTGAATTGGATATGTTGGTGAATTGGGAGCCAGTGGAGGGATTTGCAGAGGGGAGAAGTGGAGGAATAGCGAGGAGAGAGGTGGATTAGTCGGGTAGCAGAGTTAAGGACAGCTTGGAGGGGTGCAGGGAGGCCACAGAGGAGGAGGTTACAGTAGTCGAGACGGGAAATGATGAGGGCATGCACTAGTAATTTAGTAGATTGAGGGTTGAGGAAGTGACGAATTCTGGAAATATATTTGAGTTGGAGGCAGCAGGAGGTGGAAAGGGCATGTGTGTCGCCCCAGGGTGTGGGGTACTCGGGTATCAGGTGGCAGAAGGGGTTTACGGCTGTGTCACAGGGAATGGTGGCCGCGCCTGACCCCGTGTCCTGGGGACTATTCTCTTGAAGAGGGGTAATTACGAGGGATTATGTAAAAGTTATAGTTTGTTGTGACGCCACCTGCAGTACCTGGTGAGATGTCACCAGCGCCG
>JARQOC010000053.1:0-211092 GCA_033576535.1 Allobates femoralis | reverse complement strand
TTATTATTATTATTATGTAGGCCCATCACTTACATTATATTTCCTTCTCATAGGTTCCATCTTCCACCAGAACTGATCATCCAAGACGGCGCTAGAACACACCGGATATATAGGATATATATAGGATAAGATAGGATAGCTGGGATAGGATATATATAGGATAGGATATATATAGGATAAGATCGGATAGCTAGGATAGGATTTATATAGCATAGGATATATATAGGATAGGATAGCTAGGATATATATATATATATATAAAAAAAAAAAATTAGAATTTTGAGTTTTTTGAAAAAAACGTAAGTTTTTACATTTTTTCTCATATATATATAGCTTGTCAGCGTGTGTACATCATTGGTGGCAGCTGAGTGCTGCAAGGTCTCTTTCTAGTATATTGATCCAGCATCCCTGCTGGCACCAGTTCACATTGTCTGTGAGTGCTGTGCAGTTTTTTTTCTCTTTTGTATCGTGTGGAGTGGCTGGCTCCATTACTGCAATGTGCACCCTCGTTGCAAACAGGTGATCTAGGGTCTAGATGGTGTCCGCCCACTTAGTAGTGGGGTAGGGTGGACAAGGAGGGCTTGGGTGTCAGTGATAGGACTCGTCGGACCTGAAGTCACTTTGTCGCAGTCGACGAGCAAGCAGACATTGGCTAATGTGTGTACTAAGAACTTCAGTTTAAAAAAATAAAATAAAAAAAAAAAAAAAAAAAAAAATAAAAAAAAAAAATAAAAAAAAAAAAATTAGAAATTTGAGTTTTTTGAAAAAAACGTAAGTTTTTAAATTTTTTCTCATATATATATAGCTTGTCAGCGTGTGTACATCATTGGTGGCAGCTGAGTGCTGCAAGGTCTCTTTCTAGTATATTGATCCAGCATCCCTGCTGGCACCAGTTCACATTGTCTGTGAGTGCTGTGCAGTTTTTTTTTCTCTTTTCTCTCTTATATATAGGATAGGATATATATAAGATAAGATAGGATAGCTGGGATAGGATATAGATAGGATAGCTGGGATAGGATGTATATAGGATAGGATATATATAGGACAAGATAGGATAGCTAGGATAGGATATATATATATAATAGGATATATATATATATAGGATAAGATATATTATTATTATTAATTATTATTATTAATAAGTATTTATGTAGCGCTATTAGGATACATGGCGCTTTACTATTTAGAGGGTAGACATAGACAAGTGGTCGAAGACGACGACCACAAACGGCAACAAACGATGACAGATCACAAGTAGTAATACAGGTACAATGGGGCCGGGGATCCTGTCCGCGAGGGCTCACAGTCTAAAGAATATATATATAGGATAGGATATATATAGGATAAGATGGGATAGCTGGGATAGGATATATATATATAAATAGGATATATATATATACAGTTAGGGCCAGAAATATTTGGACAGTGACACAAGTTTTGTTATTTTAGCTGTTTACAAAAACATGTTCAGAAATACAATTATATATATAATATGGGCTGAAAGTGCACACTCCCAGCTGCAATATGAGAGTTTCCACATCCAAATCGGAGAAAGGGTTTAGGAATTATAGCTCTGTAATGCATAGCCTCCTCTTTTTCAAGGGACCAAAAGTAATTGGACAATGGACTCTAAGGGCTGCAATTAACTCTGAAGGCGTCTCCCTCGTTAACCTGTAATCAATGAAGTAGTTAAAAGGTCAGGGTGGATTCCAGGTGTATGGTTTTGCATTTGGAAGCTGTTGCTGTGACCAGACAACGTGCGGTCAAAGGAACTCTCAATTGAGGTGAAGCAGAACATCCTGAGGCTGAAAAAAAAGAAAATATCCATCAGAGAGATAGCAGACATGCTTGGAGTAGCAAAATCAACAGTTGGGTACATTCTGAGAAAAAAAGGAATTGACTGGTGAGCTTGGGAACTCTAAAAGGCCTGGGCGTCCACGGATGACAACAGTGGTGGATGATCGCCGCATACTTTATTTGGTGAAGAAGAACCCGTTCACAACATCAACTGAAGCCCAGAACACTCTCAGTGAAGTAGGTGTATCTGTCTCTAAGTCAACAGTAAAGAGAAGACTCCATGACAGTAAATACAAAGGGTTCACATCTAGATGCAAACCATTCATCAATTCCAAAAATAGACAGGCCAGAGTTAAATTTGCTGAAAAACACCTCAAGAAGCCAGCTCAGTTCTGGAAAAGTATTCTATGGACAGATGAGACAAAGATCAACCTGTACCAGAATGATGGGAAGAAAAAAGTTTGGAGAAGAAAGGGAACGGCACATGATCCAAGGCACACCACATCCTCTGTAAAACATGGTGGAGGCAACGTGATGGCATGGGCATGCATGGCTTTCAATGGCACTGGGTCACTTGTGTTTATTGATGACATAACAGCAGACAAGAGTAGCCGGATGAATTCTGAAGTGTACCGGGATATACTTTCAGCCCAGATTCAGCCAAATGCTGCAAAGTTGATTGGACGGCGCTTCATAGTACAGATGGACAATGACCCCAAGCATACAGCCAAAGCTACCCAGGAGTTCATGAGTGCAAAAAAGTGGAACATTCTGCAATGGCCAAGTCAATCACCAGATCTTAACCCAATTGAGCATGCATTGCACTTGCTCAAATCCAGACTTAAGACGGAAAGACCCACAAACAAGCAAGACCTGAAGGCTGCGGCTGTAAAGGCCTGTCAAAGCATTAAGAAGGAGGAAACCCAGCGTTTGGTGATGTCCATGGGTTCCAGACTTAAGGCAGTTATTGCCTCCAAAGGATTCGCAACAAAATATTGAAAATAAAAATATTTTGTTTGGGTTATGTTTATTTGTCCAATTACTTTTGACCTCCTAAAATGTGGAGTGTTTGTAAAGAAATGTGTACAATTCCTACATTTTCTATCAGATATTTTTGTTCAACCCTTCAAATTAAACGTTACAATCTGCACTTGAATTCTGTTGTAGAGGTTTCATTTCAAATCCAATGTGGTGGCATGCAGAGCCCAACTCGCGAAAATTGTGTCACTGTCCAAATATTTCTGGCCCTAACTGTATATAGGATAGAAAAAAGAGAAAAAAACTGCACAGCACTCACAGACTAAATGTGAACTGGTGCCAGCAGGGACGCTGGGTCAAATAACTAGAAAAAGTTCTCTGCAGCACTCAGTTACTACCAATGACGTACAAATGCTAACAAGCTATATGTATATGAGAAAAAAGTTTAAAAACTTACGTTTTTTCAAAAAACTCAAAAATCTTATCTTTTTATTTCTGAAGTTCTTGGTACATACATTGGCCAATGTCTGCTTGCTCATCAACTGCGACAAAGTGACTTCAGGTCTGATGAGTCCTATCGCTGACATCCCTGTCCTCGGCGAGGGCTCACAGTCTAAAGAATATATATAGGATATATATAGGATAAGATGGGATAGCTGGGATAGGATATATATAGGATAGAAAAATATGAAAAATAGAATCAGCACAACCTTATCAAAAAAGTGGGTGCAATACTTCCTGCATAACGGTGCTTCAACCGTCCTCAAATAGATCCAGAAAAAAACAGGCAGCACTCCTATAGGACCTCAATGTGGATTTATTCCAGCCTCATGTGCAACGTTTCGGAGTTGATCCTCCTTCCTCATGCTTGAGGAAGGAGGATCAACTCCGAAACGTTGCACATGAGGCTGGAATAAATCCACATTGAGATCCTATAGGAGTGCTGCCTGTTTTTTTCTGGATATATATAGGATAGTATATATATAGGATAAGATAGGATAGCTGGGATAGGATATATATAGGATGGGACATATATAAGATAGGATAGCTAGGATGAGATTGGATAGCTGGGATAGAATTAATAGGATAGGATAGCTAGGATAGAATAGGATAGGATATATTAGATAGGATAGGATCAGTAGTGATGAGCAAAATTGTTCAGAAAGAGTTCACCAATTCACCAATTTCATATTTGGTATGTACCGTAGGGATTTGGATGATGGATAGGATAGGTAAGATAGGACAAATAGAATATCTATTAGATAATTGCCGTAGCGACTTCCGTCGCGTCCGGCGCTACTTCCGTGGCTTTGTTCACGTGGCTTGGCTCTTTCTCCAGGACTTTCTCCGTGGCCGCTCAGCGGGCATTGCGAGCCGTTGCAGCCCCGCGAACAAACCCACCAATATCCCCCCTGACCATGGGGCTGTAGTCTACCCCGCTATGGTATACTACAGCCCCATGCCCAGCCGCCTCTCTGCCCTGCTCGCCTCGCCGCCGGCATGGGGCTGTACTGTACACCGCTATGGTATACTACAGCCCCATGCCCAGCCGCCTGTCCGCCCCTGCCGTCACCCCCTAAGCCACCGCCGCTGTCACCCCCTCAACCCCCGCCGCTGTCACCCCCTAAGCCCCGTCGCCAAGCCTCCGCCCCCGCTGTCACCCCCTAAGCCACCGCCGCTGTCACCCCCTAAGCCCCCTCCGCCGTCACCCCCTAAGCCCCCTCCGCTGTCACCCCCTAAGCCCCCGCCGCTGTCACCCCCTAAGCCCCCGCCGCTGTCACCCCCTCAACCCCCGCCGCTGTCACCCCCTAAGCCCCCTCCGCTATCACCCCCTAAGCCCCGCAGCTCTCACCCCCTAAGTCCCCACCGCTGTCACCCCCTAAACCCCCGCCGCTGCCGCTGTCACCCCCTAAGCCCCCGCCGCTGTCACCCCCTAAGCCCCCGCCGCTGTCCACCCCCTCAACCCCCGCCGCTGTCACCCCCTAAGCCCCCTACGCTCTCACCCCCTAAGCCCCCGCCACTGTCACCCCCTAAGCCCCCTCCGCTATCACCCCCTAAGCCCCCGCCACTCTCACCCCCTAAGCCCTCGCCGCTGTCACCCCCTAAGCCCCCGCCGCCAAGCCTCCGCCCCCGCTGTCACCCCCTAAGACCCCCTAAGCTCCCGACGCTCTCACCCCCTAAGCCCCCGCCGCTGTCACCCCCTAAGCCCCCGCCGCTGTCACCCCCTAAGCCCCCGCCGCTGTCACCCCCTAAGCCCCCGCCGCCAAGCCTCCGCCCTCGCTGTCACCCCCTAAGACCCCCTAAGCCCCCGACGCTCTCACCCCCTAAGCCCCCGCCGCTGTCACCCCCTAAGCCCCCGCCGCCAAGCCTCCGCCCCCGCTGTCACCCCCTAAGACCACCTAAGCCCTCGCAGCTCTCACCACCTAAGCCCCCGCCGCTCTCACCCCCTAAGCCCCCGCCGCCAAGCCTCCACCGCCGCTGTCACCCCCTAAGCCCCCGCCGCTCTCACCCCCTAAGCCCCCGCCGCTGTCACCCCCTAAGCCCCCGCCGCCAAGCCTCCGCCCTCGCTGTCACCCCCTAAGACCCCCTAAGCCCCCGACGCTCTCACCCCCTAAGCCCCCGCCGCTGTCACCCCCCTAAGCCTCCGCCGCTCTCACCCCCTAAGCCCCCGCCGCCAAGCCCCCGCCGCCGCTGTCACCCCCTAAGCCCCCGCCGCTCTCACCCCCTAAGCCCCCGCCGCTGTCACCCCCTAAGGCCCCGTCGTCGTCGATCACTTACATGTCTTCTTCTTCATCTGATCCTCCGCCAAGCCTCCGCCCCCGCTGTCACCCCCTAAGACCACCTAAGCCCCCGCCGCTCTCACCGCCTAAGCCCCCGCCGCCTCTCACCCCCTAAGCCCCCGCCGCCAAGCCCCCGCCGCCGCTGTCACCCCCTAAGCCCCCGCCGCTCTCACCCCCTAAGCCCCCGCCGCTGTCACCCCCTAAGGCCCCGTCGTCGTCGATCACTTACATGTCTTCTTCTTCATCTGATCCTCCGTCCGCTCCAGGAGTCCTTCGTCCGTCCCCGGGGTCTTCTGTCTTCTTTTCGCCATCTCCGGCTCCGACGTCCTCTTCACTTCCCATAGAGATACAATGGACGAAAAATCGTCCATTCTATGTCTATGGGAAGTGAGGCGCTCTTCTGATTGGTCGCCGTCAGCACAGAGCGACCAATCAGAAGAGCGCCTCACTCCCCATACAGATACATAGCGCTATGTTGGCGATTTTATGGCCGGGCCCCTGGTTCTATTTTCGGGCACGGGGCTCGGCTCTGATCAGTCGTTCCACGGCTCCGGAGACTCGCCTCGCGGCCATTGCTCGCGCCTTAGCAATGGCTCGCAATCATTACGAGTTGTTGCCGATGCGCCAGCTATCGCTGCGAAGGGCTCATTGCGAGTCTCCGCCCCCGTGGAACGACCGACCACAGCCGAGCCCCGTGGCCGAAAATAGAACCAAGGGCCCGGCCATAAATTTCGCGATACACCGCTAATGTATCTCTATGGAAAGTGAGGCGCTATTCTGATTGGTCGCTGTGTGCTGCCGCCGACCAATCAGAAGAGCGCCTCACTTCCCATAGACATAGAATGGACGATTTTTCCTCCATTCTATCTCTATGGGAAGTGAGGTGCTATTCTGATTGGTCGGCGGCAGCACACAGCGACCAATCAGAATACCGCCTCACTTCCCATAAGGTACCTTTACACGCCGCGACGGCAGGCTGGATACATCCCGCTACTTCACGTGCACGAGCACGCTCAAACGGTTACAAACGCTCAACGCATCACCTTTACACGCCGCGACAAGATGCGCTACGCCACGCTACATCTATAGCTAGCTACATCGCCGGGAGTCTCAAGTAGCCAGCTGTAGCTCATTTACACACAGCTATAACCAGCTACTATGGGCGTACCTGGTGCAGCAGGGCCAGCACATAGGCGTGCTACAATTGTGGATTACGAGCCGTCCGTACGCTGATAGGACGAAGCAATAACATCCTGATTGGGCAGGCAACGCAGGAGGCTGAGTAATACAGCACGCTCGAGCAATTGTGTAGTGTGACTCGTCAGCTCCTTTAAATATGCCTCCCTATGCTGCGACTACCAATCGTCATGCAGGAGCTTCCACCAATGATCGCACATGGGGCGCGGTAACACGGAGCCAGGGTCACGCCTTAGCTACATTGCAGCTACATCGCAGGCTGTCCCGAGTTCCCTTCCGTTGCCTCTTTACACGCCGATACAGCTCGCTACCATCGGCGTTGTAGCCATCAGTTTTCGAGCAGAGCTAGGAAACAGATGTATCTGTTGCCGGCTGTAGCGTCACGTCTTCAGACGCCGCTACGACGGGCTACATTGGCGCTACAAGCTACATTTGTAGCCTGTAGCGGGATGTATCCAGCCTGCCGTCGCGGCGTGTAAAGGTACCTATAGAGATAGAATGGATGATTTTTCGTCCATTCTATCTCTATGGGAAGTGAGGCGCTATTCTGATTGGTCGCTGTCTGCTGCCGCCGTCCAATCACAATTCCGCCTCACTTTACATACACATATACACATATAATGGGAGATTTACACATTTACCGCTAAAAGTGAGGCGCGATTCTGATTGGTCGGCGGCAGCACACAGCGACCAATCAGAATACTGCTTCACTTTCCATAGAGATACATTAGCGGTGTATCGCCAAATTTCTGGCCGGGCCCCTGGTTCGATTTTCGGCCACTGGGCTCGGCTCTTGCCGGTCCAGGAAAATCGCAAGGGACCGACGTGCCGGACTTACCGCGTCTGCAACTACTCACCTATCTATTTCTTTATATCTATCTATCTATCTCTATTTATTTAATTATCTATCTCTATATCTATTTCTCTATGTATCTATTTTTCTATCTATATTTTGATCTATTTATCTATCTATCTATCGGTCCAACGACCGACCACAGCCGAGCCCCCTTGCCGAAAATAGAACCAGGGGCCCGGCCAGACATTTCGCGATACACCGCTAATGTATCTCTATGGGAAGTGAGGCGGTATTCTGATTGGTCGCTGTGTGCTGCCGCCGACCAATCAGAAAAGCGCCTCACTTTTAGCGGTAAATTTGAATCTCTAAGTCCTCCATTTTATCTGTATGGGACGTGAGGCGCTATTCTGATTGGTCGCTGTGTTGTGACGCCGACCAATCACAAGAGCGCCTCATTTCGCATAGAGATAGAATGGACGATTTTTCGTCAATTCTATCTCTATGGGAAGTGAGGCGGTATTCTGATTGGTCGCTGTCTGCTGCCGCCGACCTATCACAATTCCGCCTCACTTCACATACAGATATAATGGCAGATTTACACTTTCAAATTTTCCGCTAAAAGTGAGGCTCGATTCTGATTGGTCGGCGGCAACACACAGACACCAATCAGAATACCGCCTCACTTTCCATAGAGATACATTAGCGGTGTCTCGCGAAATTTCTGCCCGTGCCCCTGCTTCGATTTTCGGCCACTGGGCTCGGCTCTTGCCGGTCCAGGAAAATCGGAAGGGACCGACGTGCCGGACTTACCGCGTCTGCAACTACTCACCTATCTATCTCTCTATATCTATCTATCGATCTCTATTTATTTAATTATCTATCTCTATATCTATTTCTCTATGTTTCTATTTTTCTATCTATATTTTGAGCTATCTATCTATCTATCTAGCTATCTATCTATCGATCTATCTATGTATCGGTCCAACGACCGAACATAGCCCAGCCCCGTGGCCGAAAATATAACCAGGGGCCCGGCCTGAAATTTGGCGATACACCGCTAATGTATCTCTATGGAAAGTGAGGCGCTATTCTGATTGGTCGCTGTGTGCTGCCGCCGACCAGTCAGAAAAGCGCCTCACTTTTAGCGGTAAATTTGAAAATCTAAGTCGTCCATTCTATCTCTATGGGAAGTGAGCCGCTATTCTGATTGGTCGGCGTCACAACACAGCGACCAATCAGAATAGCGCCTCACTTCGCATAGATATAGAATGGACGATTTTTCGTCCATTCTATCTCTATGGGAAGTGAGGCGCTATTCTGATTGGTCGCTGTCTGCTGCCGCCGACCAATCAGAAAAGCGCCTCAGTTTAAGCGGTAAATTTGAAAGTCTAAGTCGTCCGTTATATGTCTATGGGAAGTGAGGCGCTATTCTGATTGGTCCGCGTTAGCACACAGCGACCAATCAGAAAAGCGCCTCACTTCGCATAGATATAGAATGGACGATTTTTTGTCCATTCTATCTCTATGGGAAGTGAGGCGCTATTCTGATTGGTCGCTGTCTGCTGCCGCCGACCAATCAGAAAAGCGCCTCAGTTTAAGCGGTAAATTTGAAAGTCTAAGTCGTCCGTTATATGTCTATGGGAAGTGAGGCGCTATTCTGATTGGTCCGCGTTAGCACACAGCGACCAATCAGAAAAGCGCCTCACTTTCCATAGAGATACATTAAAGGTGTATCGCGAAATTTATGGCCGGGCCCTTGGTTCTATTTTCGGCCACGGGGCTCGGCTGTGGTCGGTCGTTCCACGGGGGCGGAGACTCACAATGAGCCCTTCGCGGCGATAGCTGGCGCATCGGCAATGACTCGCAATGATTGCGAGCCATTGCTAAGGTGCGAGCAATGGCCGCGAGGCGAGTCTCCGGAGCCGTGGAACGACCGATCAGAGCCGAGCCCCGTGCCCGAAAATAGAACCAGGGGCCCGGCCATAAAATCGCCAACATAGCGCTATGTATCTGTATGGGGAGTGAGGCGCTCTTCTGATTGGTCGCTCTGTGCTGACGGCGACCAATCAGAAGAGCGCGTCATTCCTCCATCTATCCCTATGGAAAGGCGCCCTCCAATTGCAATCACGGCGCCATTTTTGAACATACACAGCGACCAATCACATTCATGGCGCCATCTTTCTGAGGTTGCCGCCTACCAATGAGATAAGGCCGCTTATTTATAGCGCCAAATTTGAATTTTCCGCCTCTTTGTATCCTGTTTGAGGGAGAACGAGAACCTAACGCTGGACCATCTGTTGGACTCTATTTCTGCCGAGATATCCATCCTTCGTGAGGGTCTTTGAGGGAGAACTAGAAGCTACCGCTGGACCATCTGTTGGACTATATTTTTTTTTAAACCAATTCTTTTTATTGCACATATAAAAATCAGGTAAAGGCCATAGTGGCGGGTACAAATACAATGCAAGTTATAAATGTGCATCCATTTTCAAATACAAGGAAAGAAAACTATATACCTCATAGGAGGATTAAAGATTTAACCAAAACAACAGGGGGCAGGGAGCAACAAGAAGAGCAGGGAAGGAGGGGAGGGGAAAGTATAGGGGACAGGGTGGGGCTTATGCAGCATATTTAATTACATATATAACACATCAACAGAAATGTCACAATATCAGTTTAGGAGAGGGTAGCATAATAGAGGAACTCGTCTGCTGTCAAGTAATCCGTCAGTCAGGAATTGTCACTTCATTAAATTTGGAGCCAACCCAAGGGTCCCACCAGTTAAGAACCTTGGTCCTCTGGGGAAGATCATGCGATGTTGGACTATATTTCAGCCAAGATATCCATCCTTCGTGAGGGCCGTCGGGAAGCAAGCGCCGGATCGGGTTCTGCAATTTATAAGCTAAGATATCCTTTTTGAAAGATAACTTTTCACATCAGAGGCTATATTCCTGATGCTAACTTTTATTTTCACCTCTTTTGCAATCTTTTTTTTTTCACCACTTTTACTATGTTGCGCCATGCAGCGCCAATCGGCGCTGCATGGAGCCTGCGCCACTGTTCGGACACTTCGCCGCTGCAAGCGCCGACTTCTGCGCTACAAGCGCAAACTTCGGCGCTTCTAGCGGCCTCCGCGGTGCATCAGCCCGCTGTGGCCGAACACTGATTCAGGCGCCGCCCATACACGTTTCTGCTGTTTCCGCTGACCGCCGACCAATCGAATTCTCAGCGTCTCTTCCCATAGAGATGCATTGAGAATTGAGGCGAGATTGTGATTGGTCGCTGTGTATTTTCAAAAATGGCGCCGCGATTGTTATTGGTCACGGTAGATGGCGCTCTGATTCCGATTGGTCGGCGGTCAGCGGGGAAAGCCGTGCTTTCCCTGCCGAGGCCCTGGTTCCATTTTCGGCCATAGTGCTTCGCGCCATCGGCCTTCGATTTTTTGCGCATTTCATTAGTTTGATTTTATTTTCATTAGTTAATGTTATTCAGATTTTAATTTTATATATTTTTTTTTTTTTTTTTTATCTAAATATAGTAAGGTCTTATTTTGAATTGAAGTTTTATTTTTGGATTAGTTTTATTTATTTATTTTTTTTAGTTCATGTTATAAATATTTTATTTTTATACATTTTTATTTTAATTTTTTTATGTGCATTTATTTATTATTATGTTATTTTATTTTTAATGTACTGATTTTTTGCCATTCCGAAAGATGGAGGAATGAGGCGCCAATGTGATTGGTCGCGGTGTATTTTCAAAAATGGCGCCTTGATTGTGATTGGAGGGCGTCTTCCCATAGGGATACATGGAGGAATGAGGCACGATTGTGATTGGTCGCGGTTGATCGCGGTTTTATTCCGATTGGTCGGTGCTCAGCGGGGAAAGCTGCGCTTTCCCTGCCGAGCGCCTGGTTCTATTTTCGGCCATATTGGTCGGCGGCATCGGGGTCGCCGCTTTTAGCGCGAAACGCCGCGCTTGGAGCGGCGAACTCGGCGCCAAATTGTGGGAGTGTGTGCAATTTTATGCCGGCGCTCAGCGGGGAAGGCGGCGCTTTCCCTGCCGAGCGCCTGGTTCGATTTTCGGCCACGGCGTTTGTGCACCTTGGAAGTGTCTAGCTACGCCCCGCTGTGTTGTGATTGGACAGCGGCACCTTTACAGAGTAGCGCTGTGATTCCGATTGGTCGGCGCTCAGCGGGTAAAGCCGCGCTTTTACTGCCGAGCGCCTGGTTCCATTTTTGGTCATAGTGGTCGCAGGCATCGGGGTCGCCGCTTTTACCGCGGAGCGCCGAACTCGGCGCCGATTTGTGGGAGTGTGTGCTGGCGCTCACCGGGGAAAGCTGAGCCACACACTCGCACACACTTCCAGAATTCGGCGCCGAGTTCGGCGCTCCAAGCGCGGCGTTCCGCGCTAAAAGCGGCGACCCCGATGCCGCCGACCACTATGGCCGAAAATAGAACCAGGCGCTCGGCAGGGAAAGCGCGGCTTTCCCCGCTGAGCGCCGACCAATCGGATGCTCAGCGCCATCTTCTGAAGTTGCCGCCAGACCAATCATAGCACAGCGGGGCGGAGCTACATACTTCCATGCTACGACCGACCTGAGCCGTGCGTTCTGGCCGAAAACAGAACCAGGCGCTGGGCATCCAAGACGCCGGTCTCCCCGCTGAGCGCCGACCAATCGGATTCACGGCGCCATGTTTTTGAGGTTTCCGCTGCCCAATCACACAGCGGCTGCCGTCTGCCGCTATTTTATGAATGAACATTACGCGTCCATCATCTTAAAGGGAACCTGTCACCCCAAATCACCCTTGTAAGCTGTAAATACATGTCCCTGAAGCATTACACTACAGTCCTACACATCCCTTTGTGGTGTTTTAGTTCAATATGAAAGTGCACTTTAGTCGTTTGCAAACTTACTAAATCCATGCCAGTGGGGCGTTCCCAAGCCTCCTTGTCTGCGAGGCGGTTCCCCTGTGTGCCGCTGTATTACGCCCTAATGGGCGTTTTTTCAAACTTTCTAGCGCGGGCACGATTCATAATCTCGTGCCCGCATCGTCACGGTCATGTGATGCCGTGACGCGTCATTTCCGGGCGGCTGGGTCGCTGCTGTCTGACGCGCACTGGCCAACTTCAGCGCATGCGCAGATCGCTTGCTGAAGTCGGCCGGTGCGCGTCAGACAGCAGCGACCCAGCCGCCCGGAAATGACGCGTCACGGCATCACATGACCGTGACGATGCGGGCACGAGATTATGAATCGTGCCCGCGCTAGAAAGTTTGAAAAAACGCCCATTAGGGCGTAATACAGCGGCACACAGGGGAACCGCCTCGCAGACAAGGAGGCTTGGGAACGCCCCACTGGCATGGATTTAGTAAGTTTGCAAACGACTAAAGTGCACTTTCATATTGAACTAAAACACCACAAAGGGATGTGTAGGACTGTAGTGTAATGCTTCAGGGACATGTATTTACAGCTTACAAGGGTGATTTGGGGTGACAGGTTCCCTTTAAAGCGCGAAATTTGAATTTTTGCAGTATTTAAAACCTAAAAAGCTGTTTTCACAGTACAATATCACATCAGAGTATATATTCCTAATGCCTATGCTTTTATTAACCCCTTCTTTATACAAATTTCATATGAGCTACATTTCACCATATTGATCTGTTTTTTAATACCTTTTTAACCCCTTCTATTCTATTTGTACTCCTGTTGCTATCTCACTATGTGCTGTACTAAGGCCATTTCTACATTAACCTCTTCTATGCCATTTCCATTTTTATTTTGTGTCACACTGTTTTATAGGGTTCAAACTGCTACATTAACCCTTTCCATTCTGTTTGCTATTCAGTAACTGTGTCACTATGTGCTGTACTCATGACATTTGAAAATTAACCTCTTCTATACCATTTGTTATTTATTTTCTCATCCACACTGTTTTATAGGATGTAAGTAGTACATTAACCCCTTCTATTGTCTTGGCTATTCACTGCCTATGTCACTATGTGGTCTACTACTGGCATTTGAATACTACCTTTTTTAATACTATTTTTAATTTTATTGATCGTGCAGTATTTTGTACGCGTGCCAGTGGTACATTAACCCCTTACAGACTGTTCTTTATTTTATTTCTACTTGCAGGGTGTCGTTAGACTGTTAGGAGTACATTAACCCATTATATGCTATTTTGCTTATATTTCATACTAATTAGTCTGTAGGACTACTACCTCTCTTATATTTAACAGTTTGGATGTAATGCTACCTTACCACTGTCTTATTGTCGTGCCAGTGGGACATTAACTACTTTTACATAGAAAATATATTGGTTGCATGGCATTTTGCACTATATGACCCACTGGGCCCCTTTCATATGCGTGTTGGACATGCACATTTACATAATTCTATAACGTGGTAATATTCTGAATCTTTATGCACGTTCACCATCTCCGCCACCAGGGGTGCAGTTGCTTAAGGTCCCGCTACAGTGCCCGATTAATGTTCATTTTTACATTGGCCTGCCTGTTTCACCATGTACTGCGGAAGTTGCCTTATTTCTTTTTTCACCCTGCTTGGTCACATTGCGCCATTTTACGTTCGCCGTTAATGCCGCTACTTCCCCAACTGCAGAGAGAAAAATAAAAACAACTTTTTCCGCAACAATGACAAAACCATAAATTCAAGGTAAAAATGAACGCTACCTCTGCCATTTTGCACCAACTTCTGTAATTCCACCCATGCTGGCGGTTATGCGGTACTTGCAGTCATATCGGTAGTTTAATCGCTTTTTTTAAAATGTTGGAGCTCTGCATTTACAACGCGCGTCTGAAAGGGCCCTTACATCCATTTGTTTTGCCTTCAAGTCTCTTTTTAAGGACTTTTAACACGCTGATTTGCATTCACAACTCCATACAGTCAACATCATTAAATATTTATTTCGTACTCTACAGACGTCCATGATTTGCTTTTCACAGGTTATTGAAATACACACTTTACTTTTATTGGTTTTGCCTATTTATAAATAGTTATTATTGATTGTTTCCTTAACTAACACACTCTAGCTCATTTTTTATTGGATTCACTGCGTATTCTTACGAAGATGAACTCTCCAACAAAAAATATCGCTCTTGCCAAGGAGGCTGCATCTACGCCTAAGAAGAAGCGTGCAGAGGAGACTTCAGAAGAGACACGTCTTCCCTTAGATAGTGATAAGGCTGCTAAGGCGGAACGCACTGCTGAGGAGACTTCGGAAGAGAGACGTCTTCGCTTAGATAGTGATAAGGCTGCTAAGGCGAAACGCACTTCTGAGGAGACTTCAGAACAGAGACGTATTCGCTTAGATCATGTTAAGGCTGCTCAGGTCAAACGCATTGCAGAGGAGACTTCGGAAGAGAGACGTCTTTACTTAGATCTTCGTAAGGCTGCTAAGGCGAAACGCACTGCTGAGGAGACTTCGGAAGAGAGACGTCTTTGCTTAGATAGTGATAAGGCTGCTAAGGTGAAATGCACTTCTGAGGAGACTTCAGAACAGAGACGTATTCGCTTAGATCGTGTTAAGGCTGCTCAGGCGAAACGCATTGCAGGGGAGACTTTGGAACAGAGACATCTTCGGTTAGATCGTGCTAAGGCTGCTAAAGTGATATGCATTGCCAAACTCTCTTCTCCACTGAGACGTTTTCGGTTGGATGCTGCGAAGGCTGCTTCGAAGAAACTTATTTCTGAACTGTCTTCCGAAGAAAGAAGCCAACGAATGGCAAAAAGAGCCATGACTGAGTCTCGCAGACGCAAACAAAAAAAACTTCCAGTCACTGAAGAACCGTCTGACAAAGATACTACTGCCACTGAAGAACCGTCTGACAAAGATACTACTCCTGCCTCTTCGTCTACTGACACTCTACAAAGTAAACAGCCTTTAACACCTCCTATGACCTCCATGGGAAAAACAAAAGCAAAGCTTGACAAGGAGGCTGTGCGTATGCGCAAGAAGCGTGCGGAAGAGACTTCTGAAGAAAGATGACTTCGCTTGGACAAGGAAAAGGCTGCTTTGAACACACGGCTTTCAAAAGAGTCTTTGGAAGGAAGGACAGAACGATTAGGCAAAAAATTAATGGCTGCGCGTCAAAGACGCAAACAACAAAAGTTAATGCCTACAGGAGATCTGTCTGACCCTCATACTGCTGACACCTCTTTGT
Source organism: Allobates femoralis (assembly GCA_033576535.1). Lineage (NCBI taxonomy): Eukaryota > Metazoa > Chordata > Amphibia > Anura > Aromobatidae > Allobates > Allobates femoralis. The sequence goes on along the minus strand of JARQOC010000053.1, from coordinate 195,358 downwards.
CTGACCATCATACTGCTGCCACCTCTTCGTCTGAATCTTATACTGCTGCCACCTCTTCTTCTACTGTGTTAACTACAACTGAACAGCCTTTACCACATCGCAAGGCCACATGTAAACGAAAACACTCTGCTGAGGAGACGCCATACAGCAGACAGTCTAACATTATCCGCAAAAAAAGGACAAGACAGATGCGTCAAGATACGCTGTCTCCTACGTCTAAACAACTCCGCTTGACCCATTTGGCTGCATTACGTCGTGACGTACGCAAAAGTTTTTCCACTTCAACATTGCAAGAGCCAGAACAGAATATATATTCTACTTCTTCATTTCTTGAATATTTTGATTCTAGGTCCCTTCCACGTCTCATCTATGTAGGATTACACAATAAACATCTACATTTGTTATCTACACCTCTCCTACATCCAATGGGATTTACTGATCAGGATCATGCTATTCTAGAACATACCTGTGGTCCCATGAAGTTAATATGTGAACATTGTGAGGCTCTGCATTTTACTGATGAACGCCCATCAGATCAACAGTTTACTCTTTGTTGCCACAAGGGAAAAGTAAAGGTACCATTACCTCAATACCCGCAGGTCTTCCAACGCCTGCTGAAAGGAGAGAGTGAGTACAGTAAAAATTTGATGGAGAATATCAGGAGCATTAATAGTTCTTTTGCTTTTGCCTCCATGGGTGCCCATGTTTCTCCACCACCTGGACACGGCCCTTACTGTTTCCGAATTCATGGGCAAATTTATCATCACACTGGAACACTCCATCCTGCTCAAGATCAAACTCCAGCATATGCACAACTGTACATTTTAGATACTGCAAGCGCTGTAGAACAACGGATACACTCTCCAGGAAATGTTAAATGTCATCCTACTTTAATGAGTATCATTGCTCTTCAATTGGATAATATTAATCCCTTTGTTTCGGCCTACAAAATGCTACGTGACGTTGAATTAAAAGAACAACAGAAGGCAGTAGAACATGGCACCGTCATGCCAAATATTATCATGGCCATTAAACAAGACAGACAGCAAGACCCTAGACGCTATAACAATCCTACTGTCAATGAAGTTGCTGTGGTCTTTGAACATGCTGATGGAGAGCCACCATTCAATAGAGACATTTTAATTAATTTGAAACCTGATCCAAATAACCCCCTTGGCCCCAAAAACACAGCAAGTCAGTATTCTACACAGCAATTTAGATGCATTACTGTATCCCTTATTTTTCCCTCATGGAGAACAAGGCTGGCATGAGGGACTCAAGCATCAAGGCCAAATTCAACGCAGGGTTACACAGCTCCAGTATTACTGCTATTTGTTGTCTGTACGGAATCGGTTCAATCCTATCCTGAATGGTGGCAAATTAACACAGCAGTACTTAGTCGATGCGTATGTGAAAATCGAGGCAAATCGCTTAAATTTTATCCGTCAACACCAAAAGGATTTAAAAGTGGAGGATTATTGCGTACTCCAGGAACATCTCCAGAAAAAATCTATTGAGAAAGGTATTCCCATTGGCAAGACGGTCATTTTACCATCTTCCTTTGAGGGCAGTCCAAGAAACATGCAGCAACGCTATCAGGATGCCATGGCTATTGTGACTAAATTTGGACGACCGGATCTTTTCGTAACCATGACATGTAATCCTAAATGGAGGGAGATTACAAACAATTTAGAGCCATGGCAGCGTGTGGAACATAGACCTGATTTAGTTGCCCGTGTCTTCAGAATTAAACTGGAAGCCCTATTAAAAGACATTAACAGTGGATTATTTGGCAAAGTTTGTGCAATGGTTCATGTTATTGAATTCCAAAAGCATGGCCTACCACACGCTCACATTTTGATCATTCTGGATAGCAAATCCGAACTAAGAACTGAGGTTGAAGTGGATAATATAGTTTGGGCTGAAATCCCTGATCCAGAAGATTACCCTGTGCTCCATCAAATTGTGATGCAACACATGATTCATGGACCCTGTGGACAACACAACCCCAATTCTCCATGTATGGATCTTGGAAAGTGTAAGAAAGGTTTTCCTAAAGATTTCCAAACAAAAACAGTCTTAGCTGAGGATGCATACCCTACTTATCAAAGAAATTTAGGACCATCCTTTCAACACCATTCAAAGATGATTGATAATTCTTGGGTTGTTCCCTATAACCAGGGCCGGCCTTATGTTGAATGGTGCCCTGTGCGAATTTGCCTTATGGCGCCCCCACGCCATTACTTACTCAGAACACATGAGCATACATGTTTGTACATGATCTATTCATGGTCTTCAAGGAGAGCAGGGAGGGGCGTTGCTATGCTAGGGTCAGAAAAAATCAGGGACCCAAGACCTATATCCTCTCCCACCTGTCATTACCAACCCTCCCATATATAGAGGTGTTACCTGTCATCTTACAGGAGGAGGAGGTGAGCTGTGATATCACCTATTGTGAATGGTGGATCCTGTGTTATCTACTGTATATAGAGGTGTTATCAGTCATTGTACAGGAGGAGGTGAGCTGTGATATCACCTATTGTGAATGGTGGATCCTGTGTTATCTACTGTATATAGAGGAGTTATCAGTCATTGTACAGGAGGAGGTGAGCTGTGATATCATCTATTGTGAATGGTGGATCCTGTGTTATCTACTGTATATAGAGGTGTTATCAGTCATTGTACAGGAGGAGGTGAGCTGTGATATCACCTATTGTGAATGGTGGATCCTGTGTTATCTACTGTATATAGAGGTGTTCTCAGTCATTGTACAGGAGGAGGAGGTGAGCTGTGATATCACCTATTGTGAATGGTGGATCCTGTGTTATCTACTGTATATAGAGGTGTTATCAGTCATTGTACAGGAGGAGGTGAGCTGTGATATCACCTATTGTGAATGGTGGATCCTGTGTTATCTACTGTATACAGAGGTGTTATCAGTCATTGTACAGGAGGAGGTGAGCTGTGATATCACCTATTGTGAATGGTGGATCCTGTGTTATCTACTGTATCCGGTGCCCTGTTCCTGCTGTTGATGACTAGTGTTTATTTTGAAAAGTGGCACGGATCGTACTGAGGAGTGCAGCGTTGTGCCTAATTAGGCAACATGGAGGTTGTCCCTTCGGGATCAGTACCAGGTGCTGTCTCAATACCAGATGGCCTGCTTGCAGGGAGGGAGGACGCTGAGACTTATTTCACTGACTGTGAAGTGAAGGACTGTGTGTCTGTTCTGAGCGAAAAAAGTCTAGAACAGAAAATTTCTTTTCTTGCTGAAAAAGAACTCCGCTTATTCTGGACAGTGACTTCATTAAGGACTTATGTGGCATGTAAGAGAGTGCCCAGAGGGTTACGGGTGGCTAAGAATATGGCGTCTCAGACTTGCAGCCCTGAGTTTATCAAAAAATGGGAAGAGATTCAGCATGATTCATCAATGAAGTTTCTTTGTTTAGTCTTGGAGCAAAATGAAAAAGATCATTGTAAGATAACTGACGAATTGATTACTCTGAGAAAAGAATTACAGAAGAGGGCCAAGAAAGGGAAATGGTCCTCTTTTATTAAAAAGCTGGATGAAAAACTAGTACCACTCCAGGATGAGATTAAAGCCCTGAAACGGGAAAAATTCTTAAGGGACAAGGCTGATTATGAACAAGGTCATGTGTTTAACTGGGGGAAAGCTTTAGATACCCCTAGAAGAAAGAAAAAGAAAAATACTGGAGGTGCTACCCCCAGGACGCCACAGACACCAAAAACCCCTGGAAGGCCTGATAATCCGGGCCCTAATAATAAAAAGCCTATAAAAACAGGAAAGAAACCTATTCTTATAAGTACTGATGAAGAGGATGACCTGCACGATAATGACTTGGTTGCTGATAATAATGATAACGTCCCTTTAGACGGAGAACAAGACGAGGAGGACATAATAGGAGGAGAGGACGAAGATCCTGTACTCCCTCCTCCCCTCAAAAGGAAGCAGGTTTCTTGGAGGGACTAGATGCACAGCTCCTTCGAGTGTATAACCTGTCACACTACGAGTTGTCAAGTGACATGTTAGCCGTATTACAAAAGGGTCTGAATTACTGTATGCCTGAGACCTTTGATTACGCAGAATTTAGATCAGATTTGTTCAAGTCTACTAGAAAACTATATCTTTTTAAGCAGTTTGAAAGCCAAAAAGGTTTATTAAAGGTTGATAATACGCATAAAAAATCAAAAATGTCATTTACTGCTACTAATATAGGCCCTTTGGGTTTTTTTTGTAGAGAAAGATAATTTGCCCCAATCGCAAGCTGATCTTTTGCTGCTCTTGGGGATCGCTGATAGTCAAGATGGCGAAATTACTAATAAAAGTTGTCGTCCTCCCTTTAGAGGAGGAGTGAAATCCACATATATGCCCCCAGCGATACCAAATGACAGCATAGATCTGTTTAGTGAATTGGTGGACCGTGATGTAAGGGCCCTCATCTACCCGGAACCTGGTAAAAATCTGTCTCCTGGAGAACAAAGGGCTTTGAAGGAAATGGGTCAGTGGAAGGACATTATTTTCCGGAAGGCAGACAAGGGCGGGAGTATAGTGGTGTTAAGGCGAGCTGACTATATTGAAGAAGCATTAAGACAACTAAATCAGGTCAGCACCTATTCCCCCGTCCCTTCAGATCCTACGAGCAAATATACTAAAAAATTAAAAACATTATTGAGATCAGCCGTAGATAAGAATGTCCTGACATTGATCGAGGCGGAAAAATTAATGCCAGAAAACCCCGTAAAACCACACTGGTACTACTTGCCCAAAATACACAAAAATGAGAGAGTGCCACCAGGTAGACCTATTGTGTCCGCGGTGGGATCCCTGTTCGAACCACTTTCTAAATATTTAGATTGGTTCTTACAGCCATACTTGGCCGCAGTTCCTTCCTTAGTAAAAGATTCCTTTGACTTCGTAAGAACTGTGGATCATATAACCTGGGGAGACAACATCAGTTTAACTTCAATTGACGTTGAGAGTCTTTACACTAGGATTCCACAATCCTTGGCAGTAAAAGTGATCACTGATTTATTAGTAAAAAATAGGATAGACAGCGATGTGATTGGGTTTGTCTCTAATGCACTTAGCCTTATTCTGGAAAACAATGCGTTTACCTTTTTAGACAACTGGTATGTCCAAAAGGAAGGGACAGCCATGGGTACTCCAGTCGCATGTACCCTGGCTAATCTATTTCTGGCTGCTTTTGAGGATTACTACATCTATACGGAGAAAAATCCCTTTTTGTTAAACATTAAGTACTACATTCGCTACGTGGACGACGTGTTGGTAGTGTGGGAGGGCGATGAAAAAACCTTCGGAGAATTTGTGGACTATCTGAATAGTAACTCCTTCAATATGTCGTTCACGTCAGTGTTTGGAGGGTCTAGCCTTGAATTTTTAGACGTAAAATTGGATCTCACTGATAGGGGTTTGGTTCGTTCTGTCTTTAAGAAAAAGACAGCAACGAATTCCATACTCCATTACAGAAGTTCTCACCCTGAATTTACAAAAGCGGCATTGCCGTTTAGCCAGCTTCTGCGGTTAAAACGGCTAAATAACACTTCTGAAGGTTTTTTATCTCAGGCGGAAGCCCTTATGAAAAACTTGTCCTATAGAGGGTACCCCTCTGATATTTTAAGGAAGGCTACAGAGAGAGCACAGCGGTACTCAGGCAAAAAGAAGGAGGGTCTGTCGGAATTGGTTCCTAATAACAACAACGGGGGGTCGCGGAAATTTTATTTTAATTTCAAATACGGCCCCATGTACAATATCATCACGGCAGCAGTCAAACGACACTGGCATGTGATTGAAAAAGATAAAGCCTTTTCAAAAGTATCACCACAATTGGTCACGACCTACAGGAGAAGTAAAAATCTCGGAGACCTTCTTGTACAAAAAAGGGTTAAAAATTTACAGGGTAACGCCTCGTGGTTAAATTCGCACCCACTAAAAGGGAACTTCAAGTGTGCACATTGCAACTGGTGTAAGTATTTGGAGAGCGGCCCCACGGTGAAAATCGGAGGATTGGTTAATAAAACAAGAGCATTCATTAATTGCCGCACCAGTTGGGTTGTGTACATTATATGGTGTCCTTGTCAAAGATACTACATAGGGAAGACCATACGTTCAATGAACGTCAGAGTAAGAGAGCATTTTAACTCAATACTCACTGGTAAAGGGTCCCCTAGATTAGTTCAACATATTCGAGATAACCATGGTGGCGATCCCACAGTGCTGAAGTTTGCGGGCATAGAGAGAATTTTTCCTTCAAAAAAGGGTGGAGATCTACATAAAAAGCTGCTACAAACTGAAGCCAACTGGATCCTGAATGCACATGCTCAGGGTCCAGCGGGCTTGAATGAGAAGATAGATATGGCCGTCTTCCTTTAGGTTGGTCCTTGGTAAGTCGAGGTTTTGCTTAAAGATTGTATATTTGAATAATACCCCCATTGCCTGTTTGTACATAGGGTGCCTTTTCTGTTGAGTTCCTTAAGACTGCGTTCCTTTGTTTCTTTGTCACTTTACAAATGTTCAACTTTGCAGCGTCTCTAGTGCTTGGTCGTTTGCTAACAGCTGTTCCAGAAGAAAAAAGCGGCAGTTTTGTACTTCGGGCGGTTTTGGTCGGGACACCAGAGCGGCTAGTGAAACAATGACAATAACGATATAACGTTTAAAAGAAAAAAATACAAATTGAAACGGGTGCCAGTGTGACGACCGATCGTGGGTTTTGAGTTAGAGGGTGGGTTGTTCAGGGCCCTAGGACTTGATTTGCCCGCAGTCAATGACTGACTGTTATATATTATAAGTGGATGCGTTTTGCAATTAATAGTAAAATACACTAAGCAGGCATATTGGTCCTGTTGGTCATGCTGATATAGCCTCCTACCTGCACTATCTGTGGATCTACGATTGGTTCGTCTGACTTTTTTGTCAGCACTAGGTAGCTAAATGGCTGTTTATTAACAGCGGTGTGTTGCATTTGATTCGCGCTCTGGTCTCCTTGGTTACTCTGCCCGGAGTGGCTTTTTTCAGCTAGATTATTGTTGTGTCTTATTTAATATTTAATGACAGAATAATCGTTTTTGTATGATTGGTAATGTTCACTTTCTTCCTTCATCATAGCCAGTGATAAGTGTTATCTTGTTTTAAAGATGTATATGTATTCACATGTTAAGGGTTAATGGTGATGTCAATTTATGTTGCAGACTCCTCCTATATAGGAAGTGAGTTGCACGCCATTAACCCATGACCCGTGGAAGCGCATTGTAGCGCGAAACGGTGCCGTCGTCCCCTCAGCACTGTCCCCCTCCCTGCACCAAGTAATGTGCGATCGGAAATAAACGCACGAAAACTACACCGGTGAGTGCCGTCTTTCTTCTATAAGCTGGATTACGTGTTGTGCTACTAGGCTGGCACCGCCGGGCTTCTGGACTGTTGCCTCCCTTGTTTGCTGCTGCTCCCGGGAGCTATTGCGCTCCGGTGCCCTGTTCCTGCTGTTGATGTCTACTGTATATAGAGGAGTTATCAGTCATTGTACAGGAGGAGGTGAGCTGTGATATCATCTATTGTGAATGGTGGATCCTGTGTTATCTACTGTATATAGAGGTGTTATCAGTCATTGTACAGGAGGAGGAGGTGAGCTGTGATATCACCTATTGTGAATGGTGGATCCTGTGTTATCTACTGTATATAGAGGTGTTATCAGTCATTGTACAGGAGGAGGTCAGCAGTGATATCACCTATTGTGAATGGTGGATCCTGTGTTATCTACTGTATACAGAGGTGTTATCAGTCATTGTACAGGAGGAGGTGAGCTGTGATATCACCTATTGTGAATGGTGGATCCTGTGTTATCTACTGTATATAGAGGTGTTATCAGTCATTGTACAGGAGGAGGTGAGCTGTGATATCACCTATTGTGAATGGTGGATCCTGTGTTATCTACTGTATACAGAGGTGTTATCAGTCATTGTACAGGAGGAGGTGAGCTGTGATATCACCTATTGTGAATGGTGGATCCTGTGTTATCTACTGTATATAGAGGTGTTATCAGTCATTGTACAGGAGGAGGTGAGCTGTGATATCACCTATTGTGAATGGTGGATCCTGTGTTATCTACTGTATATAGAGGAGTTATCAGTCATTGTACAGGAGGAGGTGAGCTGTGATATCACCTATTGTGAATGGTGGATCCTGTGTTATCTACTGTATATAGAGGAGTTATCAGTCATTGTACAGGAGGAGGTGAGCTGTGATATCACCTATTGTGAATGGTGGATCCTGTGTTATCTACTGTATATAGAGGTGTTATCAGTCATTGTACAGGAGGAGGTCAGCAGTGATATCACCTATTGTGAATGGTGGATCCTGTGTTATCTACTGTATATAGAGGTGTTATCAGTCATTGTACAGGAGGAGGAGGTGAGCTGTGATATCACCTATTGTGAATGGTGGATCCTGTGTTATCTACTGTATATAGAGGTGTTATCAGTCATTGTACAGGAGGAGGTGAGCTGTGATATCACCTATTGTGAATGGTGGATCCTGTGTTATCTACTGTATATAGAGGAGTTATCAGTCATTGTACAGGAGGAGGTGAGCTGTGATATCATCTATTGTGAATGGTGGATCCTGTGTTATCTACTGTATATAGAGGTGTTATCAATCATTGTACAGGAGGAGGTCAGCAGTGATATCACCTATCGTGAATGGTGGATCCTGTGTTATCTACTGTATACAGAGGTGTTATCAGTCATTGTACAGGAGGAGGTGAGCTGTGATATCACCTATTGTGAATGGTGGATCCTGTGTTATCTACTGTATACAGAGGTGTTATCAGTCATTGTACAGGAGGAGGAGGTGAGCTGTGATATCATCTATTGTGAATGGTGGATCCTGTGTTATCTACTGTATATAGAGGTGTTATCAGTCATTGTACAGGAGGAGGAGGTGAGCTGTGACATCATCTATTGTGAATGGTGGATCCTGTTTTATCTGCTGTATATAGAGGTGTTGACTCTTAAATAATGCAGCATTTCAAATAAGAACATACTCCAAAAGCTTCTGGGGACCGAGACAGATAGGAGAGTAGCAAGAAAGGCTAGTCCCTGGTGAATTCACCCCATTTGCGTGTATACGGAGAGACCGGTCACTCAAGGCAGTCAGCAGGGAGAAGCCTTCAGGGAACAGACTTTCTGACTAGTCTCCAGCAAGATTTGATCCCTGACAGAACCCCCCCCATAGTATTCCACATAGTATATTGCACCCCCAAATTCCTCCATATATTATGCACCCCAATAGACCTCCATATAATATAATGCACCCCCATAGTCCTCAATATAGAATAATGCACCACCACAGTCCTACATATAGTATACTAGATGGCGGCCCGATTCTAAAGAATCGGGTAGTCTAGAATCCATATATAGTTTATTTACTACCGTGTTTCCCCGAAAGTAAGACCCTGTCTTACATTTTTTTGGGGGCCAAAAGTGGCCCCCGGTCTTACTTTCGGGGGGGGCCTTACATTAGGTGCCCCAGCAGTGTGGCCTACAGGCCCCCTCCTGCTGGGACACTGCAGGAGCGGGTCGCACGTCACGTGCGCCCGCTCATTACATATGCACTGCATCCCCCTGTCAATCAGCGACAGGGGGAGCAGTACATTATACGGTATATATGGGCCCCCTCCTGCTGGCACACTACCCCCCTGTTCTGAGGCCCCCACCGCTGCTGCTGCAGACATCTTACCCTCCAGGGTCTTCTTGCAGCAGCCAGCGCGTCGGTCCTCTGTACTCGGCGGTCTCCCGGATCATGTGACTGGCCGGTCGCAGTCGCGATGACGTCATGCGCTGCGACGGGTCACATGATCCGGGAGACCGCCGAGTACAGAGGACCGACGCGCTGGCTGCTGCAAGAAGACCCTGGAGGGTAAGAGGTCTGCAGCAGCAGCAGCAGCGGTGGGGGCCTCAGAACAGGGGGGTAGTGTGCCAGCAATAGGGGGCCCATATATACCGTATAATGCACTGCTCCCCCTGTCGCTGATTGACAGGGGGATGCAGTGCATATGTAATGAGCGGGCGCACGTGACGTGCGACCCGCTCCCGCTCCCCCCTCCGCTAGGGGCCTTACATTGGCCCCCCCGGTTGTAAGGCCTTATAATCGGGGGAGGCCTTACATTAGCAGGCCCCCCTTTACCCCTAGGCGGCCTTACAATCGGGGGGGGCCTTACTTTCGGGGAAACACGGTAATAGTTAGGGGAGTGCGATGAAATGAATTGTGTGTATACAGGTGGCTCAGTGGGTAGCAGAGTATACGGTTGCTCAGTGGTTAGCACTGTGCGGTGGCTCAGTGGTTAGCACTGCGCGGTGGCTCAGTGGTTAGCACTGCGCGGTGGCTCAGTGGTTAGCACTGCGCGGTGGCTCAGTGGTTAGCACTGGGTGGTGGCTCAGTGGTTAGCACTGCGCGGTGGCTCAGTGGTTAGCACTGCGCGGTGGCTGAGTGGTTAGCAGCGAGTGCGGTGGCTCAGTGGTTAGCAGTGAGTGCGTGGGCAGAGTGGTCAGCACAGCGCCGTGGGCAGAGTGGGCAGCGCAGTGCCGTGGGCAGGATGGTCAGCGCAGCGCCGTGGGCAGGGTGGTCAGCGGTGGGGGGGACGGACACAAACACACAGACACACACTCCGATATATTTACCACCGTCCCCGCTTCTTCCCTGCCACCTGCGTCTTCCTGAGTCCTCTGATCTGCCGACATGTCGCCACACCCAGGACTGGATCCAATATTGCGTCCGGGAACTCTCGGTGGCCCGATTCTAACGCATCGGGTATTTTAGAATATAGAAATAGAGATTGCATGGGGAAGGCGGTGAGGGCTGAATTGGGAGGAACTTTGAAGAAGGAGCGGCCGGTGAAGAACGGCGTGGCAGGGGGGAGGAGGGAGGACAGAACAGCAGGGGGAGGAGGATGGAGGACAGAGGAGGTAGCGGCGGGGTGTGGGAGGATGTAGCAGCACAGGCAGGGGGAGGAAGGAACGGCAGGGGGAGGATGGAGCACAGAGCGGCAGGGGGAGGAGGACGGAGGATGAAGCGGCGGGGTGGGGGAAGATGGAGCAGCACAGGCAGGGGGAGGACAGAGGATGGAGTGGCAGAGGGGAGGAGGACAAAGGAAGGAGGAGGAAGCGTTGCGGTGGGGGAGGATGGAGCGGCACAGGCAGGGGGAGGATGGAGCGGCAGGGGAGGGTGAAGCACAGAGCGGTGGGGGGGGGTGGAGGACAGGATGAAGCGGCGGGGTGGGAGAGAACGGAGCAGCATAGGCAGGGGGAGGACGGAGGATAGAGTGGCGGAGGTGAGGAAGGAAAAGGAAGGAGGAGGAAGCGGTGGGGTGGGGGAGGATGGAGTGGCACAGGCAGGGGAGGACGAAGCGGCATGGGGAGGACTAAGCACAGAGTGGCGGGAGGGAGGAGGGTGTAGGATGAAGCAGCGAGGTGGGGGAGGACGAAGCAGCACGGGCAGGGGGAGGACGGGGGATGGAGTGGCGGAGGTGAAGAGGACAAAGGAAGGAGGAGGATGCGGTGGGGGAGGATGGAGCGGCACAGGCAGGGGGAGGACAGAACGACAGGGGGAGGACAGAGCTGCAGGGGGAGGACAGAGCGGCAGGGGGAGAACAGAGCGGCAGGAGGAGGACAGAGGACGAAGCGGTGGGGTGGAGGAGGATGGAGCAGCCCAGGCAGGGGGAGGATGGAGTGGTGGAGAGGAGGCGGACAAAGGAAGGAGGAGGAAGCGATGGAGGATGATGGAATGGTACAGGCAGGGGGAGGACGGAGCACAGAGCGGTGGGAGGAGGATGATGGAGGACAAAGCGGCGGGGTGAGGGTGGATGGAGCACTGTAAGGCAGCTTAGTGGTTAGCAGTGCGCGGTGGCTCAGTGGTTAGCAGTGCACGGTGGCTCAGTGGTTAGCACTGCGCGGTGGCTCAGTGGTTAGCACTGGGCTGTGACTCAGTGGTTAGCACTGCGCGGTGGCTCAGTGGTTAGCAGCGAGTGCGATGGGCAGAGTGGTCAGCGCAGCGGCGCTGTGTGGGCAGGGTGGTCAGTGCAGCGGCGCTGTGTGGGCAGGGTGGTCAGTGCAGCGGCGATGTGTGGGCAGGGTGGTCAGCCCAGCGGCGCTGTATGGGCAGGGTGGTCAGCACAGCGGCGCTGTGTGGGCAGGGTGGTCAGTGCAGCGGGGCTGTGTGGGCAGGGTGGTGAGCGCAGCGGCGCTGTGTGGGCAGGGTGGTCAGCGCAGCGGCGCTGTGTGGGCAGAGTGGTCAGCGCAGCGGCGCTGTGTGGGCAGAGTGGTCAGCGCAGGGCAGAGTGGTCAGCGGTGGGCAGAGTGGTCAGCGGTGGGGCGGACGGACACACACTCCGATATACTTACCACCGTCCCTGCTTCTTCCCTGGCGCCTGCGTCTTCCTGAGTCCCGACATGTCGCTGCACCCAGGACTGGATCCAATATGGCGTCCAGGAACTCTCGCGAGACTTCCCGGATGCCATCTTGGAGAAAGTATGTCGCCACCCCTGAAGCCATGGATCCAATATGGCGTCCGGGAAGTCTCGCGAGACTTCCCGGACGCCGTATTGGATACAGTTCTCCAGGGGCGGCGACATGTCGGCGGTGGAGAAGACGGAGGAGAGGTGGTAAGTATAGGCGACTGTGTGTGCGTGTGTTGTGTGTGTGGTGTGTGTGTGGTGTGTGTATGTGTTAGGGGCTGCCATAAGCGTAGCGGGCTCTATGAGTCCCGGCTCCCGCTTACAGCCGCCATCTTGGCTCACCCTGAGCGGGTATAGCTCTGCCGGACGTTGGGACAAAGTGACGGATGTGAGGTCACAAATCCTTCCGGCTTTTATATACAAGATTGCACACCCACAGACCTCCATATAGAATAATGCACCCCCACATTTCTCCATATAGAATAATGCACCCACACAGTTCTCTATCTAGAATGCACACCCAAAGTCCTCCATTTAGTATAATGCACGCCACAGTCCTCCGTATAGTATATTGCACACTTAAAGCATGACATATAGTACAATACACCCCCACATTCCTCCATATAGTATAATGCTCCGCTCCGTACACTTCGTACACACGCGGCTCTGCTCCATACACCTCGTACACACTCGGCTCCACTCCATACACCTCATACACACTCGGCTCCACTCCATACACCTCGTACACACTCGGCTCAGCTCCGTACACCTCGTACACACTCGGCTCAGCTCCGTACACCTCGTACACACTCGGCTCAGCTCCGTACACCTCGTACACACTCGGCTCAGCTCCGTACACCTCGTACACACTCGGCTCAGCTCCGTACACCTCGTACACACTCGGCTCAGCTCCGTACACCTCGTACACACTCGGCTCAGCTCCGTACACCTCGTACACACTCGGCTCAGCTCCGTACACCTCGTACACACTCGGCTCAGCTCCGTACACCTCGTACACACTCGGCTCAGCTCCGTACACCTCGTACACACTCGGCTCAGCTCCGTACACCTCGTACACACTCGGCTCAGCTCCGTACACCTCGTACACACTCGGCTCAGCTCCGTACACCTCGTACACACGTCTCGTCTCCGCTCCGTACACCTCGTACACACTCGGCTCCGCTCCGTACACCTCGTGCACACGCGACTCCGCTTCATACACCTCATACACACTCGGCTCCGCTTCGAACACCTCATACACACTCAGCTCCATACACCTTGTACACACTCGGCTCCACTCCTTACACCTCATACACACGCAGCTCTGCTACATTCACACTATACATCCCTCTTGATCCCACACAAACTCACCTCTTTTCACAAACTCATTTCTTTACCTCTTCATTTTTTGCTTGGTGGAAGCTGTCCTGCATAGTCGGAGATGCTGATCATGTGATCCCTGACTCCTCCCCCTTCATTGACATCATCACAGGTCCTGTAAGCACAGGCCTGTGCAGCTCCACAGGTGGGCTCACACTGCAGGGTGGGGGGGGATAACGCGGCGGCAGCGGCCAGGACTATAGTAGAGAGAGTGGCATCAGCAGGGAGCCCGTGCTACCACCGGGCGCCCCTGCGGATGCCGTCCTCTGTCTACTAGCAGCCGCACAGATCTAGCAAAGCCCCTGGGAGCGGGAGCAGGGCAGCAAATAACAATGACAGCTGTCTCCCTGCGGCGCCCCCTGGAGCGTGGCGCCCTGTGCGGCCGCACGACTCGCACATGCCAAGGGCCGGCCCTGCCTATAACCCTTTCCTACTATTAAAATACAAGTGTCATATTAAAGGGGTTGTCCGGGTTCGTCACATAATCTCAGTGCATATCCAGGCTGCCTAATGCTGACAATGTGTAATGTACTATGTGTCAGCTTTCTGCAGGGTTTCCTAGATAACACTTGTTTTGTGTCTGAACAGAACGACCAGGGGGGTGTTCTGTCATGATAATGAACACTGGTCGTTTCCACCTACTCTACCCCATCCCCTCCCCCATAGCAACATCCCCGCCCTCCCCATCTACATGACTCAGCCTCTCAACAGGAAGAAAATGATCCTCGGCTGCAGCCATTGCTGTGAGCAGAGCTGCCCGGATTAGCTGCTCCTCCCCCGGCCACACACAGTGATATATGGAAAGTCTGCAGAGAGAAGGGACAATGCTGTACTCAGGAGAAGCCGCTCCGGGATTACAATGAACAGCTCCGGCCTCTTATCAGTGATTCCTTCCTTGCACTGTCCGGGCTGTCATCAGGAGAATGTACAGTGTGCAGACACCAGTGATGTCTGCAAAGAAGGGACAATCGTGTTCTGTATTCAGAGTCAGGGCCGCTCCGGGTGAATAACTCCCTCATATCAGTGACTCCTTCCCTCACTGTCCGGGCTGTCAGTGATCTGGAGCATGTACTGTGTGAGCCCAGTGATGGGGGGCTGCAGCTTCTGTGACACACTGTAACAAACCCCTGCTGTGTGAATGACATCTCTGTGTCACTGATGTCTGTACACAGCAGGAGATATGGTACAGTGTGAAGGATGGTCAGCACTGTGTCTCCAATGACACAAATACTGATTGAAGCAGCCTGTCCACTCAGTAACTGCAGCAGTGTGAAGTGTTGGGGGTGTATGTATGGAGAGATAGATGATACTAAGGATTTTGATATTGTTGAGGAGTCCTTCCTTCCGTCGCCCCATCAGTCCGCCCGTCCTTCCTTCTTTCCTTCCATCCATCCTTCCTTCCGTTCATCCTTCCGTCCTTCTTTCAGTCCGTCTTTCGTCCTTTCTTTCCGTCCATCTGACCGTCCTTCCTTCTTTCCATCCATCCGTCCTTCCCTCCTTCCTTTTTTCCGTCCGTCCTTCTTTCCATCCTTCCATCTGTCCTTCTTTCCGTCGTCCTTTCTTTCCATCTGTCCTTCCTTCTTTCCGTCCATCTATCCGTCTGTCCTTTCCGTACCTCCTTTTTTCCGTCCTTCCTTCTTTCCATCTGTCCTTCCGTCCATCTATCCGTCCGTCCTTCTTTCTGTCCCTCCTTCTTTCCGTCCATCCGTCCTTCCTTCTTTCCGTCCTTCCTTCCATCCGTCCGTCGCCCCATCAGTCTATCTGTCCTTCCTTTCATCCTTCTTTCCATCCTTCCTTCTGTCCTTCCTTTCATCCTTTTTTCCATCCTTCCTTCTGTCCATCCATCCCTCCTTCCTTCCGTTGGTCCTTGCGTCCTTCTTTCTGTCCATCCTTCCTTCTTTCCATCCTTCCTTATTTCCGACCGTCCTTCCTTCTTTCCGACCGTCCGTGCCGTTCTTCCTTCTTTCTGTCCTTCCTTCTTTCCGTCTGTCCATCAGTCGTTCCTACTTTCCGTCCGTCCGTCCTTCTTTCCGTCCGTCCGTCCTTTCCGTCCGTCCGTCCTTCTTTCCATCCGTCCGGCCTTCTTTCCGTCCGTCCTTCATTCCGTCCGTCCGTCCTTCATTCCGTCCTTCATTCCGTCCGTCCTTCATTCCGTCCGTCCTTCATTCCGTCCGTCCTTCATTCCGTCCGTCCTTCATTCCGTCCGTCCTTCTTTCCGTCCGTCCTTCTTTCCATCATTCCTTATTTCCGACCGTCCTTCCTTCTTTCCGCCGTCCGTGCCGTTCTTCCTTCTTTCTGTCCTTCCTTCTTTCCGTCTTCCATTAGTCGTTCCTACTTTCCGTCCGTCCGTCCTTCTTTTCCGTCCGTCCTTCTTTCCATCCGTCCTTCTTTCCGTCCGTCCGTCCTTCTTTCCGTCCGTCCATCCATCCTTCATTCCGTCCGTCCTTCATTCCGTCCGTCCTTCATTCCGTCCGTCCTTCTTTCCGTCCGTCCTTCTTTCCGTCCGTCCTTCTTTCCGTCCGTCCTTCTTTCCGTCCGTCCTTCTTTCCGTCCTTCATTCCGTCCGTCCTTCATTCCGTCCGTCCTTCATTCCGTCCGTCCTTCATTCCGTCCGTCCTTCTTTCCGTCCGTCCTTCTTTCCGTCCATCCCGTCCGTCCTTCATTCCGTCCGTCCTTCATTCTCTCCGTCCGTCCTTCTTTCCGTCCATCCCGTCCGTCCTTCATTCCGTCCATCCTTCATTCCTTCTGTCCATTCCGTCCGTCCTTCATTCCTTCCGTCCATCCGTCCGTCCTTCATTCCTTCCGTCTGTCCGTCCTTCTTTCCATCCGTCCTTCTTTCCGTCCGTCCTTCTTTCCGTCCGTCCTTCTTTCCGTCCGTCCTTCTTTCCGTCCGTCCTTCTTTCCGTCCGTCTCTCCGTCCGTCCTCTTTCCGTCCTCCCGTCCGTCCTTCATTCCGTCCGTCCTTCATTCCTCCGTCCTTCATTCATCCGTCCGTCCTTCATTCCTCCGTCCATCCTCCGTCCTTCATTCCTTCCGTCCGTCCTTCATTCTTCCGTCCGTCCCTTCTCTTTCTTCCGTCCATCCGTCCGTCCTTCATTCTTTCCGTCCATCCGTCCGTCCTTCATTCTTTCCGTCCATCCGTCCGTCCTTCATTCTTTCCGTCCATCCGTCCGTCCTTCATTCTTTCCGTCCATCCGTCCGTCCTTCATTCTTTCCGTCCATCCGTCCGTCCTTCATTCTTTCCGTCCATCCCGTCCGTCCTTCATTCCGTCCATCCTTCATTCCTTCTGTCCATCCGTCCGTCCTTCATTCCTTCCGTCCATCCGTCCGTCCTTCATTCCTTCCGTCTGTCCGTCCTTCTTTCCATCCGTCCTTCTTTCCGTCCGTCCTTCTTTCCGTCCGTCCTTCTTTCCGTCCGTCCTTCTTTCCGTCCGTCCTTCTTTCCGTCCGTCCTTCTTTCCGTCCGTCCTTCTTTCCGTCCGTCCCGTCCGTCCTTCATTCCGTCCGTCCTTCTTTCCGTCCATCCCGTCCGTCCTTCATTCCGTCCGACCTTCATTCCTTCCGTCCTTCATTCCATCCGTCCATCCGTCCGTCCTTCATTCCTTCCGTCCATCCGTCCGTCCTTCATTCCTTCCGTCCGTCCTTCATTCTTTCCGTCCGTCCGTCCTTCATTCTTTCCGTCCATCCGTCCGTCCTTCATTCTTTCCGTCCATCCGTCCGTCCTTCATTCTTTCCGTCCATCCGTCCGTCCTTCATTCTTTCCGTCCATCCGTCCGTCCTTCATTCTTTCCGTCCATCCCGTCCGTCCTTCATTCCGTCCATCCTTCATTCCTTCTGTCCATCCGTCCGTCCTTCATTCCTTCCGTCCATCCGTCCGTCCTTCATTCCTTCCGTCTGTCCGTCCTTCTTTCCATCCGTCCTTCTTTCCGTCCGTCCTTCTTTCCGTCCGTCCTTCTTTCCGTCCGTCCGTCCTTCTTTCCGTCCGTCCTTCTTTCCGTCCGTCCTTCTTTCCGTCCGTCCCGTCCGTCCTTCATTCCGTCCGTCCTTCTTTCCGTCCATCCCGTCCGTCCTTCATTCCGTCCGACCTTCATTCCTTCCGTCCTTCATTCCATCCGTCCATCCGTCCGTCCTTCATTCCTTCCGTCCATCCGTCCGTCCTTCATTCCTTCCGTCCGTCCTTCATTCTTTCCGTCCGTCCGTCCTTCATTCTTTCCGTCCATCCGTCCGTCCTTCATTCTTTCCGTCCATCCGTCCGTCCTTCATTCTTTCCGTCCATCCGTCCGTCCTTCATTCTTTCCGTCCATCCGTCCGTCCTTCATTCTTTCCGTCCATCCGTCCGTCCTTCATTCTTTCCGTCCATCCGTCCGTCCTTCATTCTTTCCGTCCATCCGTCCGTCCTTCATTCTTTCCGTCCATCCGTCCGTCCTTCATTCTTTCCGTCCATCCGTCCGTCCTTCCTTCTTTCCGTCCATCCTTCAGTCTTTCCATCCGTCCATCCGTTCTTCCCCTCAAGCCTGTATTTTCCCTTCACCCCTGGGTGATTTCCTGTTTTCCTTCCTCTTCTTCCATAACTTTTCTATTTTTCCGTCAATACAGACATATGAGGCTTCTTGTTGTTTTTTGCAGGACGAGTTGAACTTTTGAATGACGACTTTTATTTAAAAATTGCAAAAAAAACAGTGCAATTATACATTTGTCTTTTGGGTTTTTTATTCACCATGTTCACTATATGGTGACACTGAGGTGTTGGTATGATGTCTCAAGTCATGACTATATGGTAACACTGTGGTGTCGGTATGATGTCTTGGGTCAGTACTATATGGTGACACTGAGGTGTTGGTATGATGTCTCAAGTCATGACTATATGGTAACACTGAGGTGTCGGTATGATGTCTCAAGTCAGTACTATATGGTAACACTGACGTGTCGGTACGATGTCTGGGTCAGTACTATATGGTAACACTGACGTGTCGGTATGATGACTGGGGTCAGTACTATATGGTAACACTGAGGTGTCAGTATGATGTCTGGGGTCAGTACTATATGGTAACACTGACGTGTCGGTATGATGTCTCAGGTCAGTACTATATGGTAACACTGAGTTGTCTGTATGATGTCTGGGGTCAGTACTATATGGTAACACTGACGTGTCGGTATGATGTCTCAGGTCAGTACTATATGGTAACACTGACGTGTCGGTATGATGTCTTGGGTCAGTACTATATGGTGACACTGAGGTGTTGGTATGATGTCTCAAGTCATGACTATATGGTAACACTGAGGTGTCGGTATGATGTCTGGGTCAGTACTATATGGTAACACTGAGTGTCAGTATGATGTCTGGGTCAGTACTATATGGTAACACTGAGGTGTCGGTATGATGTCTGGGGCCAGTACTATATGGTAACACTGAGGTGTCGGTATGATGTCTGGGGTCAGTACTATATGGTAACACTGACTGTCGGTATGATGTCTAGGTCAGTACTATATGGTAACACTGACGTGTCGGTATGATGTCTGGGGTCAGTACTATATGGTAACACTGACGTGTCGGTATGATGTACTGGGGTCAGTACTATATGGTAACACTGACGTGTCAGTATGATGTCTGGGGTCAGTACTATATGGTAACACTGACGTGTCGGTATGATGTCTCTGGTCAGTACTATATGGTAACACTGACGTGTCGGTATGATGTCTCAGGTCAGTACTATATGGTAACACTGACGTGTCGGTATGATGTCTGGTCAGTACTATATGGTAACACTGAGTGTCGGTATGATGTCTGGGGTCAGTACTATATGGTAACACTGACGTGTCAGTATGATGTCTGAGGTCAGTACTATATGGTAACACTGAGTGTCGGTATGATGCTGGGGTCAGTACTATATGGTAACACTGAGTGTCGTATGATGTCTGGGGTCAGTACTATATGGTAACACTGACGTGTCGGTATGATGACTGGGGTCAGTACTATATGGTAACACTGAGGTGTCGGTATGATGTCTGGGGTCAGTACTATATGGTAACACTGAGGTGTCGGTATGATGTCTGGGGTCAGTACTCTATGGTATCAATGACGTGTCGGTATGAATAATTGAAGAATTAAAGAAACAAAAAAAGAAGAATTGCGCTCTTGCCCAATTTTCCACGATCCGCAGTTACAGTCAAACATTTATTCTGACAATCAAAATCTATATCCATTTTTATTTTAAAGAGAACCGTCAACCCATTTTTGTGTATTAAAATAAAAGCTCCCTTTTTTATCAGGGACTATCCTGCATTCTAAGGCTGGGTTCACATTAGCGTTCCCCTCTGCAGCGTTCTGCGGAGGGGATCCGCAATGTGTCCGCAGCGGCCGCCAGCTCCTATCTTTATAATGGGAGCGCACTGTGCTGCGCTTAACAGCGCATGACCGTGTGCACCCATTCACTCCTATATGTGATCTGTGCGCAGGCGGGTGCCTGCGCACAAATCACACAGTCTCGTCCGCACCAGGAATGCAACATGTCGCGTCTCTGGTGCGGAAGAGACTGTGTGATTTGTACGCAGGCGTCCGCCTGCGCACAGATCACATATAGGAGTGAATGGGTGCACACGGTCATGCGCTGTTAAGCGCAGCACCGTGCGCTCCCATTATAAAGATAGGAGCTGGCGGCCGCTGCGGACACATTGCGGATCCCCTCCGCAGAACGCTGCGGAGGGGAACGCTAATGTGAACCCAGCCTTAGAATGCAGGATAGTCCCTGATAAAAAAGGGAGCTTTTATTTTAATACACAAAAATGGGTTGACGGTTCTCTTTAAAATAAAAATGGATATAGATTTTGATTGTCAGAATAAATGTTTGACTGTAACTGCGGATCGTGGAAAATTGGGCAAAAGCGCAATTCTTTTTTTGTTTCTTTAATTCTTCAATTATCATACCAACACGTCATTAATACCATATAGTACTGACCCCAGACATTAGACAGACAACTCAGTGTTACTATATAGTACTGACCCCAGACATCATACTGACACCTCAGTGTTACCATATAGTACTGACCCCAGACATCATACTGACACATCAATGTTACCATATAGTACTGACCCCAGACATCATACCGACACCTCAGTGTTACCATATAGTACTGACCCCAGACATCATACTGACACCTCAGTGTTACCATATAGTACTGACCCCAGACATCATACTGACACCTCAGTGTTACCATATAGTACTGACCCCAGACATCATACTGACACATCAGTGTTACCATATAGTACTGACCCCAGACATCATACCGACACCTCAGTGTTACCATATAGTACTGACCCCAGACATCATACCGACACCTCAGTGTTACCATATAGTACTGACCCCAGACATCATACCGACACCTCAGTGTTACCATATAGTACTGACCCCAGACATCATACTGACACGTCAGTGTTACCATAGAGTACTGACCCCAGACATCATACCGACACCTCAGTGTTACCATATAGTACTGACCCCAGACATCATACCGACACCTCAGTGTTACCATATAGTACTGACCCCAGACATCATACCTACACCTCAGTGTTACCATATAGTACTGACCCCAGTCATCATACCGACACGTCAGTGTTACCATATAGTACTGACCCCAGACATCGTACCGACACGTCAGTGTTACCATATAGTACTGACTTGAGACATCATACCGACATGTCAGTGTTACCATATAGTACTGACTCCAGACATCATACCGACACCTCAGTGTTACCATATAGTACTGACCCCAGACATCATACCGACACCTCAGTGTTACCATATAGTACTGGCCCCAGACATCATACCGACACCTCAGTGTTACCATATAGTACTGACCCCAGACATCATACTGACACGTCAGTGTTACCATATAGTACTGACTCCAGACATCATACTGACACCTCAGTGTTACCATATAGTACTGACCCCAGACATCATACCGACACCTCTGTGTTACCATATAGTCATGACTTGAGACATCATACCAACACCTCAGTGTCACCATATAGTACTGACCCAAGACATCATACCGACACCTCAGTGTTACCATATAGTCATGACTTGAGACATCATACCAACACCTCAGTGTCACCATATAGTGAACATGGTGAATAAAAAACCCAAAAGACAAATGTATAATTGCACTGTTTTTTTTTGCAATTTTTAAATAAATGTCGTCATTCAAAAGTTCAACTCATCCTGCAAAAAACAACAAGAAGCCTCATATGTCTGTATTGACGGAAAAATAGAAAAGTTATGGAAGAAGAGGAAGGAAAACAGGAAATCACCCAGGGGTGAAGGGAAAATACAGGCTTGAGGGGAAGAACGGATGGACGGATGGAAAGACTGAAGGATGGACGGAAAGAAGGAAGGACGGACGGATGGACGGAAAGAATGAAGGACGGACGGATGGACGGAAAGAATGAAGGACGGACGGATGGACGGAAGGAATGAAGGACGGACGGAATGAAGGACGGACGGGATGGACGGAAAGAAGGACGGACGGAATGAAGGACGGACGGACGGGACGGACGGAAAGAAGGACGACCGGACGGACGGACGGAAAGAAGGACGGAAAGGACGGGACGGACGGAAAGAAGGACGGACGGAAAGAAGGACGGACGGAAAGAAGGACGGACGGAAAGAAGGACGGACGGAAAGAAGGACGGACGGAAAGAAGGACGGACGGAAAGAAGGACGGACGGAAAGAAGGACGGACGGAAAGAAGGACGGACGGAAAGAAGGACGGACGGACGGAAGGAAGGAAGGACGGACGGAAGGAAGGAAGGACGGACGGAAGGAAGGAAGGACGGATGGACGGAAGGAATGAAGGACGGACGGATGGACGGAAGGAATGAAGGACGGACGGATGGACGGAAGGAATGAAGGACGGACGGATGGACAGAAGGAATGAAGGATGGACGGAATGAAGGACGGACGGGATGAACGGAAAGAAGGACGGACGGAATGAAGGACGGACGGGATGGATGGACGGATAGAAGGACGGACGGATAGAAGGACGGACGGATAGAAGGACGGACGGAATGAAGGACGGACGGAATGAAGGACGGACGGAATGAAGGACGGACGGAATGAAGGACGGACGGAATGAAGGACGGACGGAATGAAGGACGGACGGATGGACAGAAGGAATGAAGGATGGACGGAATGAAGGACGGACGGGATGAACGGAAAGAAGGACGGACGGAATGAAGGATGGATGGACGGATGGAAAGAAGGACGGACGGACGGAAAGAAGGACGGATGGAAAGAAGGACGGACGGACGGAAAGTAGGAACGACTAATGGACAGACGGAAAGAAGGAAGGACAGAAAGAAGGAAGAACGGCACGGACGGTCGGAAAGAAGGAAGGACGGTCGGAAATAAGGAAGGATGGAAAGAAGGAAGGATGGAAAGAAGGACGGACGGAATGAAGGACGGACGGAATGAAGGACGGACGGAATGAAGGACGGACGGAATGAAGGACGGACGGAATGAAGGACGGACGGAATGAAGGACGGACGGAATGAAGGACGGACGGATGGAAAGAAGGACGGACGGACGGAAAGAAGGACGGACGGACGGAAAGAAGGACGGACGGACGGAAAGAAGGACGGACGGACGGAAAGTAGGAACGACTGATGGACAGACGGAAAGAAGGAAGGACAGAAAGAAGGAAGAACGGCACGGACGGTCGGAAAGAAGGAAGGACGGTCGGAAATAAGGAAGGATGGAAAGAAGGAAGGATGGACAGAAAGAAGGACGCAAGGACCAACGGAAGGAAGGAGGGATGGATGGATGGACAGAAGGAAGGATGGAAAGAAGGATGAAAGGAAGGACAGAAGGAAGGATGGAAAGAAGGATGAAAGGAAGGACAGATAGACTGATGGGGCGACGGACGGATGGAAGGAAGGACGGAAAGAAGGAAGGACGGATGGACGGAAAGAAGGAGGGACAGAAAGAAGGACGGACGGATAGATGGACGGAAGGACAGATGGAAAGAAGGAAGGACGGAAAAAAGGAGGTACGGAAAGGACAGACGGATAGATGGACGGAAAGAAGGAAGGACAGATGGAAAGAAAGGACGACGGAAAGAAGGACAGATGGAAGGATGGAAAGAAGGACGGACGGAAAAAAGGAAGGAGGGAAGGACGGATGGATGGAAAGAAGGAAGGACGGTCAGATGGACGGAAAGAAAGGACGAAAGACGGACTGAAAGAAGGACGGAAGGATGAACGGAAGGAAGGATGGATGGAAGGAAAGAAGGAAGGACGGGCGGACTGATGGGGCGACGGAAGGAAGGACTCCTCAACAATATCAAAATCCTTAGTATCATCTATCTCTCCATACATACACCCCCCAACACTTCACACTGCTGCAGTTACTGAGTGGACAGGCTGCTTCAATCAGTATTTGTGTCATTGGAGACACAGTGCTGACCATCCTTCACACTGTACCATATCTCCTGCTGTGTACAGACATCAGTGACACAGAGATGTCATTCACACAGCAGGGGTTTGTTACAGTGTGTCACAGAAGCTGCAGCCCCCATCACTGGGCTCACACAGTACATGCTCCAGATCACTGACAGCCCGGACAGTGAGGGAAGGAGTCACTGATATGAGGGAGTTATTCACCCGGAGCGGCCCTGACTCTGAATACAGAACACGATTGTCCCTTCTTTGCAGACATCACTGGTGTCTGCACACTGTACATTCTCCTGATGACAGCCCGGACAGTGCAAGGAAGGAATCACTGATAAGAGGCCGGAGCTGTTCATTGTAATCCCGGAGCGGCTTCTCCTGAGTACAGCATTGTCCCTTCTCTCTGCAGACTTTCCATATATCACTGTGTGTGGCCGGGGGAGGAGCAGCTAATCCGGGCAGCTCTGCTCACAGCAATGGCTGCAGCCGAGGATCATTTTCTTCCTGTTGAGAGGCTGAGTCATGTAGATGGGGAGGGCGGGGATGTTGCTATGGGGGAGGGGATGGGATAGAGTAGGTGGAAACGACCAGTGTTCATTATCATGACAGAACACCCCCCCTGGTCGTTCTGTTCAGACACAAAACAAGTGTTATCTAGGAAACCCTGCAGAAAGCTGACACATAGTACATTACACATTGTCAGCATTAGGCAGCCTGGATATGCACTGAGATTATGTGACGAACCCGGACAACCCCTTTAATGTTGAGTTATGTGCTTCCATTCAAAGTGTTAAATACCTATTCAAATATGTCTACAAAGGACATGATAAAGCCAATCTTGAAATTTGCCAAACTAATATCCACCATGATGAAACACATCAATTCATGGATTCAAGATACGTGAGTGCACCGGAGGCAGCTTGGCGAATCTTTGCTTACCCTATGCATAGACAATCCCACTCCATTATTCGTCTTGCCGTACATCTCCCACATTCTCAACCACTTTATTTTCATGAGGATGACTCTGTTGAAAACATCAGTTACATAATGCACAGAAAATCCACTCTTATGGCCTACTTTGAGCTGAATGAGAATGACCCACATGCTCAGGATTACTTATACCGCCAAATTCCAGAGCACTATGTTTGGAAACAAGGTGCATGGGAAATTAGAAAGCGAGGAGGTTCTTCAGTGATTGGAAGAATGTATACTGTCAGTATGAAAGAACAAGAACGGTACTATTTAAGGTTGTTGTTACTGCATGTCAAAGGAGCAACAAGTTTTGACAACATTAAGGCTATGTGCACATCAGTCGTTTCTGCATCTTTGCAGAACGACCGGGAACCGGTGGAGATTAGCAGAAACTGAGTTTTCTGCACTCGCTAGTGTCCCTGGTTTTGTTAGCGTTTTGCTAACGATTTGCGATCGGGTTACTAGCGGTCGTACAGCGTGTTCTTGGCGATTTCCCCGGCGTGTTCCTTAGCGTTTTCCAGACTGGTCTTTGCTGCACTTGTTCAGCTGGACCCGCTGGAAAAACGCTGAAAAGAAGTCGCTTGCTCTATCTTTGAGAACCGGTCAGAAACCGGTGAATAAACTGAAAACGTCAAGACGAAAATCGTTGTAATGTACACAGCGTTTTCTAAACTCCATTGAGTAGCATGTTAATCCTACCGGTGGGTAGGATTAACATAAATTAACATAAAACTGAGCGGAAAACGCCGACGGAAACCGGTAAAAAGCAGCCCACAAAACGACTGATGTGCACATACCCTTAGACTGTTAATGAAGTCACATACCCAACTTTTAAAGAGGCGGCATTAGCCCTTGGATTGCTCTTCGATGACACTGTTTGGAGAAATACTTTATTGGATGCCTGTGTTCTCAACATGCCTGCACAGCTTCGTGATATGTTTGCATATATATGTATTTTTGATCCTCCAGCTCATCCATTGGAGTTGTGGCAAGAATTTAAACAAGACTTTATCCAAGACTACTGCCATGCATATCACTCCAACACTGAGGAGTGTGAGAATTGTGAAGGATATGCTATGACTGATGTCCAAAATGTTCTAAAATTTCATGGCAAAACTTTTACTGATTTAAATCTACCACGACCAAAAAGAAAGCCACATCGCTCCACAATACAACAAGGATGATGAGTTAAGAAGAGCTCACCAAATGAAAGCTACTTTAAATGACCAACAAGTTTTGGCCTATAATGCTATCAATCAAGCCTTACATGATAGAAGTGGACAACCTAAGTGCTTTTTCATCGACGGTCCAGGTGGCAGTGGGAAAACATATCTGTATGATTTATTAATTCATGAACTAAGAGGAGAAGGTGAAATTGTCTCACCTGCAGCCAGTACAGGGATTGCAGCTAACTTACTGCAAGGAGGAAGAACCATTCATTCGCTTTACGGAATACCAATTCCAATAAATGAAACATCCGTTTCCAGAATTAAAAATGATACAGATGCTGCACAACATTTGAAAAGTACCAAACTTTTCATTATTGACGAGTCCACTCTGTTATCTAAATATGCATTGCATGTGATAGATCAACTTTTACGGGATGTCATGACAACAGATATCTCCAAGAAAAATACAACACCTTTTGGAGGGAAAGTCATTGTTCTGGGAGGAGACTTTCGACAGTGTCTGCCTATCATCCCTCATGGTACAAGAACTGACATTATAGAGAGTTGTATTAAATACTCACGACAATGGCAGCTTTTCACTCAATTGCCACTCTTCAACAACATGCGCTCCATTGATCCTGATTATAGCCGTTGGTTACTTCAACTGGGAAATGGTGAATTGTCCAATGATTTCAACCTTGGAGATGATATCATTGAAATCCCACAAGACATGATCTGCACTGGCTCACTCATACTTGCTATATTTGGTGAAAACATTCTCATTGATGTACATAACAATGAAAGCATTCAGATTGCTGCATCACATGCCATTCTTTGTCCTAAAAATGACCATCTGGATATGGTGAACTCTAAGGTTATGGATTGCATTGCTGGTGAATACACTGAATACATTAGTGATGATTCCATTGATCCTGATGAGACTGAATATCCAGACCAATATCCAGTGGAATTTTTAAAATCATTCACACCAACGGGAATGCCTTCTCATCGCCTCTAATTACAAATCGCCACCATTGTCATGCTTTTGCGCAACTTTAACAGCAGAAAAGGTCTTTGAAATGGGACGTGCTTCATTGTCATCACTTTGTTTGCCAATATGATTCAAGCAAAAGTCATTATTGGGTCTGCAGAAGGAAATGTGGTGTTTATTCCAAGGATTGATTTATCTCCATCAGACACTGCCTTATCTTTCAAGTTAAGACGTCGACTATTTCCCGTGAAGCCTGCTTTTGCCATGACCATCAACAAATCCCAAGGCCAAAAACTGGAGAAAATAGGGATTTTTTTCGCCAGAACCCGTTTTTGGACATGGACAGTTATATGTGGCTTTTTCACGAGTGAAAACACCATGCAATGTTAAGGTGAAAGTGCTGGATACACCCATTCAAGGCAAATTGCTGTCCAATACTGAAAAACTCTTTACTACAAATATTCTCTATAATAATATTTTATTTTAAATTCTTTAGATACATATTAGATTTAGATACATAGTTACTTTCTAATTAAACAAAAATATTACAATAAATTAGTTTAGTCATACATGTATAGGAATAAAAAAAAAAAAAAATTAGTTTACCCATAGATGTATAGGAATAGAAAAAAACAAACATACCAAAAATACCAGTTTAGTTATAGATAAAGACATTATAATTCGTTATTAGATATAAAATAGTCATTTAAGAAATATAGTCGTTAGTGTTCGTTTTCACTACAAATATAGTCTATAAAAATATTTTACTTTAAATTCTTTAGATACATATTACATTTAGATACATATGTACTTTCTAATTAAAGACAAATATTTGAATACATTAGTTTAGCCATAGATGTATAGTAATAGAAAAAAAAAATTATAAAAAAATTAGTTTAACCATAGATGTATAGGAATAGAAAAAAAAATGCCAACAAAATTAGCTTAGTTATAGATAAAGTCATTATAATTAGTTATTAGATATAAAATAGTAATTTAAGATATATAGTCGTTAGTTTTAGTTTTCACTAAAAATATATAGTGTATAAAAATATTTTAATTTTAATTCTTTAGATGCATATTAGATTTAGATACATAGTTACTTTCTAATTTAACACAAATATTAAAATAAATTAGTTTAGCCATAGATGTATAGGAATAAAAAAAAAACAAAAAAATTAGTTTAGTTATAGATAAAGACATTATAATTAGTTATTAGATATAAAATATTTAAGATATATAGTCGTTAGTTTTTTAAGCTTAGAAACATTATTTTTTATATTTCATAGTATATGTATATAAACACACATTTTGTTGTAGATTGTAGATGTGTATCATCTAAATGCTTGCATTTAGTGATAAGAACCTGAAGCTCCAGCAGTATAGCTGCTGAGAGATTTCATTTTCTTTTTACAAAGGGTGAGGTTTTTGTGAACAGCTAAGAGACGGGTGGGACGCCTGTTCACACACATCTCTATCTCGAACTGTGTTCTGTACATATAAGTACATACATACATATAGGTACATATTTAGACACATAGGTACATATTTAGACACATAGGGAAAGAATAGACATTTTGATTCTAAATCTGAATTCTTCTGCTATTTGTTGAATTTATAGTGGGAAAAAAGCAATTTTGCCACTTGCTGCCTAATTGTGACCTACAGCATTCTTACTGTAAGTTGCATGACATTTATATTGAATTTGTGGTTTACTTGCGGCAGTTGCGGCACATGTGGTTTCGACAGTTTCAACCACCAAAATCGCAGTTAGCTCTGATTTTTAGTGGTTGCATTTAGTGAATCTGTCGAAGCTGTGCTTGCCGTATTTACTGCAAGCTAACTGGAAGTTCCATATACATTACATGTTACTTGCTGAAAGTGATCTGTAGGTAGGTCTTTTGGTGACAAGTGCAGAAATTGTATTTTGTTATTCCACACCTTCTGCAAATAGCCGAAAAATATCTGATTTAAAACGAGTCTAACTATTAATAACTAGGGATAGAGTAGAGTAGGTCCCACCAGCTGTAAGGCTACCTTCCCGTGGTTGGTGGGGAAACATGTACTGGCTAAACCATAGATTATGTATATTCAATTTATATATGAATGTTAATAATCTGTACAAAACATCGGTGCCAGTATCTGTACGAAAAGCCTTGCCTTAGAATCATGACATGAACTACATTGACATATACTATACAAACATTGGTAGTTCATAGATACATATCATGTCTTATGTGCATTATTGTCAAATTTGAATGAATAATGTATATATGCATGCTAGACTCCCTATTATTTTTAATCAGGCCGCCATCTTAGACATATAATGAACGACTTTGAGTTTCACATTTACTGATGAAAGTGAGGCGCTATTCTCATTGCTTGCCGGCAGCAGACAGCAACCAATGAGAATAGCGCCTCATTTACAATGGTAAATGTGAAACTTAAAATATTCCATGTATTGGAAGTATGGCGCCATACAGCGCGGCGCTCTTCTGATCGGTCGCCGCCTTCAGTGCGCCGAACAATCAGAATAGCGGTGGCCGCTATGCCGCCATATTTGAAATATACTGAGTAAACTCTACACAGATTCTAGAATCCCGATGCAATCGCATCGGGCTCACAGCTAGTATAAGATAAGATAGGATAGCTGGGATAGGATATATATAGGATAGGATATATATAGGATAAGATAGGATAGCTGGGATAGGATATATATAGGATCGATATATATAAAGCGGCCGTCACACGCTACGATATAGATAACGATGTCATAAACGATGTCGGATTTGCACATCGTCCGAACGATGTGTGAGATCATTCATCACAACGCTACACCCACAGATATCGCTCAGACGATTCTCTGATGCAGCGATCCAGCGGTCGTATGAGCGATGCACTTATCATCTGTGCACATCGTTCAGCAAACAGTCACACAGAAACCTCCTAAACGATGTTGGGGTAAATGTGGGCGTTTTCCAAGGTTTAATTGGAGCACATAGGCGTGCTACATGGTTTACAAGCCGCGCCCCTCACTACATCATTGGTGGTCAGTACTGCGTCCTCATTGGTCAGATGTCCTTGGAAACATGGTGGCCTCATCTTCAGAATGTCCTGTGATGTGGCTCGCAATGTACATGTATAAACACGATGTGCTATAACACAAAAAATACGTTTATTTACTGAAAAAGGTAGAAACCGCTATCCCCCTTGGTGCGGCGTGCATAATCCGATCACTTATGTGTTGCTCAATGGTTGGTTTGCCGATCCGTTAATGACTCACCCTGTAGCGAGCTGTGTGTGCGGCATGAGTGTTTTTGTTTAAAGCGCCTGTGAAACGCATGTGTGTTTGCTGTGTGCTGTTGCTGAAGTTTGATTTAAAGTGTTTGACAAAGCGCATGTGTTGTCAAGCGGGATTGTGGGGAAAATGTATGACAACGCAAAGGAGGCAAAGCACCTCTCAACATTCATTGTTCCAGGTGCCCTAATGTTTGTGTCCTTCTCTACTGTGCTTTTCAACACTTGTGTCGGGACCACCATATATGTGGTCCAACATATGCGTGTGTGTATTTAATCCGGTTTCCTACAAAAACATTGTACCAAATAACAAGTGCTGTGACAAAAATCAGGGCCTTTTGGTTTATACGTTTTAGCCAAAAAACGCACATTAAGCTGCCTCACCAACTTCACGGTAGGCCCTGGTCGAGACAGTCCTAACTCTGTCCCTAGGTGCTACAATACAAAAATGTGACCACTGTTACAAGGGCCTTTGGGGAGGTATGTGGGTCCTGGTCCCGCCCGTCTCTCACAGGACCCATAAGCCGGGCCCTTCAACACAAATTACAAAAATAGTGCCAACATGCACCAAGAAGCCAAATCCTCTGGCTCATGTCACAGACAAGAGGTATGTCTGCAACACATAGCTCCCCTGAAATGGGCAAGGCCTGGCCCTCTTCAAAACATTAAATAAGGTTTCCCTAAATCTGGGTTTTTAAATCAAAATCACACCTCTTCTAAAAATAAAAAGGGACACATGTCCTGGCTCCAACCCTGAGCTTCAGGACACAGTGAAACTGTGCAATGCAAAATTCCCCATGGCACACTAATAATTAAGGGAGGTTGTGTTGCCAGCTCACAGCCCTGGATCATTAAAGTACTGGCAGTACCGGTCCCTCATCTCCTGTGCCTCCTGGCGGCTGCTTCCACCCGCTAATGGCTGTAGTCCTGCCATCTGTGGGGCTTCAGCACGCCAGCCCCCAACACCACCTCACCATTGCTGGAGTCAATGCGGTCCTCATAGTTTGGTGGTGTGTAGGCCTGGCGATCCCGGCGTCGTAGAAAATTATGGAGCACACAACATGCCATAACTACAAGGTCAATAGATTCCAGTTTCATATTAATGGCCGTGTGGAAAATCCGGAAACGGCTAGCCATAATGCCAAAGGCATTCTCCACGACTCGTCGTGCCCGGGAAAGGCGATAGTTGAAAATGCGTTGGTCGGCATTGAGATGCCTCTGGGGATATGGCTTCATCAAATTTGGATGTAGTGGGAAGGCCTCATCCGCCAGGAACACAAAGTTCATGTTTCCACAGGTGCGATTGGTGGGCGGCAAATTGAGACGGCCAGTTTTCAGTTTTTGGCCAAACGACGATTGGTCAAAAACCCCACCATCAGACACCCTCCCATTTGTGCCCACTGACACCGACACAAATTCATAATTAGCGTTCACCACTGCCATCAAAACAATACTAAAATAGGATTTATAATTATAAAAATAAGACCCACTGTGGTGTGGTTGGGTGATCCTAACATGTTTCCCATCTATGGCACCACCACAGTTTGGAAATTGCCACTTATGGCTGAATTCTGCGGCAGTGGCCAGCCATTCTTCAGGGTTTTGGGGCAACCGCATGTAAGTAGGAGCTAGAGCCCGCAGTATAGCCTCACATGTCTCCGGGATGAGTTGGCTAAGGAGGGGACGTGAGATAGCAGACGAGTATACCAAGTCCTGCATGGTGCGACCGGTTGCGAGAAAGCGCAGTGTGGTGGCCAACCTCTCCTCCGCAGGCACTGCTAGACGCATTACAGTATCCTGCCGTCTGATGAGCGGGCTGACTGCTGCCAACAAGATTTGAAAGGTCTCATCTGTCATCCTGAGAAAATTTTGGAAGTCACGTGGGAAGTCGTCCCGAAGTTGGTGCAGAAGGCGAATGTGGGAATGCTGATCGCGCTGCTGCAGCCACTCCCTGGCCCAGATGCGTCGTGGTCTCCTCCTGCGTCTCTCCACCCTCTCCTCTTCCACACGTGCTGCCTGCACCAGTAAAGCAGCACCCACCACGGCACGTTCATCTGGATTCATGCTGTTTAGAGGCAAAACTATGTTTACTATGCTGCCTACGCACAAAGGTGGTTTGACTACAATGTGAACTTTACAAAAGGAACCACAAAGGAGCATGACATTGGCGAAATATCTAGAGGTTCACTACACATGTGGAAATGATGGACTAAAACCCAACAACACATACAGTATCAATGAAGGTGTTGAGAAAGGGCACATGTCTTTACACGGCTAAATGCCTTGCACAACAAAATACAATACACAAAAAGCCCTACACACACATGTACATCACAACCAACATCATACTTTCTACAGCATTAACAACGCAAATAACATAAACATCAGACACATGGAGGACCATATGTATGGAAAAAGCAACACTACAGACACACTATAATTAACTCACATGCAGTGGTAGCAGAGATGGGTGTCACTCCAATGTCAAGGCACCCAAAAGATGAACTTTGTCCAGATGAATTAAATGCAACAAGGTAATGCTTCATTCCTTGTAGTTTGCTATATAAAGAAAATTTAAAAAGAAAAAAAAACAACAAAATACATCAGGGAAACAGCAGAGGGGGGTCAAGAACACAAACCCCGTCATATCTCTTTGGACAACGCTATAGTGACCCCCATTCACAATGTTTCACATGCGGAATCTCCAAGTACATACCGGCAGCAACTCCGCAGCAAAGACATTGTGTTTCTCAAGGAAACTCTATATATACAAGCCCTAGCCAATGACAAGGCGAGACGTCCCCCAAACAGGCGTGTCTCCTCCACGCTAAACCACACACCAACACGATGTTACGCCCTCCAAACAGGCGTGGTGAACCATTGTGCCACACACAACGCCGGGGCTATGTTCCACGGCAGGCGTGGCTGAAAACGCAGGACCACACCCAGCGCAGCCGTTACGTCCTATACCAGGCATGGCAATTGCGATTCATATGCATATCGCACCTGTCATAGTCCAACAGCTGTCGGATCAATTCGGATAAATAGTGCATTGTGAACATGTGTGTCGGACCTGCTCTTTTGTGTGTCCCTTGACACAAGTGTGATTGACAGCAGCCAGGCAGCCAGCATCTTTTTGGCTTTGCAAATTCTTACAGTGTACACACTGTGTTTGATAAAGGCAAGGTATGTTCACATCATTAGATGAGACACACCCATCTAAACTTCAGGTTATTATATGGGACTCCAGGCACACATTTTGGATTGTCACTGTCACAACAGCACACATCCCAGTGACTTGAGCAACATTGTTGGTCTAAGCAAGTGTGGTGTTGTGTTATTGAGCTGGGGCTTTTCACATTGATCATGCCAGGTGACTTATCATCCTGTGGATGTTAGTTTACACATGGTTTTAACCATGTGCCACAGTGATTTGTACTGATTGAAGTTATTATTTGTTTTGCAGATGCCCCGGCCAAATAGGGACTACATAAGTGCCTTAATTCAGGCATACAGGGAGAACCCCTGCCTGTGGCAAACAAGATGTGTTGGGTATACTAACAGGGCCCTCCGCATTGCGGCCTATGAGAGACTCCTGGTGGTTGCACGCCAATACCTGCCAGGGCAAGAACTGGATATTGAGTATGTCAAAAAGAAAATCCAGTACTTAAAAACAGTGTTCGGCAAAGAAAACAAAAAGGTGGTGGAGTCACGGCGGTCGGGCATGGCAGCGGAGGATGTATATACCCCAACCCTGTGGTACTACGACCTGCTCCTTTTCACCTTGGAGCAGCAGGAGCCACGGCCAGTCATGGATAGCGATGACTTCGCCCAGCCACAACAGGGCAATGTTGTGGATGCCGTGGAGGGCGAAAATGTAAGTCGGTCACCTAGGCCAATCCTAAAAAAATTCTCACACCATACACATTATTGCAAACAATCATATCCATGTTTCAAAGGTAGAGAAGGAAACAATAGACCCGATTGGCCTCCCATCTTGCTTTCGGCTTTTCCAACCACCTACAATTTTAGCAATCGCTCCATTTGCACACAAGTAGTGAGTGTTGTGTTATTGTCACAAGCTGTAAGGTCCTGTCAGGACATCTTGCAGGACATCAGGCACAATGTGGGTTGGTGACATACATGTAACTTCATCCTTAGTGTCCAAATTGTCACCAAAAGTGTGATGGCATGTTTGCTCATGTGTTCTTTCTTTCAACATGCAGGATCCGCTTGAAGGTCCCTCTTCAGGGTCTGTGTTGGAGTCACCTGAGCAGCCACCATCTCTGCCCAATCAAGAGGGTGCTTCAGCGGCCAGCCGTCCCCCTATGTCCTTTTCACGGCCCCGGGGCCGCCCACGCAATCAACCACCGGCCTCAGGAAGTGACCTTGTGTCCCTGGCAGAGCAGTTGTTGACCCAGCAGGTCCGTGAGCCCCAATGCCCCTTTGCCGCTGTGGTGAATCAGCGTCTCCCCACTTTTTCCACCGAGCAAAGGGAGCATGCCGAGAGAGTGATCCTGCTGGTCATGGAGCAGGCCCGTTTGGGGAATCTCACGGCCAAATCCACCTTCCCTGCTCCCGTTCCCCAGCCACCAGCCAACCCACCCGCCTGGCAGTACATGGGCCCGCCAAATGTTAACCAACCTCCAACATCTGGCCAAGCCCAGCATATGGCTCGGCGAGGGGCTTGGTACCCACCTCAGCGGCCCGACAACCGCTTCAACCAGGAAGGGGATTTTGTTTTCCAGCCCCATTATGAGGATTTATAGTTTGATTTTTTGGTGTCTAGTTTCCCGGTTTTGTGGATGTTTTATGTTGATGTTAATTTGCCATTATCCACCGCCCAAGTTTGTTTATTTGTACCTTTGGGCAACACTGGAACTTTTCTTTATGGTGACGAAAAAGTCATACTGTCCCATTTAATTTTGCACATTCTTGTAAACGGAGATTCCGACATTTCTTTGAATTTAAATATACTTTATGTTCAGACACCTTAAATATGTTGTCCATGATTTTGGCATTGTGGTTGCAAGTTGACAAAACAATGTTTGACGCTGACCATCTATAGTAGGCCACATGCTGTATCTAGCACCACGTACATATGTAGAGGGCAATTCTACTTAAACCTTTTTTATGCAGCAGTAGCCTTCACTACTTATTGGTGTACCCACATGGCCGCGGAGGTGTCCTTACCATCATTGTATGTTGTGCAAAAATGGGCCAATGTTAATTGTGCCAGGAGTAAACAGCTGGCAGATCTCAAAGGCTACATCAACATTTATGGTTGATGGTGTAACAGCATTTCCAAAATACTATTATCACTTTCCCAATGAAGGATGGGTGGTTGCTTGGTCGACAGACGGCATGCTCACAATGTGCACCTTGTGTTACAACATGTGTTATGGACCCCTTCCTCTGCCTCAACCGGTTGAGCCAATGAGTTGGCCATGATGCCCTTAAAGACCAGCATAAACCTCCCATAATATTTAAATAATTGTGTCCGTACATAAAGGCACTGACTTACAGATTTGGTTAGACATTTAATTGGTTGTTTAAAAGGGGCAATACCGTGCACAACAAGTACACATTTGTGTTTCAGTGTAGGAAGAACCACAACTCGCTTGTGAGTCTCCAAATGTTGGACACTATAAGAAAAGAGCCCAACATGGTAGCCACAACACAATCCCTATGGTCCAAATGTTGGACACTATAAGAAAAGAGCCCAACAGGGGCAAAAAAACAAACAAACAAAGAATGCCAACATGGCAGAAAAAACATTTTTCGTGTCCAACATGGACAACACTCCTTCATGTCCGCATGGAGCGTTAGAGGGTCCCATTCCCTCACCCTTATGGCAGCCCACCATCTTGTTGCTGGCGCCCAGCCAGCATGTCAAGTAGGCGGCCCAGCTCTTGCAGATGTTGATCAATGGCCGACTGCAGCTGTCGTAGGAAGTGGAACTGTGCCTCCAAATCTTCCACAACAGTAGGGACACCTGTATGTTGATGAAGAACACTTTTACAGTGGGAACGTACATGGTTTTATTTTCAAAGTAATAATCAAAATATGCTACTTACGCTCTTGCTCCACATCCTCACCACTATCAGGGTGGATGGGGATGCACTCAGACTCCACCCAGCTGACCCTGCACGTTCACCATCTGCACAAACATTTATGAAAACATATAAGTTAGACCCTTCCAAAAAAACCTCTGTCGATTAACACAATAATAACTCCAGTATGCAGGGTGTATACCCCATCAATACACACTTACCACCATAGTCTGTGAAGTCTGGGGCCCTATCCTCCTCAGCCCTCGCCTCCTCCACAGGGCCTGTTGGGGCCTGCACAGCATCCTCTGCTGGCTCTGGGGACATGGCCACCCCTGGGCTGGGCACAGAGCTCGAAATGCTTGGAGGTGGTGTAACGGGCGGGCTGGGGCTCTGTGGCCAGATAATGTGGCCTGTTGGCAAAAGAGGGCCCGGGCTGGACGGTGGCCCATCATCCCTCCAAGCCAATTCCTCTTCCTCCGAAGCCTCCTGTGTCGAGGGTGGTGATGGCAGGTCGCTATCTGAGTGCAGCCAGTCCTCCCACGATGCTGCATCAGCCACCTCCTCCTCCTCATTGCTGGTGCCCGAGGGTGTCCCTGCTGGCTGCTGTAGGGGTGGGTTCTGGGGGCCAACTGCAGGTGGGCCAGGGTGTTGATCATCCTCAGAAGAAGATTCCTCGGCATCTAGGTTTGAAAGCACAAGGTCAAAGTTTGGAACAGAAAGGTTTGCCACATTGTGGTGGCAAATTTTCATTGTGTGCCTATTGTCTTTAGCCCATTTAAAAAAATGCAACAACGTCAGGTTGGATGCATAAACTAATGTTGTATGCATGTAATGTGGGTGGGACACAAAATTATTCTTTACACGAGGGACACTACACTGGCAAGATATGTGGGCTTGTTTAAAAAAAAAACAACACGCTCAATGTATGTGTTTGGTATTTTGGGTTGACACATTAGCCAATGTGGGTTGCTCCATGGCTGCATTGACCTAAATTTGAAGTAATATTGTAGTTAGGGGTGCAACCTCAGCCTGGGTCTTAATTCTCCCCTGTGTAGGGTGCAACATCTGTGGGCCATTGTGGCATGTGTGGCCTTTAGATGGTACCTATTTAGTGTATGATCTTGGGTAATATGTAGGGTTGTGTTTTCAAATTTCACACAAGGATGTTGCATAAGCCAATTTTTCCCTTGAAACATCAAAATGCAGGGCTTTGATATAGCAACCCATCCAGCCCTATTGCACTTGTGCCAAATTGGATGGCCAGTAAATGGCATCCAAGTTTACACAATCCAAATGTGTAATTTATTAAAATGTATGCTACAATAGGAGCATGGACACAACTTTGCCACACCCTAAAACAGCGTTACACATTTCCAGATTCAAAATTGGATGCCATTTATTGGGCTGTCAATATGGTCGTTTGGCCATAGGGCAGCATGTGGCCATATTTGGATCCAAGGATGTTGGATTTGTAGGGCACACCATCGCCTTGCCAAAGATTTGTTTTTGAAAAATGCATAACATGGGGCCCTATGGAGCAGCTTCAGAGAAGACATTGGCTGTGTCCTTGTCCCCGATTTGAAGGAACAGACCCTGGTCAGTACGGTAAAACTTGTCCAAACTGGAATGTAAGTGTTTTTCAAATTAGCCAAATGTTGGCAGAACTGTGACCGAGCACCCGCCATTTCCCAGGGCCTCACGGTTTGTGAAGAGGTCTGCCACTGCAGTACAGCACCTGTGGTGCGGTCACAGTCACGTGACCCCAGTTTACCATCGTTTCACCTGCGGATATGTGACTGTGACATCAACGCAGGTCCTGTCCACATGAACAACACCTCTGGCAAAAACATGATGCCCCAGCAACCGGAAGGGGTTTCGTGAACACCTGAGAATCCACATATTTTAGTTAGGAAAGCAGGACAACAGGGAAAAGGAGGACAAGTAATGGGGGACATGAGGTGCCCACACACGGAAGAAGAGGGGTGAACACAGGGGACTTGAGGGTATCACACACAGGGGTGAACATGGGTGGCCAATTTGTGTGAGGAGGGTGCAACACAGGGGTGTTGAGGGGGTGCACCAGGGGCGAACAGCTGGGACAGTCACATCAACTGATCCAGGGGAATGTCTGATGTGATGGCTGTTTTGGATCCAACTGCAGGGATCAGTTCGATCCAATGCAGGCTGATTTATATTGGTCAGCCTCATTGGTTTCGATATTGAAGTGTGAAAGTAGCCTTATCCAATAATATAGTGAGGTTACGCCTGAGTCCTGCGTCCCAATTTGTGCTGGCCAGGAGTTTGGACTATTCGTGTTAGTGTGTACACCACCAGGTGACACATTGTTGTGACATACACATGGTGGGTCCAAACACAGTTTACAAATGTTGTTTGATGAGCATTCTTTAGGGAATGGTCCTTGGACAAATGTATGTGAATTCCCAGTGTGCCCAACAATTTCTTATACTGGCAGGTTTTAGGCAGCATGGCGAGGGGAGGGAGTGTACAGTCCCCTGGACTATATGTCACCTGTACTCCCCAGTCCATCCCCTTGCCATGCTGCCTGTGAACTGCATTGAATTTCTTTATAACTGCACACTGAAGCTTGTCACTAATTTTAGGTAATGAGTTACATTGAGATGGACAGCTTTTATGAGGTTGGACTACCAGGCCGGAGTGTTGGCCCTGCATCCAAATTAGGCAGAATATATGCTAAAACATTGGTGGGGACAGGCCGGGGACCACACTATCCTTGGAATATGTTGGGAGACAGTGCTGTGTATTTTGATACATGTACATGTGCAGGTGTGTGTTTGGCCCCAACATTTACTCACCACGCAGCCTGGCAATCTGGGCACGGATGTCCACAATGCGGCCCGGACACTTATATTT
Organism: Allobates femoralis; assembly: GCA_033576535.1. Classification (NCBI taxonomy): domain Eukaryota; kingdom Metazoa; phylum Chordata; class Amphibia; order Anura; family Aromobatidae; genus Allobates; species Allobates femoralis. The sequence continues at coordinate 155,677 of JARQOC010000053.1, read as the reverse complement.
TAGGTCCGCAATCTTGTGCTGGATCGCCTTCACAGCCCTCTCCACACACAGCTGGCGGCGCAGGGCCCGCTGAATCTTCAGCACAGTGCTGCGGTTGCACAGCCTCGGATGCCGGTGGGGGTGGTGGCCCCAATAATCTAATCGATCGCAATGATCGATTAAGATCATGAGCTCCGCCATCCCCCACGTGGCAGCGCGGCGTGTTGCGGCCATGACTGAGCTGCAATGGGCATGGGAGGAGCTAGTACCTTGCAGGCGGAATGAAACTGAAACCTACTTCTTTCCGTCAGGACCGCCCCTTGCGTGACGTTACAAAACTTAAAGGCGACCTACGCGGCCTAAAGGCAATAAGCACTTCTGTGTCACCTACGGGACAATATCCCATGGGCGTGACGTAGCGCCGCGTTGTGTGTGCCGCGTCCGCCAATATTGTTTGGGTGTATGACAAGGTGGACACTATAGCAGCCTCATGTACTACGCAGGTTCTATTGTCAGGTTGACGCACAGCCTATGCTGGGAGCTCGTATCCATGGCAAACATCGGGTTACTAAGCACCGCGCGGCGCTTAGTAAGCCGATGTTTACCATGGTTAGCAGCGATCTCGCTGGTCCACATCACTCGTGAGTCTGCCTGTATGACAGCTAATCAGCGATGTGAACGATGTTCTTAGCGATCTTGCTTGCATGAGATCGCTAACAACAAATTGAAGCGTGAGACGGCACCTTTAGTATAAGATAGCTAGGGTAGGATACATAGGATAAATAGAATAAATGTGCCGTCACACGCTTCAATTTGTTGTTAGCGATCTCATGCATGCGAGATCGCTAACAACATCGCTCACATCGCTGGTGATCTGTCATACAGGCAGACTCACGAGTGATGTGGACCAGCGAGATCGCTGGTAACCATGGTAAACATTGGGTTACTAAGCGCCGCGATACGAGCTCCCAGCATAGGCTGTGTGGCATTCATCGTTGGTCTCCTGGTGTCACACGCAGCAATGCTGCGTGTCCAGCGGGCGACCAACGATAGATTTGAGGCCCTGTCCTGAAATCAAACGATCATCCAACTGATCGCTGATCATTAGTAGTGTCACACGCGACGATGTCATTCCAACATCTTTCAAGCGTCACTAAACACGTGACTTTTGAACGATATCGGCAACAATATCGTTACGTGTGACAGTACCTATAAGAGAAGTAGGATAGGAAAGGAAAGGTAAAATAGGATAGGATAGGATAGGATAGATTAGATCGGATAGGATGGATAGGATAGGATAGATATATAGGGTAGATTAGATAGGATAGATATATAGGATAGATTAGATAGGATAGGATATATAGGATAGATTAGGTAGGACACGATAGATATTTGCCTATAAAAAGAGGAGGTTTTTAACCCAGATAGAGGCTGAAAATGTAAGTTAGGACCCGGTCAAGCAGACACGCCTTAACGCGGCGACTCGGTGGTTTATCGATATGGCCATATTTATAAAGCTAAGTGTCTCAGTTTTTTGCTTATGAAATATTCCTATATTGTAATTGTGGCGCCCCGCAACGAGTGCGTCACAAGAGGGTATTGCAGCCATAAATGCAGCCGCAATATTCTCTGACCCAGCAATGATCTGGTTAACTTAGAAATCCAACCCTGCATGCATCACCTAGAACAGAGGGCCAATCCTAGGTCCTGGTGGGTGGAGTGTTAGGGAAGTGTAGGAGAACAGACCCTTAGTCTAGAGAGTCAAAGAAGGGATCTAGAACTTGACCTGAGCAGTCTAGAACTTGGAGAGGAGCGGGGGCTCCGCACCCCGTGCAGCCCCCGGGCCGTCACCGGTCGGGTGTCAGCACCTGAGGCCTTAACAACCGGGAATGGGCATCATTACCACGGGTTCCAAAAGACTCCCGTGCCCACAACTTCACAGCCGGTTCACTGGTACCGAAGCTGGCAGCAGTTCACCTCTGCTACGCGAACCAGAAGCGTGGAGGAGCAGCACCCCACCACCAGCCAACTTCCAGTCATCTAACCAGTGGTGTACCCACCGAGGGATCCAAGGCTCCCCAAAATATCCACAACGTACATCTTGGATAGGGCATTGAAGCAGCCTCCCCGTACCCGATCTGGTATTCCTGGGCGACAATGGCAAAGACTTAGCTAGAATGGAGGAACACTGCGGATTTCTAAGGGACACCATCACTGCTGAGTCCACCCGGTCCACTATCCGTGAACTGTATACCATGTACTGCCGGCTGGTTACAGTAAAGACCCGTTGCAGAGACTTTCTGTGTCCGTGCTTCCTTATGAACTGTCCGTCCGCACTACAAGGTAACCGCAGCTGCCGCACAACATCTTAAGCAGCTCCAGCCTCCGGGGATCACCGCTCAGCCTGTGGGGAGCGTTCCATCTTGCTGCTGTCCATCCCCCGGAGGTTCCGCAGCGTCGGTAACGATTACCGAACCTACTCATAGGTGGCGTCACGAATAAATTAAAACCCCTTTAATCTGTTCCACCAAGACGTCTTCAACCCTTTTGATCTGCACTACACCGGGCCCCACTACCGGCAGGCGCGGTCCACCCGTGACAAGGAGGAAGGAAGCATCGCCTGTCTAAACCGGAGTCCCGGCCACGGTGAGTCATAATTGTCACAGCAGAGTGCCGCTTTTTCTACTATTGTAAGTATTGTGTTCATTGTGCACCTGTGCACACTGACAGGATTGAGTACCGCAGATACTCTTGTATTTTAGTATGGGTTCACACCCTCTGTTGTGCACCTTCCCCACCCTGGACCTGTTTGAGCTAGTGTTCTCTGTTATCAGTTTTTTCCAATTTGCTTATAAACAGAGGTGGTATTTACCCAGATAGAGGCTGTAAATGGAGGTTAGGGACCCGGTCAAGCAGACACGCCCCAATGCGCTGACTGGTTGGTTTATAGATATGGCCATATTTATAAAGCTAAGTGTCTCAGTTTTTTGCTTATGAAATATTCCTATATTGTAATTGCCATAGCAGAGCGCCGCTTTTTCTACTATTGTAAGTATTGTGTTTAGCGTGTACCTGTGCACACTGACAGGATTGAGTGGAGCTTGTCGGTGTCTGGCAGCCTCTGCCACGATGTCCGGAGCCTGTCACTGTCTGCATGTAGGGACTAGAACACCGGTGCTACAAATAGTCAATATAATTGGACAAGCCGAGTCCATATCAGGAGACAAAACCAGTAACAGAATCAATAGACAAAATCATTATCAGAGAAATAGGCGAGGTCAGAGTCAGGAGGATTACAGAATGGAGTCAGGGTCACAAGAGAAACAGGGACAGCATTGATAGGATCACAGAATTAACAAACAAACTCCAAAAATATACATTACAAAGATATAAAAGCTCCAAATAAGCAGCAGCACAGATTAACTCTGCAATTAACCCTATTAACTATCTGCGGGGTTGTTAATTCCTCCTTGGGTGCTTTCTGGTTTCATCACTGCCTCCCTTATACCTACCAATTTATCTATTTAGCCCATGTTTATCCTATAATTGTGTAGGGTCACATAGGGGCAGCCGGGTCAGCCATCGTGGAGTAGGGGCACCATGGGTGTGGGACGCTGTGGTGCCAGCCCCTACTGTTAGGCAGGTATCTAACTAGGCAGCACATGATGGGGAGAGCTCATCTGTACTGGCCGCTTATTTGTAGCTTTTATATGATTGTAATCTTGGTGCTCACCATACATATTTTTAATAAATTAAATTCTTAGAAGTTTATTTCTGTTATAAATTTTGGACTTATAATTTTTGTAATGTTAGGAGGTAATGTACTTTGTTTTTATCAAGTGGATCAAGATTACCAACTTATTTGAAATAAAATGTTTAACTTTTATTAATACAAAAGTTAAAAAGGTCATTGACCTATAAATGAACTCGCTCTGCATGTCCTCCTGCCAGGTTGGGTCAGTTACTGGATCATCCACCACGTCGTCTTCCACATCCGCACCCTGGTCCTCCTCCTGACTTTCTAGTAATTGTGTCTCTTCATCGTCCACCTCTTGTGACACATTCCCTACGTCGCCTTCATGAGACCGTGGCTGCTCAAAAATTTGGGCATCGCTACTAGTGATGAGCGAGTACTAAAATGCTCGGATGCTCGAAGCTCGGGCCGAGCATCCCAAGATACTCGTGTACTCGGCCCGAGTACCGAGCCCAATGTTATCCTATGGGAGACCCGAGTATTTTTATGAAATGACTGCCGGCAGCATGTAGAAACCCTAAAAATGTCACAAAAGTCTTAGAAGAGTGCTCAAATGACATGGCAACACCATGGGGAAGACCCCTGGAAGCATTTCTCACTCAAAAGTCACAGCTGTGAACAATGTTGTCTGAGTTTCACGCCAATTTTACGGAGTCACCAGAAAACCTTCCAAAAAGACACCAAAATTAATATTTAGGGTGGAAATGTTAAGGGCACATACCCAATAGTGAGATACAGCTGGTGTATGTTACTTTTTGTGATTACATGAAAGATTGTACGCGAAAACATTGTGCGGCACTCCGATGTCCTTGAGAAGAGACGTACATGAAGCCCTGTCTTGACATAATGTGCCCATTTCAAGGAACTGGGTCTATTGTAGTATTTTCCTTTGCCAGGGCAGTCCAAAATTGGGAGGTTCACCAATGCCCCTGGATAGAGACGTGCATGAGGGCCTGTAAACCTGAAGTGCCCATTGTAAGGAAGTGGGTGTATTGTAGTATAGCCCTTTGACAGGGCAGCCAAAAATTGGGAGGCTCCACATTGTCCCTGGATAGAGACGTGCAGGAGGGCCTGTAAACCTGAAGTGGGTGTATTGTAGTATAGCCCTTTGGCAGGGCAGCCAAAAATTGGGAGGTTCAACAATGACCCATGCATACAGACATGCAGTAGGGCCTGGAAACCTCAAGTGGGTGTATTGTAGTATAGCCCTTTGGCAGGGCAGCCAAAAATTGGGAGGCTCCACATTGTCCCTGGATAGAGACGTGCAGGAGGGCCTCAAAACATTTTTCCCATTGAAAAGAAGCGGGTCTCCTGTCGTTGTAATGCCCATTCTAAAAGAATGTGCGAAAAAAGTTACCACTGCGGGTATACCTGAATCAACAGCCTAACTATTGTAACGGTCATCATGGTGGCACATGAGGAGAAGGAGGAGCAGTCCAGCGATTAGCCAAAGTCCTGAAGTGTGTACCCATGGGTGAGTGGAGGTACATGGCAAATTCCCATAACAAAATTTAAATTCAGTTGTCATTTGTTGGTGGTGTGGTGAAGTCTGGCCCAATCCAACCCTTGTTCATCTTGATCAGATTCAGCCTGTCAGCATTTTCAGTTGACAGGCGGGTGCGTTTATCAGTAATGATTCCACCTGCGGCACTGAAAACACGCTCTGACAAAACGCTAGCGGCAGGGCAGGCCAGGACTTCCAAGGCGTAGAGAGCCAATTCATGCCACGTGTCCAGCTTGGAGACCCAATAATTGTAAGGCACAGAGGAATCTCGCAGTACAGTTGTTCGATCTGCAAGGTACTCCTTCAGCATCTGGCCAAACTTAGCATTTCTTGTGGCACTACCCCGCACCTCATGGGCTGTGGTACGTGAGGGGCTGAGAAAACTGTCCCACATCGTAAAGACTGTTCCCCTACCTCTGGCGGATTGCACTTGTGCCCCTCTCGGCCGTACGCCTTGGTTGAATGATTTGCTTACTTCGTGACTATGGCATTCTGGAACTGCTGCATTTTGGCTGACCTCTCCGCCTCAGGAATGAGAGACATAAAGTTCTCCTTGTAGCGTGGGTCTATCAGTGTTGCCAACCAGTACTGATTGTCGGCCAAGATGTTCTGAACGCGAGGGTCACGAGCCAGGCAGCTTACCATAAAGTCAGCCATGTGCGCCAGACTCTTAACAGCCATCACTTCAGTATCCAGACCAACACGATGACTGAACATGCTGTCCTCCTCCTCATCTCCCCTGTCCTCTGGCCAGCCACGCTGAATCGAGGTTATGACTGGTGTGCATGTCATATCCTCAATTTGGCCAGAGAGTTGCTCCATGTCTTCATCCTCCTCCTCCTCGTCATAGTCCTCCACTGCACGTTGTGATGAGATGAGGCTGGGCTGTGTGTTATCACCCACCCCACTACTGTTTCTTGCTCCAAGTCATCGCGCTCCGCCTGCAATGCATCCTCTTTGTTTTTCAGCAGAGACCGTTTTAGAAGGCAGAGTAGTGGTATAGTGACGCTAATAATGGCGTCATCGCCCATCACCATCTTGGTGGAGTCCTCAAAGTTTTGGAGGACGATACATAGGTCGGACATCCATCTCCACTCCTTAGGTGTTATGTGTGGAGTTTGACCCATTTCCCGACAGCTTAGGTGATGCAGGTAGTCAACAACTGCCTTCTTCTGCTCACATATCCTGACCAACATGTGCAGAGTTGAATTCCAACGCGTGGGGACATCACACACCAGTCTGTGGGCCGGAAGACGCAAATGGCGCTGAAAGCCGGCAAGGCCGGCTGAAGCAGCAGGTGACTTGCGAAAATGTGCAGACAGACGCCGAACTTTTACCAGCTGTTCAGACAGCTCTGGGTATGACTTTATAAACCTCCGAACCACCAGGTTGAGCACATGGGCCACGCATGGAACATGCGTCAGCTGGCCTCGCCTCAAAGCTGCCACCAGGTTCCGGCCATTGTCACACACGACCTTTCCTGGCTTTAGGTTCAGAGGTGTGAGCCAGTGATCTGCCTGCTGTTTCAGAGCTGTCCACACCTCTTCTGCATTGTGGGGTTTGTCACCTATGCAGACTAGCTTCAGCACAGCCTGTTGCCGCTTCGCAGAGGCAGTGCTGCAGTGCTTCCAGCTTGGGACTGGTGTGGAGGGTACAGTGGATGAGGATGCGCAGGAGGAGGAGGCTGAGGAGCATGACATTCCGGAGCTGTAGAGTGTCGGTGAAACCCTGACAGAGGTAGGGCCTGCTATCCTTGGTGTGGGAAGGACGTGTTCCGTCCCTCGCTCAGACTGGGTCCCAGCCTCCTCAATATTAACCCAGTGTGCCGTCAAGGAGATGTAGCGGCCTTGCCCACAAGCACTTGTCCACGTGTCTGTGGTTAGGTGGACTTTGGCTGAAACAGCGTTGTTCAGGGCACATGTGATGCTTTGGGACACATGGTTATGCAATGCGGGGACGGCACATCTGGAGAAATAGTGGCGGCTGGGGACCGAGTAACGTGGGACAGCAGCCCCCATCAGGTCGCGGAATGCTTCCGTCTCCACCAGCCGGAAAGGCAACATTTCTAGCGCTATGAGTCGCGAAATGTGAGAATTGAGGACAGTGGCATGTGGGGCGTTGGCAGCGTATTTGCGCCTGCATTCATAGGTTTGCTGAATGGATAATTGAACGCTGCGCTGGGACAAGGACGTGCTTGATGGTGGTGTCATTTGTGTGTGGGCAACTTCAGGTGCTGGGCCGGAGGCTTGTTCGCGGCCAGCATGGACAGGGGATTGGCTCGCACGCACAACACGCGAAGACGTAGCAGTGACATCAGCAAGCACCGCTCCTCGACTCTGTTGTACTTCCCACAAAGTCGGGTGCTTGGCTGACGTGTGCCTGATCATGCTGGTGGTGGTCAGGCTGCTAGTTTTCGTACCCCTGCTGATACTGGCATGGCAGGTGTTGCAAATGGCCTTTTTAGAGTCATCTGGAGCCAACTTAAAAAACTCCCAGACTCGGGAAGACCTAACATTTGCACAGGCACCTTGAGTCGTGTTGTTGTTCCGGGGAACGGTTGCCTGCCTTCTGCCTGCGGACACGACCCTGCTTCGTACTGCCTGTTGGGATGCTACGCCTCTCTCCCCCTGTGCACTGCTGTCCTCGCTCTGCATATCCTCCTGCCATGTTGGGTCAGCTACTGGATCATCCACCACGTCGTCTTCCTCTTCCGCACCCTGATCCTCCTCCTGACTTCCTGGCAATTGTGTCTCATCATCGTCCACCCCTTGTTGAGACACGTTGCCAACGTTCCGTTCGTGAGAACGTGGCTGCTCAAATATTTGGGCATCTGTACATACCATCTCCTCATCACCCACTTCAACAGAAGCTGGCGAGAGGCCAGATTCTGCAAATGGATACGTGAACAGCTCTTCCGAGTGTCCAACTGTGGGATCAGTAATGTCCGTGGACGTGTACTCGTCCTGGTGGTAGGAAGGAGGATCAGGTTGGGAAATGTGCGGTACAGTATCACGGCTACTGACACTTGACCGTGTGGAAGACAGGGTGTTTGTGGAGGTCCCCATCTGACTTGAAGCATTATCCGCTATCCAAGTAACAACCTGTTGACAGTGGTCTTGGTTCAAGAGCGGTGTACTGCTGCGGGCCCCAAGAATTTGGGACAGGACGTGCGAGTGAGGAGATGTGCCACTTTGTTGTTGCGAAATTAGTGCTTGCACATGACCTCGGCCTCTGCCTGCACCACCATCACATCCACTTCCTTGTTCTTTGCCAACGCCCTTGCGCATTTTGCCTGTATACAGCGACAACAGTCAGGTGACTGTTCAGGTCACAGGAGAGAAGGATTTTAGTCCCTAACCTGTATCAAGGTAGTAAGTACACCAGTCTGGTAACTGTTCAGCTCACAGGAGAGTAGGATTTTAGTCCCTAGCCTGTATCAAGGTAGTAAGTACAACAGTCTGGTGACTGTAATGGTCACAGGAGAGTAGGATTTTAGTCCCTAACCTGTATCAAGGTAGTAAGTACACCAGTCTGGTAACTGTTCAGATCACAGGAGAGTAGGATTTTAGTCCCTAACCTGTATCAAGCTAGTAAATACTGTTATGGTCACAGAAAAGCTTGGATTCCGATCTGGATCACCCTGCCTATATCCTCCTAGATTAGTCCTGAGAAGGACTGTTGTGGTCAGCAGCAGTTTGCAGCCCTGCTCCGGATCTACCTATGAGGGCCGCAAATCTGTCCCTAAGCAGCAGCAGACACTCTCCCTACACTCACTGTCTGGATGGCTGTGTGCAGAGCACAGCGCGGCCGGGTCTTATAAAGGCTCGGTCACGCTGTGCAGGCCGGCCAATCACTGCAATGCCACAACTAACAGGGCTGTGGCATTGCAGTGGTCTGCCAGCCAATCCCTGCATGTGGGCTGGCTCTCTAAAGAGCGCCAACATGCAGGGATGAGGACCACGAGCACAGCACGAGTATCGCGAGATGACTCGGTGCTCGCCGAGTAGCCCGAGTACAGTGATACTCGTGCGAGTACCGAGCAGCGCAGAGCATACTCGCTCATCACTAAACCTTAACAGTACACTAAGTAATAAATGCTGTGGAACATATGATTCTCCTGCTTTCCCACTGTGTATAACCCTCCTCCCCCTCCCCCCCCCTTCTTGAATATCCATGACCTGTTATTTCTTATTTGATCCCTTGATTCCTGTTCTGATACCGCTATATATGCTGCATTTAGCTGTCTTTATTTTATTTTTATTGTTGTACATTTACTTTGTTTAAATCAATAAAAATACAATGGTTAAAAAAAAAGAAAGTAAAAATAATCCCAAAATATTTTTTAACTACATAAATAGTAAGAAACTAAAAAATGATGGTGTTGACCCCTTTAAAAATAGTCTGGGTGAAATGGTGGATGAGGATGAGGAAAAAGCCAATATGCTAAATGACTTTTTTTCAACAGTATTTACACAAGAAAATCCCATGACAGACAATATGATCAGTGATAACAAAAACTCTCAATTAAATGTCACCTGCTTAACCCAGCAGGAAGTATGGCATCGCCTAAAAATCACTAAAATTGACAAATCCCCGGGCTCGGATCGGATACACCTCAGAATACTGCAGGAATTAAGTACTGTCATAGATAGACCATTATTTTTAATATTTAAAGATTCCATAATAACAGGGTCTGTACCACAGGACTGGCATATAGCAAATGTGGTGCCAATATTAAAAAAGGGGACAAAAACTGAACTTGGAAATTATAGGCCAGTAAGCTTAACCTCTACTGTGGGTAAAATCCTAGAGGGTTTTCTAAGAGATGCTATACTGGAGTGTCTGAAGAAAAATAACCTCATGACCCATTATCAACATGGTTTTACGAGGGACCATTCCTATCAAACTAATCTGATAAGTTTCTGTGAAGAAGTAAGTTCTGGACTGGACCAAAGAAATGCAGTGGATGTGGTGTATATGGACTTTTCAAAATCTTTTGATACGGTGCCACAAAAAATGTTGATACATAAAATGAGGGCAATGGGGATAGGGGAAAATATGTGTAAGTGGGTTAAGAACTGGCTTAGTGATAGGAAACAAAGGGTGGTTATTAATGGAACACACTCAGAATGGGTCACTGTTAACAGTGGGGTACCACAGGGGTCAGTGTTGGGCCCGCTTCTATTTAATATATTAATGACCTTGTAGGGGGCATACAGAGTAGAATCTCAATATTTGCAGATGACACTAAACTCTGCAGGGTAATCAATACAGAGGAGGACAATTTTATATTACAGGAGGATTTATGTAAACTAGAAGCTTGGGCTGCTAAATGGCAAATGAGCTTTAATGGGGATAAATGTAAAGTCATGCACTTGGGCAGAGGAAACAAAAGGTATAATTATGTGCTTAATTGTAAAACACTGGGCAAAACTGTCACTGAAAAAGACCTAGGTGTATGGGTAGATGACAAACTCACATTTAGTGGCCAGTGTCAGGCAGCTGCTGCAAAGGCAAATAAAATAATGGGATGCATTAAAAGAGGCATAGATGCTCATGAGGAGAACATAATTTTACCTCTATACAAGTCACTAGTGCGACCACACTTAGAATACTGTGTACAATTCTTGTCAGGGGCAGACCCAGACTGTAGTGGGCCCTGGTGCAAGAAATTTTTCGGGGCCCCCCCCTCTCGCAACTCAGTGCCAGAACAGTGCCGCGGGTGTGCAGCATAGCTGACACCCAACGGCACCCCACCAACCCCCCCCTGGAACTCAGTGCCAGAATAGTGCCGCGGGTGTGCAGCACAGCCAGCAGCGTAGCAACTGTTTGTGTCGCCCGGGGTGGTCGAAAAATTTGCTGCCCCTTTGGTTGTTGATAATCTGGAAGTATACATAGTATACACTGTCTGCCCCTATATACAAGAATATAACTACTGTATTAAAACACAAAGAGAAGGGGTGCAGTTGCCGCCTCTGCACAACCCCAGTGCATGGCAACAAGCAGGACTCAAGGAGGGCCTGGGGCCGGAGCAATTTTCGCTGCCATGCTGTGGAGTTCATAATGTAATATAAATGCAAAAAACCTTTATTCTTAATATTATGTCACAAAACCGGGATCTGAGGATCTTCTATTTCGAGGTCAGGGGCTCTCTGATGCCATGTTGCTGTCTGTCTCGCTGTCGTCCTCTTTTGACACTGCAGTGCGGTGGACAAGAGAGCATTAACTGGTTAATAACAAGAAGTATGGAGTGTGTACTAACTGAGCCATAAATCCTCCCCATACCATGTCCCGCAGACATTGTAGGATTACTATATGGATTTTATTATTAGGGTACGGACACACTGCTGTGAAACTCTGATGAGTTTAATGTGTGATTTTCTCACATTGCAATCAATCTCTGAGAGCACATTGGTGAGTGTCGGACGCTTTTTTCTCATCCAGATTCAGGATGAGAAAAAAGTTGCAACATGCTGTGACAGTCTGCGATTCACGTGCAAGACTCACCAATGCAAGTTTATGGGTCTGACAAAATCACGGACCGCACACGGACAGCACACGGACCATCCGAGAGGCATCAGTTTTTTTTACGGATACATTCTCATTCTGCAGCTGAGAACACTGTAAAATGTTCCTGTAAATGATTCTACAGTAATAGCTGCTGAGGAAAGAACAGATTGCACACAGATGTGATCTGAGAGAAATGTCAGGCACTCGCACAGCAGTTGCCAAACGGACCAAAAAACAGATGACGCTCATCCGACTCTCCTGGATGGGAAACAGACCGATTTTAAGGTGGCGGGAGACAGTGTACCACCATGTCCTCAGCTCCCTGCTGTGCACAGACAGTGTACGGTACACTGTCTGTGCACAGCACAGATCTGAGGACATCCCAGAAGAGGCACAATAACCACAGACAGGCGGCGGGAGAACATTGAGCCCGCCCAGGAGAACTACAACTCCCAGCACCCAACACACTACCCAGAAACCATACAATAACTCCCAAACAGGTAGGAGAACTACAATTCCCAGCATGCCACACCCTGCCAACACAGGAAGGTGGAGGCTGCCGCATGGAGGCAGAGACACCTGGTACAGCCGCCATTATCACCACACACTGCCCCACTCCTCCTGCCCCCCTGTCCTCCTCTCCTCTGTCCCTCCTGCTGCCCCCCTGTCCTCCTCTCCTCTGTCCCTCCTGCTGCCCCCCCTGTCCTCCTCTCCTGTCCCCCTGTTCCTGTCCTCTTCTCCTGTCCTTCTGCCCCCCTGTCCTCTTCTCCTGTCCCCCTGTTCCTGTCCTTCTGCCCCCCTGTCCTCTTCACCTCTGTATGCTGTATATAGTATATGGCCCATATGCAGACTAATATATGTGTGTGTGTATATATATATATCTTATATATAAAACCTGAAGGCCACTTCCGGTCAAATGCAGCCAACTTCCGTGATGACCTGTGCCCTGTGTAAAAAACTGGAAGCGGAAGTACCAGACCCACGAGCGGTGAGCGCGTAGCGCTCACCGCGAGCCGCTGTCAAAACGGCACAGCGGCTCGTGGTGGGCGCTAAAGCGCCACCACTCACCGCTATCCCACCACCGACCCCGCACTGAGCCCCGTGTGCGCCCATCCACATCCGGGAACCGCCCCGGCCCGGCCCACACTCCGGTGTGCGGCCTCCCCCGGCACCTCCCACAGCCCTGCAGCTCACCGCCCACTCTCCTCCATCAGGGACCGCCATCCTGCTACCGGCCCCGCACACTGCCCGGTGTGAGACCACCCACATCCGAGAACCGGTCCAGCCCACACTCCGGTGTGCGGCCTCTGCCGGCACCGCTCCCAGTCCTGCCGCTCACCGCACACACCCGCTGTCTCTCCTCCATCAGGGAGCTGGCCCCTCTGGAACCGCCGCCACCACTGCCGCTGACCGCCGACAGCCCAGTGAGTGTTCTGCCCCCCAGCCTCCGCTCTCCTCTGCCCCCCCCAGCCTCTGCTCTCCTCTGCCCCCCAGCCTACACTCTCCTCTGCCCCCCCAGCCTACGCTCTCCAGCTTCCGCCCTCCTCTGCCTCCGCCCTCCTCTGCCTCCGCTCTCCCCTGCCTCCGCTCTCCCCTGCCCTCCAGCCTCCCCTCCGCTCTCCCCTGATCCCTGAGCCACTGCGCAGTGCTGGCCACTGAGCCACCGCGCAGTGCTGGCCACTGAGCCACCGCGCAGTGCTGGCCACTGAGCCACCGGGCAGTGCTGGCCACTGAGCCACCGCGCAGTGCTGGCCACTGAGCCACCGCGCAGTGCTGGCCACTGAGCCACCGCGCAGTGCTGGCCACTGAGCCACCGCGCAGTGCTGGCCACTGAGCCACCGCGCAGTGCTGGCCACTGAGCCGCTGTATACTGTGCTACCCACAGAGCCGCCTGTATACACACAATTCATTTCACCACACTCCCGTAATTATTAGTAAATAAACTATATATGGATTCTAGACTACCCGATTCTTTAGAATCGGGCTGCCATCTAGTATATATATATGTATATACATATATATATACACACACACACACACACACACACACACACACACACACACCTTCTCCCACAGATATAATCCCTCTTATTCAGTCTCTCCCCCCCATGTGTACCGTCTCTCCCACTCCATTCATACCTTTTCCCCCTGTGCAGGCTCTCCCATCCTGTGCCTGTCACCCCATGCACTCTCTCCCCTCCTGTCTATGTCTCCCCTGTGTGCAGTCTCTCACCCTATGTTCACTCTCCCCCCTGCACCCATTTCCCCCCTGTGCACTGTGTCTCCCCGATATGTGCTGTGCACTTATCCTGTGACAGGGGGGGCCCCTGTGTGATGAGCCCCTGACCTGACAGGGGGGGCCCCTGTGTGATGTGCCCCTGACCTGACAGGGGGGGCCCCTGTGTGATGTGCCCCTGACCTCACAGGGGGGGCCCCTGTGTGATGTGCCCCTGACCTGACAGGGGGGGCCCCTGTGTGATGTGCAACTGACCTGACAGGGGGGGCCCCTGTGTGATGTGCCCCTTGCTATGGTCCTCTTAGTGCCGTTTTTCCACCCTTTTTCTCTCCCTCCTAATCTGAGCCGAGCAGCAGCAGCTGATTTCTGACTGTCTCCTGCATCATTGCTGTGCAGGAAGTAGAGATCTGCTGCTGACGCTCGGCTCAGATTAACAGGGAGAGGATGGGGGCAATGCTCAGGAGCCCCTGCAAGGGGAGAACACATACAGAGCTACCAGGGGGGGCCTACCTGCCAGACCAGGGCCCCCGGTGGCGAGTGCTGACGACTGGAGCACATGGAGAGTAAATGATCTTCCTGCTCCACTGTAGACCGCAATAGAAGAGGAATGGAGGAGGCGGAGCAGGGGCGCTCTACTATGCGTTCCAACAGTGGTAAGCACAAAGGAAGCAGAAATGACGGGCCGGAAGCGGGGGCGGAGCGAGGGCTCACTGGGCTGGCGGCTACAATAGCAATACCGGGCGGGCCCCCGACGCCGGCCCTGGACAGAATAGTGCCGCGGGTGTGACACCCGACAGCACTCCCCCCCCCCCCACCAAGAACTCAGTGCCGCGGGCGTGACAGGGGAACGTACTTGCCGCTGGAGCCCCAGGGGCCCCCTAGCTGGTCGGGGCCCTGGTGCAGCTGCACCAGCTGCACCACGGTAGTTCCGCCCCTGATTCTTGTCTCCGGTGTACAAGAAAAACATAGCTGAACTAGAGCGGGTCCAGAGAAGAGCGACAAAAGCAGGTGCGTAACTACAGTAGGTGCAGGGGTTGCGATCGCACCCGGGCCCTGCAGCTTAGGGGGCCCCAAAAGTCCTTTTGGCCCATAGAAAAAGACTAATACTATTAAAGATTTCCAATAATTGGGGGCCTCATTGGAGTATTCGCATCGGGGCCCCTGAGCTTCAAGTTACGCCACTGGACAAAAGTCATTAGAGGACTAAGGGGTCTGCAATACCAAGACAGGTTATTAAACTTGGGGTTATTTAGCTTGGAAAAACGAAGGCTTAGGGGTGATCTTATAATAATGTATAAATATATGAGGGGACAGTACAGAGACCTTTCTAATGATCTCTTTATTCTTAGGCCTGGGGACAAGGGGGCATCCTCTACAGAGACGAGGACAAGGGGGCGTCCTCTACAGAGACGGGGACAAGGGGGCGTCCTCTGCAGAGACGGGGACAAGGGGGCGTCCTCTACAGAGACGGGGACAAGGGGGCATCCTCTATAGAGACAGGGACAAGGGGGCGTCCTCTACAGAGACGGGGACAAGGGGGCGTCCTCTACAGAGACGGGGACAAGGGGCATCCTCTGCAGAGACGGGAACAAGGGGGCGTCCTCTACAGAGACGGGGACAAGGGGGCATCCTCTACAGAGACGGGGACAAGGGGGCGTCCTCTGCAGAGACGGGGACAAAGGGGCCTCCTCTGCAGAGACGGGGACAAGGGGGCATCCTCTATAGAGACGGGGACAAGGGGGCGTCCTCTGCAGAGACGGGGACAAGGGGGCATCCTCTGCAGAGACGAGGACAAGGGGGCATCCTCTACAGAGACGGGGACAAGGGGGCATCCTCTACAGAGACGGGGACAAGGGGGCATCCTCTACAGAGACGGGGTCAAGGGGGCATCCTCTACGTCTGGAGGAAAGAAGGTTTAATCATAATCACAGACGCGGATTCTTTACTGTAAGAGCAGTGAGACTATGGAGCTCTCTGTCACATGATGTTGTAATGAGGGAGTCACTACTAACATTTAAGAAGGGCCTGGATGCCTTTCTTGAAAACTATAATATTACCAGTTATATATACTAGATTCTTTGATAGGGCGTTGATCCAGGGAATTAGTCTGATTGCCGTATCTGGAGTCAGGAAGGAATATTTTCCCCCAATGTGGAGCTTAGTGTTGCCACATGGTTTTTTTTGCCTTCCTCTGGATCAACATGTTAGGCTATGGTGTGAACTAGATGGACTTAAAGTCTTCCTTCAACCTTAAAAACTATGTTACTATGTTACCTCTCCCGGGTCGGCATCCGCTGCTCCTCTGCCGACCGGACATCTGGCGTCCAGGCGTGCGGTGTCTCGGAGCCGTCGACGGGTCCCCTTCCTGTCAGCTGACCACCCATACTCACACATGAGCACATTGCAATGGTCGTATTCATGTGACCAATCAGAGGCGCGCTAGGTGCACTCCTCCCCTGTGACTCTAGGGGCCGGCACGGTCCAACCTGACACTCCCCTTGACCAATAGCTGCTCTTCCCCTGGTATATCAGGCCACCTCCACTGATGGGAGGTGCCTGATTATTGAGTTAGTTGAGCTTCGGCTTTGTTGGCTGTTGGTCAGGTCCTCTTTGTGCTCTTCCCTGGTAGCACCCTTCCTGCACTCGTAGCCTTGTACTCTGTTACCTGGAATCCTTCGTTGTGCCTTAGTATAGGCTAAGCTTACGAGCCGCCCCCCCTGGTACTAGCTGCTGTGGTACTTAGACTCTCTGGGCTTGCCCCTGACAATCCCTGTATAGGGGTTGGGTAAGCTAGGCTCAGCTCACCCAGTGGAGTTCGGTACCACGGCCCAGCGTGACAGAATAATCAGGCCATGGACCCCGCTAGTACCTCATTTTCAGTGCAAAAGGAGCTGGCTTACCTATGTGAGAATCAGAACCGTATTATGGCTTTTCTTCAGTCCATGGATACCCGGTTATCCTCCCTTCAGACTTCCGACCCGGCATCTGCCACTCAGCTTGCGAGCCTACAGCAGGAGCTGTCAGTGCAACGAGACACGCGGTCTTGCATGCTGTCTTACAGCGATGAACGATTGTCTGGTCTCCTTGCAGTTGGTAACAACGACCTCGGGTCAGTCCGTATGCTATGACCGGTCTCCGGGTGGCGTTCTGACCCCTCCGCCCCGCCTTGGACAACCACCTAAATACAGCGGAGACCCTAAAGGTACCTTTACACGCTGCCACAGGAAGGAAGAAACTGCCGGGCATCGGGGACAATTGTGCCTGTTGCCATGAAATCACTACGAAATGGCTGCGTGTAAATCGGGAAATTCCTCCCTGTGCCCTGCAGTTCCTTCGAATACTTGTTTCTGAGCCGTGCTCAAAAACAGGAAGGCACAATACCTATGGTGGTGGCGTGTAATCGGGGCACAGGCAAGGTATTTGCGTAGCCTACGAACTCCCTGGGGCGTGCCACAGCGTCATGGATACCACGCTCCATCAGCGATCATTGGTGGGGGCTCTTTGTAACCATTGGCTGTCCCTGCACAGGGCGCCATATTTAAAGAGCTGACCATTCACACTACACATTTGCAATGGCGTCATGTATTAGCCAGCCTTCCTGCGCAGGCTGGCCAATCATGATGCTATTGCGTTGTCCAATCACCGTACGAGCGTCACGTAATACACAACTCTGTCACGCCTATGTACTTGCGGCGCGAAATATGTACACCCATATTCCTTTGTGGCAGCGGCGTGTAAACCAGGGAAGGTATTCAACAAAAAGTAAGCCGTAGGAGCTGTCGGCACTTCCGGGGAACAAAGATGCCTTCAGTGGGCACGCAGTGGCGGCGTGTATATGCGGCATCGGCGATCGGTATCCACCGTTGAAACCGCGCACGTGCACGTGCGATGTCTACCCCTTGCTACCCCCTGTGGCGGCGTGTAAAGGCACCCTAAGGGTACCTTTACACGCGGCTACATTTCTTGGGTGGCTACAGGTAACTTACTGGTTGCAGTGAAATCATGGAGAGATTATTCCATTTGTACACAGCAACAAGATAGAACCTTGTCTCCATGATTTCACTGCAACCAGTAAGTTACCTGTAGCCACCCTAGAAATGTAGCCGCGTGTAAAGGTACCCTAAGTCGTGCCGTGGTTTCCTCAACCAATGTAGCCTACACTTCGAACTGCTGCCACAGCAGTATCCCACCGATCGGACCAGGGTGGCCTTTGTGATGTCCCACGTGGAGGAGAGGCTCTCCTCTCTGGGAGCGTGATTACCCTGTGGTCTCCCACTTATCAACCTTTCTGGAGACGTTCCGGAGGGTCTTCGATGACAACGGCCGGGTTGCATCTGTCACGGAGTCCCTCTTCAACCTCTGTCAAGGGACACTCACCGTTGGGCAGTACGCTATTCGCTTTCGCACACTATCCTCCGAGTTGAGATGGAATAACGAAGCGCTGACTGGAGCTTTCTGACGTGGCCTGTCCGGCAGGATAAAGGACGAATTTGCGGGTTCGGATATCCCAGAGGAGCTGGAAGCCTTGATCTCACTAGCCACTCGCATTGACTTGCGGTTCCAGGAGTGCTCTTGTGGGTCCGCCAGGGAGAAGAGATCCGTCCGCTCGCTTCCCTCTGAACGCAGTCCGCCCTGTACACGGACCGTGCTGTCTGCAGCCACCCCCCTTTCTGAACCTGTGCAAGTGGATCGAATCAGAATGGCGGAACGACGCCGAGAAGAGAGGCTGGCTCGCGGCCTATGCCTGTATTGTGGAGACGCATCTCATCAGCGCCGGTATTGGCCCGAAAGGCCGGGAAACCCCTCTGCCTAAGTCAAGTACGAGAGGCCATCCTAGGCGAGAGCAATGCCTCTCAACCCCTGACCCTGCCCGTGCAGGTGATACGTCCGCAGAGACGCTACTCTGAGTTAGCCTACGTGGATTCGGGGGCAGCAGGAAACTTTATTCGGCAAGAGGCAGTGACTCGGCTTGGAATCCCCGTAATACCTCTATTGACGCCTCATGTAATCGCATCGGTGGATGGCAGGCCGCTGTAGGAAACCGTCACCAAGGTGACAGAGGAGGTGGAGGTGCAGATCGGGGCCCTACACCGTGAAAAGATTGCCTTCTATGTCCTGACTGGTCTCTCCCATGCCCTGCTCCTCGGGCTTCCCTGGCTCTGAACTCATGAACCTGTCCTGGACTGGCGCTCAGGGGACGTTCTACGGTGGGGTCCTCTCTGCCACTAGAGGTGCCTGCAGTCCGTTCTGCCACCCGGTTCCCCGCAACTGGCTTCTGTTCTTCCTGGTCTACCGGCTGCATATTGGCAGAACACGGATGTCTTCAACAAAACGGAGGCAAAGGTCCTCCCGCCTCATAGGCCTTATGATTGCCTTATTGATCTGGAACCGGGTGCTACACCAGCCAGGGGACGTATCTACCCATTGTCCCAGGCTGAGTCACAAGCCATGTCCGAGTACATCACGGACAATTTGGCCAAGGGCTTCATCCAAAAATCCACGTCCCCTGCTGGCACAGGATTTTTCTTTGTGAAGAAGAAGGAGGGCACCCTTCGACCCTGTATAGATTACAGAGGCTTGAATGCCATCACCGTCAAGAACAAATACCCCTGCCGCTGATTCCGGAGCTCTTTGACAGGCTCTAAGGGGCTCGCATCTTTACGAAATTGGACCTACGAGGAGCCTACAACTTGGTTCGCATACGTGCCGGAGACGAATGGAAGACGGCTTTCAACACCCGGGACGGCCATTATGAGTATTTGGTCATGCTGTATGGGTTGTGTAACGCTCCCGCAGTGTTTCAAGAGTTCGTCAATGACATCTTCCGTAATCTGTTGTACACCTGTGTGGTGGTATATTTGAAGACATCCTCATCTTCTCCCTGGATGTATCCTCTCATAGACGGCACGTACGGCAAGTCCTCCTGCGACTGAGGAGGAGCGGTTGTACGCCAAGATGGAGAAGTGTGTCTTTGAGCAGACCTCTTTGCCCTTCCTCGGATACATCCTCTCTGATTCCGGATTACGGATGGACCCTGAGAAGCTCTCTGCTGTTCTGAAGTGGCCCGGTCCTGTGGGGACTAAGGCCATTCAGCGATTCCTTGGCTTTGCGAATTATTACAGGTAATTCATTCCCCATTTCTCGTCCTTGATCAAGCCCATCACGGCTCTCATCTGTAAGGGAGCAAAAGCCTGCAACTGGACCCCAGAGGCTGAAAACACCTATTTCTCCTTAAAGCGCTCCTTCTCCGAGTCTCCTACCTTGCACTGACCAAAGGTAAACAGACAGTTTTTGTAGAGGTAGACACCTCCTCCATAGGAGTGGGGTCTGTCCTCTCCCAGAAATCCTCTTCGGGTCAGTTAGTCACCTGCGGGTTCTTCTCCAAGACATTTGCCACATCAGAGCGCAATTACTCAATCGGGGATCTTGAATTGCTGGCCATCAAATTGGTACTGGAGGAGTGGCGACACCTCCTCGAGGGCGCTGTCCATCCGTTCATAATCTTCACTGACCACAAGAACCTGGCTTATCTCCAGTCTGCCCAGATTCTCAACCCCCGGCAGTACCGGTGGTCTCTGTTCTTTGCCCGTTTCAATTTTAAATTACACTTCCGACCAGGCAGTAAAAATGTCAAGGCTGATGCCCTGTCACGGTCCTTCCAGCCGTCGGATGTGGAAGATGAGCCCTTCCATATCGTCAACCCTACCAAAATAATCACTGTGGCTCCCTTACGTGTAGCTGGACTTCCACCAGGTAAGACATTCGTCACCCAGGATCAGAGGAAGACTGTCCTGTCATGGGGGCACTCGTCGAGAATTGCCGGTCATGTTGGAGTTAAAAAATCTCTCTCTTTGATCACCCGTCACTATTGGTGGCCTACTATCCGTCAAGATGTCTGTTGCTTCATGTCCGTCTTGTGCTAGAAATAAGGTGTCCAGAAAGTTGACGGCTGGACGTCTCCTGCCTCTTCCGGTCCCGTCGGCTCCTTGGCATATAGCGATGGATTTCATTACAGATCTCCCTTGCTCCTCTGGCTGTACAGTCATATGGGTAGTCGTGGATCGCTTCTCCAAGATAGCTCACTTCGTTCCTTTACCCGGTCTACCATCCGCTCCTGAGTTGTCCAAGATATTCATTGAACACATCTTCCGGCTCCATGGATTTCTTCGCCATATTGTGTCCGATAGGGGAGTACAAGGGGAGTACAGTTCACTTCCCGGTTCTGGAGGGCGCTGTGCAAGCATATGGACATCACGTTGGACTTCTCCTCTGCCTATCATCCTCAGTCCAACGGGCAGGTGGAGCGCATTAACCAAATCCTCACCACCTATCTTCGGCACTTCGCCAGCACTCATCACGATAACTGGACCTGTCTCCTTCCTTGGGCGGAATTCGCATACAACAATCACTCTAGTGAGTCGTCAGCTAAATCCCCTCTTTCCGTGGTATTCGGGCAACACCCTGGTTTACCTCTTCCGATCTCCTCAGCGTCCGGCAACCCGGCGGCTGATGCATTGTCCATGGACTTCTCCAGGATCTGGAGTGAGACCAGAGACGCTCTTACACAAGCCTCCGGTAGTATCAAGGTACATGCAGATAAGAGACATCTAGATTCGCCATCTTTCCTCCCGGGCGAATAAAGTGTGGCTTTCTTCCAGATATGTCAGGCTAAAGGTGCCATCCTATAAGTTGGGGCTGCGTTATATCGGTCCCTTCGATGTCCTGGGACGCATCAACGATGTTGCCTATAAGCTGAGACTGCCTGCCTCGCTTCTCATCCCTAACTCCTTTCATGTCTTGCTGTTGAAACCCGTGGTGCTTAATCGCTATCATCCCTCCTCCGGTACTGTGCCACAGCCTCTCAGCTCCGAGGAGGTCTATGAAGTCAGGGACATCCTTGCCATGAAGAAAAGTAGAGGCAAGACTTTTTCCTAATTGACTGGGTTGGCTTCGGTCCTGAGGAGCAGACCTGGGAGCCACGGGAGAACATTGATGTGCCACGCATTCAGGCGAGGTTCTTAGCGCACCTTCAGAGGAGGGGGCGTGAAGGAGGGGGTACTGTTAGGTCCCCTGGCACCGCTCCCCAGCTCACCTCTCCCGAGTCAGCATCCTCTGCTCCTCTGACGATCGGGCATCCGGCGTCCAGGCGTGCGGTGTCTCGGAGCCGTCGCCGGGTCCCCTTCCTCTCAGCTGACCACCGGGCTCACACATGAGCACATTGCAATGGTCATATTCATGTGACCAATCAGCGGCGCACTAGGTGCACTCCTCCCTGTGACTCTAGGGACCGGCACGGTCCAACCTGACATTCCCCTTGACAAATAGCTGCTCTTCCCTGGTATATCAGGACACCTCCACTGATGGAGGTGCCTGATTATTGAGTTAGTTGAGCTTCTGCTTTGCTGGCTGTTGGTCAGGCCCTCTTTGTGCTCTTCCCCGGTAGCACCCTTCCTGCACTCGTAACCTTGTACTCTATTACCTGGAATCCTTCACTGTGCCTTAGTATAGGCTAACCTTACGAGCTGCTCCCCTGGTACTAGCTGCTGTGGTACTTAGACCCCTGGACTTGCCCCTGACAATCCCTGTATACAGGGGCGGACCCAGACTGTAGTGGGCCCCGGTGCAAGAAATTTTTTGGGGGCCCCCCGCCCCTCATAGTGGCAACAAAGTAATGTAAACATATAGATTGTAATATGTATTTACAACGCAACCCTCAAAGAGCCCTGCATAAAGTATAAAGGCTTCCTCACACCCCTCCAAATATTATCATGCCCCAGCAGAACCCTCCAGATATATTAAAATGGCTTCCATATTATATAATTGGCTATATATATTTTAATACATCATCCATAGTCCTCCATATATTATAATGCATTCCACGACCCTCCATATATTATAATACACCCGCATAGCCCTCCATATAGTATAAGGCAGTCCCATAGTCCTCCATATAGTATAATGGGCCCTCATATTCCTCCATATAGTATATTGCACCCCATACTCCTCCTATGTTATATTGCACATTACATAGTCTCCCATCACTGTATTCACGGGTTAAAAAAAAAAAAGTAAATACTCACCTTTCTTCTTGCTGCTCCGCTCTGCACGTATCAGCACAGTGGCACTCAGTGATGACATCATCGTGCCCCACCATGCTGAGCTGCAAAAAGCAGACAGCTCAGCCAGGACTCGAGTGAAGAATGCTGCCGGCAGAGGCAGCCGGGACTATAGGAACGGGAGCGGCATCCGCGGGGAACTACCACTGGCGCACACACACCTTGTACGCACG
Source organism: Allobates femoralis (assembly GCA_033576535.1). Taxonomy (NCBI): domain Eukaryota; kingdom Metazoa; phylum Chordata; class Amphibia; order Anura; family Aromobatidae; genus Allobates; species Allobates femoralis. The sequence continues at coordinate 132,405 of JARQOC010000053.1, read as the reverse complement.
TGGCTCCGCTCCAAATGCCTTGTAGACACGCGGCTCCGCTCCACATGCCCTGCGCATACGCCTCCGTTCCGTACACATGCGGCTCCTCTACAGGACGCCCCAGCATATGCGGCTCCACTCCATCCACCTTATGCACACGCGGCTTTACTCCATATGTCCCGCACATGTGGCCCTGCCTCATACTCACGCGGCTCTGCACACACGTGGCTCCGCTCCGTACACCTCGTACATACTCGGCTCTGCTCCATACACCTCATACACTCGGCTCTGCTCCGTACACCTCGTACACATGCGGCTCCGCTCCGTACACCTCGTACACACTCGGCTCCGCTCCGTACACCTCGTACACACTCGGCTCTGCTCCGTACACCTCGTACACACTCGGCTCCGCTTCGTACACCTCGTACACACTCGGCTCTGCTCCGTACACCTCGTACACACTCGGCTCTGCTCCGCACACCTCGTACACACTCGGCTCTGCTCCGTACACCTCGTACACACATGGCTCTGCTCCGTACACCTCGTACACACTCGGCTCTGCTCCATACACCTCGTACACACTCGGCTCCGCTCCGTACACCTCGTACACACTCGGCTCTGCTCCGTACACCTCGTACACACTCGGCTCCGCTCCGTACACCTCGTACACACTCGGCTCTGCTCCGTACACCTCGTACACACTCGGCTCTGCTCCGTACACCTCGTACACACTCGGCTCTGCTCCGTACACCTCGTACACACTCGGCTCTGCACCGTACACCACGTGCACACTTGACTCTGCTCCGTACACCTCGTACACACTCGGCTCTGCTCCGTACACCACGTGCACACTTGGCTCCGCTCCGTACACCTCGTACACACTCTGCTCTTCTCCGTACACCTCGTACACACTCGGCTCCGCTCCGTACACCTCGTACACACTCGGCTCTGCTCCGTACACCTCGTACACACTCTGCTCTTCTCCGTACACCTCGTACACACTCGGCTCTGCTCCGTACACCATGTGCACACTCGGCTCCGCTCCGTACACCTCGTACATACTCGGCTCTGCTCCGTACACCACGTGCACACTTGGCTCTGCTCCGTACACCTCGTACACACTCGGCTCTGCTCCGTACACCACGTGCACACTCGGCTCTGCTCCGTACACCTCGTACACACTCGGCTCTGCTCCGTACACCTCGTACACACTCTGCTCTGCTCCGTACACCTCGTACACACTCGGCTTTACTCCGTACACCTCGTACACACTCGGCTCTGCTACATACACACTCGGCTCCGCTACGTACACACTCAGCTCTGTTCCGTACACCTCGTACACACTCGGCTTTACTCTGTACACCTCGTACACACTCGGCTCTGCTACGTACACACTCGGCTCCGCTACGTACACACTCGGCTCTGTTCCGTACACCTCGTACACACTCGGCTTTACTCCGTACACCTCGTACACACTCGGCTCCGCTACATACACACTCGGCTCCACTACGTACACACTCGGCTCCGCTACGTACACACTCGGCTCTGCTCCGTACATCTTGTACACACTCGCCTCCGCTCCCTACACCACGTATACACTCTGAACTCCGCTCCATACACCTCATACACACTTGGCTCTGCTACATCCACACTGTAAATCCCTCCTGACATAAACTTCATCTCATCCAGCACCATGACAACCAGCACAGCAGAGTCCTGTATACACTGAGGAGCTGATCATGTGACCAGTGACTCCTCCTCTCAATGTGACATCATCACAGGTCCTGTAAAAGCATAAAAGCAGTGTACAGAGCAGCAAACACCCCCCCCTTCCCCCGGGTCTGTCCTCAGCCTGTGCCCTGTCTTTGGTCCCTTTCCTTGTACCTGGGTCCTTGTGCAGAGCTGTGTCCCCTCATCTGCTGCTGCTGATGCTGAACAGCCATCAGCCATGTGGAGAGAATTTCAGAGGCCCGCGCGCATTGCCAGGATTGGTTGAGTGAGGTCCTCCCCACAGTGCAGGAGAGGTCACATGACTCACTCTCTGCACTGTGATTGGGGCTCTGTCCTCGCTCCTGAGCTGCTGTGAGGGGGCGTGGCCGGCAGCTAGAAGAGGCGTGGCCGGCAGCATGTCGGCTTATTCTCCGTGCCTTGAGGGGGGGCCCCTGGCCTGTCGGGGCCCTGGTGCCGCTGCACCAGTTGCACCACGGTAGGTCCGCCCCTGCCTGTATAGGGGTTGAGTAATCTAAGATCAGCTCACCCAGGGGAATTTGGTACCACAGCCCAGTGGGTCCACTCTAGGGCGCCTTTCCCCGGAAGCGTGACAGTGATCATCATCATTTGACTGTGCCGCTCTGGCAAAGAGCAAGCTGGCGGGGGCGGGCCTCCTTGCTCCAATGGCCATGCGCCCTGCTAGCTCGCCCGGGCCCCCTTATGCCTGTTCAGATATCCACACCCCCTCCAAAGATTGGCCAGGCCCCTTAATGATTAAGACCTCTAAGGGTCTAATGGCGGCCGTGATATTTCTATAGAATTTCTCAGAGAAGCTTCACGTCTATTGAAATCCGGGTCTGATTTCAAGTTCAATATATTCTCGATCCCCAAACTCAATTTGTTTGTTGCGGTCTCATAGATCTTTTTTCTCTTCTTGTAGCAGATTACACATGACATGCCCCTCCAGGGCCTTAGAATTCTCGGAACCGGGCTTTGAGGCTTCATCTTCACGGGGATCACAGGGACTGAGACCCGGCTCCGTCACCCTGGCGGTGTCATTAAAAGCTTGGTGTGGGTGGCTTTCTCTCTTAGGGACTCTGTTTTTATGTAATGCCACCCGCAGGTTGCAGCTATAGATGGCCGCTGCTGCATGACAGTTCTTCCAGGGGTCGATGATAGGGAAGTAGCAATGCTCTTAAGCCTCTACGGGTAGGGCCGACCCCCAAGGCAGCCAGAGGTACCTGAGTGAGTTGGTAGTTGTGTTTCTGGTGCTTTCGATGCGTTAAGAAGTTCACAGACAAAGTAAGGTGTAGTCTTCAGATCTTTTACTCACTGTTACTAGGCACCAGCCCATTGAGCTCTGGGTTCTTGGAGGCAGGGATCCAGCTACTCCCGGGTAGTAGGATGGTACGTAACAGGCACCCCTTTTCTGTCCTTTCCTGGTCGTCTAACACAGCGCTTGCCTCGCCGTCCTGCCTTGCACCTCGCCACACAGAGCTCTGAGCCAGTGACTGTGGGCTTTTCTTAGGGGTTGACCTGCAGTATTTCCCCTTAGCCCTATGGTTGCACACCTTTTCAGCAGATGTGCGCGGAAGTCGACTGTGTCACCATGGAAGTGCCACAGCCTCGGGGTTGCTAGCTGAGCTTGGTCTGTCTACTCTACTAGTCTTGGGGTTCCCGGTGCCCCTGTTCTTGCGGCCTAGTCCCTCCACTTGCCTGTGCAACGCCCGCCAGGGCCTTGGGTTATCTGGGACCGGTCCCTGTTCTCTGATCACAGGGGTATGTCACGGTAGTGGCCGTGGATCGATTCCGTGGCCCTGGAGGGACCACAATTAAAAGGGGAAAAATAAAATTAAAGTTTATTTGTCACTGTGACGCCAGCCGTGGTATGCGGCCAGATGTGACCGCCGCTGCTTGTCTCAGCTCTGGGGGAAGGTGATGTGACGCAGCAAGGTGATGAGCCCTCCACGGGCAGGGCTGGTTTATCCCCTGGGCCGGTAATAATAGTCTATTGTGAGATGGTTGTGAGGTGACTGTGGGGATGCAGGAGTTAGCTTATAGATGAATGTATGGACACAAGAGTCACAATTTCTTTACCTTTCATGATGTAGTTCAGGTATTGCCCGGTACTGATTGAAGTTGTTTATGGGGTCCGGAGCTTGGAGGCGAATTAGGGCTTTCCACGCCAGGCAAGTCCTGAGGCTTTCCTATTGTAACGTGTTCGGTGGCCCTGGCTGCATAGAGCAGAGCTGTGACCCTTCCTATTCTGGACTAGCAATGTCACAGGCAGCGTGAACCCTTCTTCTGACTATATGTTTCTTTATCTCTCCTGGGCTCTGTAGTGCGGCTGTGTCTCTTAGGCTCTGTAGTGAACGGTGAGTATAAAATCATCCGCTCTCTGGATTTGGTCGCTGGGTATGGATTCCCTGACAACCTCAGTGTCCGGAGACCAAACGTCGCTTGATCCTGGGCAAGTTGTCACTGCTATTACTCCCTGATCTTCTTTCTCACCTTCTCAGACCCTCGCTATGGGCTTATCACACTGTCAGTTCCCTAGGACAGACCTAACACGGTGCCGTCCCTAGGGTGTCTCCTAGTCCTATTCTGAACTCTACTGTCACTTGAGCTCTCCTGACTGGGAACTGACTAGCTCCTGCACCTGTATTTACAGGGGACCTCAACTGATGTCAGCAGCTAACCTGACCTCAGCTTTGAGAGCTCCCCCTACAGGCCCAGGGTGGAAGATATTATATGTGTGTTTTACCTGGTGGATGCCCTGCCTCACCTCCAAACTTGCAGTGTGATTACCGGACCCTGGGGCGCCACACCTGCGCCTGACAATGGATACAAGCCCCACGGGTGGATTGCTCACTTCCGGTGCCTCTGGGACCCCCTCTTCCTCATGGAGTCCCTTGGGTGTTGTGTCTGCTCCTCGGTCTGGCCTCAGGACAAGCTCCCACTAGCTCCAGTCCTCTGGACACTTCTCAGGAGTACTTCCTCTAGCTTCCCTCCATCTCGACCCTTGTTGTTTAACGGGCTCTCCTCAGCTGTTCAACTGCTCCTCCTCAGCTGTTCAATGGTCTCTCCTGCGTTCTATATCTTTCCCGCACTACTTATACCCCTTGTCGTCACGTGTTCCACGTCATCTACGTGTGTTCTTCCTATTCAAATATTTTTTTTAGGCAGTAATAAGAATAATATACAAGTCATACATAAGTAAGATTACAAATTTTAGAAATAGAAGGATTGTAAAACAAATAAAGACAGTAAGTAATAAAAAAAAGAAATACAAAGCAGAAACATAAACTATGTACAGTGACATGGTGGTCAACCAAAATAAAGAGATATTTATAGAAGTATGAGGAATATGGCTCAAATCTGCATACGGAAAGAGAGCTGAGTGTTTGTCAATAAATGTTTAAAACAAAAGAAAAACTATATCCATTCATACACATGACGTCTCATTTGAGTATCAGGGATGGTGCAAACTGATGTGCCCAAGACGACCATTTTAACATATTTTTATCATATACAGTTGTGACCAAAAGTATTGACACCCCTGCAATTCTTTCAGATAATACTCAGTTTCTTCCTGAAAATGATTGCAATCACAAATTATTTGGTATTATTATCTTCATTTAATTTGTCTTCAATGAAAAAACACAAAAAGAATTGTCCTAAAGCCAAATTGGATCTAATTCCACCAAACATAAAAAAGGGGGTGGACAAAAGTATTGGCACTGTTAGAAAAATCATGTGATGCTTCTGTAATTTGTGTAATTAACAGCACCTGTAACTTACCTGTGGCACCTAACAGGTGTTGGCAATAACTAAATCACACTTGCAGCCAGTTGACATGGATTAAAGTTGACTCAACCTCTGTCCTGTGTCCTTGTGTGTACCACATTGAGCATGGAGAAAAGAAAGAAGACCAAAGAACTGTCTGAGGACTTGAGAAACCAAATTGTGAGGAAGCATGAGCAATCTCAAGGCTACAAGTCCATCTCCAAAGACCTGAATGTTCCTGTGTCTACCGTGCGCAGTGTCATCAAGAAGTGTAAAGCCCATGGCACTGTGGCTAACCTCCCTAGATGTGGACGGAAAAGAAAAATTGGCGAGAGATTTCAACACAAGATTGTGCGGATGGTGGATAAAGAACCTCGACTAACATCCAAACAAGTTCAAGCTGCCCTGCAGTCCGAGGGTACAACATTGTCAACCCGCACTATCCGTCCGCGTCTGAATGAAAAGGGACTGTATGGTAGGAGACCCAGGAAGACCCCACTTCTTACCCCGAAGCATAAAAAAGCCAGGCTGGAATTTGCCAAAAACTTACCTGAGAAAGACTACAACGTTTTGGAAGAATGTTCTCTGGTCAGATGAGACAAAAGTAGAGCTTTATGGGCAAAGGCATCAACATAGAGTTTACAGGAGAAACAAAGAGGCATTCAAAGAAAAGAACACGCTCCCTACAGTCAGACATGGCGGAGGTTCCCTGATGTTTTGGGGTTGCTTTGCTGCCTCTGGCACTGGACTGCTTGACCGTGTGCATGGCATTATGAAGTCTGAAGACTACCAACACATTGTGCAGCATAATGTAGGGCCCAGTGTGAGAAAGCTGGGTCTCCCTCAGAGGTCATGGGTCTTCCAGCAGGACAATGACCTAAAACACACTTCAAAAAGCACTAGAAAATGGTGTGAGAGAAAGCACTGGAGACTTCTAAGGTGGCCAGCAATGAGTCCAGACCTGAATCCCATAGAACACCTGTGGAGAGATCTAACAATGGCAGTTTGGAGAAGGCGCCCTTCACATATCAGGGACCTGGAGCAGTTTGTCAAAGAAGAATGGTGTAACATTCCAGCAGAGCATTGTAAGAAACTCATTGATGGTTACCGGAAGCGGTTGATCGCAGTTATTTTGGCTAAAGGTTGTGCAACCAAGTATTAGGCTGAGGGAGCCAATACTTTTGTCTGGCCCATTTTTGGAGTTTTGTGTGAAATGATCAATGTTTTGCTTTTTGCTTCATTCTCTTTTGTGTTTTTTTCATTGAAGACAAATTAAATGAAGATAATAATACCAAAGAATTTGTGATTGCAATCATTTTCAGGAGGAAACTGAGGATTATCTGACAGAATTGCAGGGGTGTCAATACTTTTGGCCACAACTGTAGCTCATTTTGAGTTGCAAAAGTGTATTCCAACATGCAATGTGACATGAGCTCGTGTAATAGGTTTTCAATAGTGGGTAAGGTTTCCTCTCGCCACTTTGATGCTATTATGTTTTTTGCTGTAATTAGGATGTGAATTATTAATAAGCGATCTTTTTTTGGAAGGTCTATGGTATCAATGAGTAGCAGTGCTGATCGCATGGTGAGCGGGAAATTGATATCCAATATCATATTGATTAGAGCTTGTTCGTCCTTCCAGAATTGCTCAATTTTTGTACAGCTCCAAAAATCTGTTTGATAGTTAGAACCCATCGAACCCACAGTTCCTCCAACATAAGTTGCTATTTTTGGAGTCCATTAAATTTAGTTTATGGGGGGCCAGGTACCACTTAGTCATTACTTTATATTGGGTTTCTATGATCGTAAGACATGGAATAGACGCGTAAATAGTTGGTAAAAGACGAGAGAATTGTTCAAGATCAAGTTAGATCAAGATCTAAATCTCTTTCCCACATTCCGATCAACTTTGTATTGTGAAAGATCAAGAACTGATACATTGAATTAGTTTTCCAGCACGGGTCATCATTAACTTGCTGCAAAAGGCGATCAATGTTTATGGGAAGATGAAAGTCTACATTTTTATTCTCGATTATATTGTGAATACGCAACCAGGTCTGCTCCTCTGCTGCAGGGAGGTTATTAATAATAATAATAATAATAATAATAATAATTTTATTTATATAGCGCCAACATATTACACAGCGCTTTACAATTCAGAGGGGACATGTACAGACAATATGAGACAATACAGAGTAACAAAAATTCAGATACCCTGAGGAGTGCGGTCCCTGCTCACAAGAGCTTACAATCTAGAGGTTGGATTTATATTTTAATATTAAAGGGTTTCAGATCATGGCCATTTAAGATATCCGAACAAATGCCTATGTTAGCCTTTTTCCAAATTGAGAGATCAATTAAGGAGGAAAGTTCCTTCTATTGGAAGCCCGGATGGTAAGACACATTTGAAACTTGTCTTTGAGATCGTAATGAGACTGCGCCAAGCTTTAACGGACGTTTTAGGTATAGGTGAGCGTGGTAAAGTTTTCTTGGGATTCATAATATAAGAATATAACTTCCTGTAAGCTGTTACCAGAATTCAGGGTTGGTAAACCAGCCGTAGAATATTAGATACCAATATATTTTTGCCTATTAAGATTGAGATCAATAAAGTAGCATAAAGCACACTACTCCCTTTAACAATGGTGGTTCATGGTAGTGGTCGTTTGGCACTATGCTAACAATTGCTTGCTTGTAGTTCTTACCATGCTGTGAGCTTTATGCAGTGTATAGTTGGTCACTTACTGTGAGTATCAAGTGCTGATGTCAGGTCTCCAGTGGTCCGGTGAACGTTCCTTGTTCCAGCCAGCTCAGATCACTGTGGTGTCGGGCTGTGATGCTTCCGGGTTGCGTCACTGATCATGTGACCGGTCGCGTCATTGGTCACTTGACGGGCCACGTCACTATGGGATGGTTACGGTTGTTGGATGTGGTGGGAAGGGAGAGGATTGGCTCAAGTGAGATGTCAGTGTGTCAGTCAGCTCGACACGTTTCAAAGGCTACGCCCTTCCTCAGGAGCATAAAGCTCACAGCATAGTAAGAACTACAAGCAAGCAATTGTTAGCATAGTGCCAAATGACCACTACCATCAACTACCAATGATGTGGATCGCTGCCACATCGTGAACTGATCGTTGGTGAGCTGTCACACAGGCAGACTCACCAGCGACCAGCGACATTGTGGAAAACAATAAAATATTCTTTCCACGATGTCTAGCTCCTGCTGCCAGGCTGCGGTAAGCGGGAGCAGGCTAGTAACCATGGTAAACAGCGGGCATCTGGGCAGTGTGCAGCACCTAGTTACCCGATGTATACTCTGGTTACCAGCCTTCTCCGCTTACAGGCTGGTATCCAATGTACACAGTGGGTAACTAGTGACAGCGCTGTCCCTAGTTACCCACTGTGTATCTTGGATACCAGCCTATAAGCTTATTCCTATATATAACCCTTTTTGCATTATAATCTTTCCCCTTTTTTATATTAATAGAGGGGTACCGGGCACGTACGGGATAACCGAAGGGTTCTGAGCAGGTTCTGCTGGTGTTTGCTGCCTGAAGCTCTCCAGAAGCTGGTGTTACACGCCTAAGTGGGGTCATGTAAATCTTAAATATCCAGTGAGAAAAAAGCAAGGTGGCACTCACTGTTATGTTGCCAAGATCCTCTATTTCATGCTGCCATTTCCAGGCATCGGACAGTCAATGCATGGAGAAGGAGAGGGGAGTCGGCGGACGACGGCTCGCCGTTTCTCGGTTGGTGCCGCTTCAATGGGTCCAGTTGGATCCACGATTTATTTCATCCCTTCTTGCGTCTCTTTTTCTGCGCTGTGATTCTTCATGTCTCTCTGGTCATTTCTTCATGACACTGAGCACATTAAACTCCTTTCATTACACAGGTCATATTTTCAAAACACTTAAAAGATCAATAATTTTCATATAATAGCACTCAGCGAGCGCATAGATAGGCGGACACTAATCTTGAGCTGGCGATGTGGTGGTATTTTGGTACCCATGGGGGAGGAGGATGTTATTGTTTCCATGGGACCATTGAAGTTGGTGGTTACTGCCAGAGAAGATAATGTTATAGCATCATATTGAGGATGAAATATTAACATAATTGTTAAACACTATACATTGGTGATCTGCTTTCATGGGGCCAAGGTTTCATAGTTATACACATATATTTACACAACTAACATGTGTAGGGATGATTGGTTTCTTTTCTCCATCAGTGTAAAATAAATCTGTTTGGCAGTAATTTATGGTACACATCAATTTGTGAATGCCCCGAAAATGTCAGCTTTATTGTCGGCTTTACTAAGGCCGGCTTCACACCACGATTATCGGGATCCAGAGCTGTCCAATGTGAACCGGACAGCCCTGGATCTGATTTTGCCCCTATTGTATCCCTATGGGGCTGGATGGCGGTGATTTGCCATCCGGTTTTGTGCCGTCCAGGAGGATCCAGCAGATTTCGGGTTTTTTGCCTCAGACACAAAATCGGAGCTTGCAGCATTTTTTGTGTCCGGGGCAAAAATCGGACAAAAACGGATCCTACTGGATACGGTGCAATCCTGCGCCCCATAACATGGGAGTCTATGGTCGCTGGATCCATCAACAAATCGGACCGGTTCCTGGACGCCGAGTGCTGAATGAGCAGCAGCTTTGAAATTCAAACCGCGTTCGTTCAGCACCTAAACAGCGCAGATAAAAGAGCCGCTGGCTGAAATTTCAGCACCTGGAGAGCTCCCCTCCAGACACTATGCTGAAATGTCAGAACCTGGACAGTGGCAGCCGCGCGCAGGGAGGATTCCGGCAGAAAACAGGATCACAGGGCAAATGCTCTCCGGTTCTGTTTTCTCCGGGGCTGTCAGCTTCTGTCTGGTGCTTCCTGCAAAACTCCGGACAGAAACTGACAGTCAACATGGTGTGAAGCCGGCCTAAGGATATATTGCTTCAACATGAATTTACAGCCAATATTGAACTCAGCAAAGCGGTAAGGCTGCGTTCACATCGTGATTTTTTTCCTGTCCGTGGGGATGTTGTTTTTTGCAGGACCCCACGGACAGGATCGGATGTGGCCTACAGATGCCATTTCTGTGTCCAGGTCTGTGATTTTCATGGATTCGGAAAGCGCAGGCAGGCGGGGCACTTTCACTTTCGCAATGTATATACTGTACATACATTGCGAAAGTGAAGCAAGGGTTAAAAATATAAAAAAAAACATCCTCACCTCTCCGGCGTGTCCCGCAATGTGCGCTGCGGCATCTACCGTAGCTCTGGGGGCTAGAAGACCTGTGCATCAGCTGACCCGGCGGGGCAACCTGATCAGCTGATCGGTCATATGACTACATCAGCTGAGCGATTTCAATCTCTCGTCCTCCAAAACCGATCGGCAGGCGGGAGATTTAAACTGCGCTGATGCGGTCATGTGACCGATCAGCTGATCGGGTACCCCCGCCCCACCCGGTCAGCTGATGCAGAGGTCTTCACGCTCCCGGAGCTACGGTAGATGCCACGGCGCACGATGGGGAGGTGAGGATGTTTTTTTTCTTTTAGCCTTTGCTTCACTTCTGCAATGTATGTATATACATTGCGAAAGTGAAATTACATGGTAATGAGGAGTTTTAGTGTACTGAGCATTCTCAGTACACTAAAATCGAGCCCGGGAAACGATCCGATGTTTTCCCGGACCTGTGCTCCACAGGCCCCCATGTTAATTGACGCAGACCGCGCCGGATTCGATTGTCTCCGATTTGGTTCACTGTGTCCAAAATCAGAGCAGTGTCCGGTTCTGAGTACAGCAAAAAACGGGCACAATCGGATCCGTTATAGTTTGGGCACAATCAGATGGCCATACAGGATCAATCCGTGCCCATAGGGTTACATGAAGGCCAAATCGGATCCGTGGATATCTGTTTTACAACACGGATCCTCAAGAATCGCGATGTGAAAGCAGCTTTACAGTCAAGTGATGTAGTATATAATTAAGAAAAAGCACGATCAGTTGATTGACTGTATATCCAACAAACCTGGATCTGGATGAACTGGATTTATGTGCTCTACTATATGCAGATGTAAAGTGTTGTAAAATCATTGTATTTGTACTTTTATAGATTTGCAATTCCACAGGACTGATGGTGGGGATGGTCTTTGCTTAATATCAAATAGCTTACATCTCAATAATTATGGTGCATATTGTAAAGTGGGATATGTATAGACACCACATTTCAGCCAACAATCTCTGTGGATTGGTTAAAAGAAGCACTTGCACTTTATGTTAGCAAACTAATGGTTAATAGAGCACAGGCAGTGTTCTGGGTCCGGGTATGACGCCAGGCTGTGGTAACCCTGGTGATGGATGATGCTGGCTGTACGCCGAGTCTCATTCGCTGAGCTGGGTCATGTGACTTACACGTGACCGATGCTGCGACGGTGGCCACGCCCATCACTTCCGGGAATGAGGCGGCGTAACAGCACTGCCTGGTCCCACGAACCCCATAGGCTGTCCAGCCTTTTTGTATTAAATTCTGTTTTTATTAAAGTTTCAAAGTTGCATCTCAACAAGAATAAACAGTCAACATATATTTACTTTAATCACATTCACAAGCGTACAAAAAATAAAGGACAACCCATAGGGGTCATCACAAACATTTCTCAGTCTCAGTAATCTCAGTGTGTTCTGCCGCGATGTAGACATCACATAGGTACTATAAAACTTCCCGTAGCCTGTATAATGTCTGATCTAAGTATAAGGTGGAGCGTCATCACATATAAGTGTATGTGAACTCTATAACATCACCTTGTTCATTCGTGGGTGGAAGTCCGGCTATACACAAGAATATGTCTTGTCTTCATGATGAAACCTTCAAACCTCCCATAGAAGGTCAAAGGGATCATAAAGTATCATAATAAAGATTAAGAGAACAAGAAGGGTATCAGAGGGAAGGGGTCCTGACCCGCCTCTTTAACCTCACTGCACATCCCAGATGGTCGCCCCATGACGAAGGTGATGCTGAAATGGCCATAGGGGTCGGCAGCAGCAGCGGCGTATCTAGGGGGGTGCAGTCGGATCCTTTGCCCCGGGCGCAACTCAGAGGGGGCGCCAGCGCGGCGCAAAAAGTGTGAAAGAAGGACTGGGCGTGGCCGGAGGGATGACGTCACATGAGCAGCCGCAGTGAGGAGACGCTCTACCAGTCATGACCAGTCTATGATAAGTGTCCGGGGTGGGCGGGGCTTGTGAGGCCGATATCCGCCATCTTACTGGAGGCAGAAGATCAACTGACGGGAGAGGACGCTCTCAGGTGAGGAGATATAGCCAGAGAGGACAGGGAAACATGGGGGACGGTAATGAGTGTGACACACGGGGATGAGGGGACAGTAATGAGTGTGACACATGGGGATGAGGGGACTGTAATGAGTGTGACACACGGGAGATGAGGGGACTGTAATGAGTGTGACACACGGGGGAATGAGGGGACTAATGAGTGTGACACAAGGGAGATGGGGGGACGGTAATGAGTGTCACACACGGAGGATGAGGAGACGGGAATGAGTGTGACACACGGGGGATGGGGGGGACGGGAGTGAGTGTGATGAGGGGTGGGGGGCACCAAAATAAATCTTTGCCCCGGCTGCCAGAAAACCTAGTTACACCGCTGGGCAGCAGCACCAAACCTGGAGCACTAAGCACTTTTTGCGAATAGCTATTGTATGCAGTTTATGTGAGGCTGTAACCCTGGTTTAAGGTCTCTGTATGTGTATTGTGTCACAGGTTATTGTAGGCAATGGGGGTTTATAGTAAGTGAACATCACTGACTCGACCTGCTGTTTCTCACATATTGAGCCTGGTTTACTTGGTATATCCCTGTATCAGTGTAACATGGATAGAAATGGTCCATGAGGGTATATTATGCAATGATGTGTACATGGTGCACATTATTTGTGAATGGATTATTCTGTGTACTATAATGATGGTTTATGCACAATCTTTGTAACCTGGGTATAATGCCCACATGGAATGTTCTGTATGGTGACGTCGCTCCAGTGGTGTAGAGAAACCGATTGCTGCTTGTGTCAGGATTTGTTCTTCCCTAAAACTCTGGTATTATAAATCCACTTTCTTCCCACATTGGACAGATGATCGTGGTTTTTCTTCATTATATAGAGCCTGAGAGCGATTTTGTCCTGTCCATGAGGGATTGGTTTTGTAATAACATTATGGTGACGTAACGGTCCCAAATGAAGGTTTATAAATCAGGTGATGTAGGGCCTGCATGATGGATACAATTTAGGTGCTTGTAACATAGTATCTCATTGTCTCTCTGTGAATAGTGTAATGGCTGCACATTGGTTCTCTATGAATGGGCTGTGAGCGCTGGGTCTAACACCATTAATGATTCTGTCACATCAATTAGGAGTTTATTTGAATTTCCTCCTGATTTTTTATTTATAAAATGAGAATAAATGTTTATTTTTTTAGGGAATAATATTACGATTCAGGCAAGTGCAGGTGTGAAGCCCCTGAACCATATTCCAGTGTAATTTAATATTTTATAGTTTTTTTAATTTTATATGAATGGAGCTTATTGTTTAATTTGTTTCAGATGTATTCATGCACACATATGATTTTAATTGTATTTATTATAAGCTGTGATTTGTGTTTTAATGATGCGCGTTTCTAGTTCTTTTCCCTTCCCCCAGTATAACAGATTGTAATTGACATCATGGTAACATCCTATCGAACGTCACTGGAAGGTGGCGATTGATCATTGGTAGGGATGAGCGAGTCCTAAATTACTCGGAATCGCTAGACCCGCACGAGTCCGAGCCCAGGACTCGCTACTCGTTGCGAGTCTAGCGAGTCCAATGTTAATGAATAGGGAACCGAGTAATAACGCATAATGCTATTTCCAAATCGCTGATGTGTCTCTGAAAGTGTGCGAGTCCAAACTCGCAGGTTTTTCTCTTATTTGGAGCCGATGATGGGAGGGGGAAGCGATTCTCGGGCACACACCATGCTGTAAAAGCAAACATTTTATAATTTCTGGTGGCTTTCTGAGGGCTTGTAAAACAAGTAGCAGGTACTATTTCGTGAAAGGTACACACTAGAGGCTTAGGGCCCTTTCACATCTGCGTTTTTCGTAATTCGCGGCAGATGCGGTGAAAAAACCGCATCTGCCGCGTTTACCGCATAACCGTTCCACTTGCGGCGCGGTTGCGGTTTTTTCTATGCAAAGTATAGGCATACTTGCGGCAGGTGCGGCAAGTGTGGTTTTGCACTTGCGGCAGGTGCGGCCGCGAAAAAAACCGCAGTAAGCCGCGGTTTTTTTCGCGGCCGCACCTGCCGCAAGTGCAAAACGCACTTGCCGCACCTGCCGCAAGTATGCCTATACTTTGCATAGAAAAAACCGCAACCGCGCCGCAAGTGGAACGGTTATGCGATAAACGCGGCAGATGCGGTTTTTTCACCGCATCTGCCGCGAATTACGAAAAACGCAGATGTGAAAGCACCCTGCAATATTTTAAGACAGATGGAAGGTACCGTGCGAGCTGCAGGCAGGACACCGTACAGCAACGCACTGGCACAGGAAAAAATTGTTTAGTACGCAGAACCAGGCACTGTTAGGCTGCGGTGCTGGCTGCGTGCAAGTTTACAAGTACCGTGCGAGCTGCAGGCAGGACACCGTACAGCAACGCACTGGCACAGGAAAAAATTGTTTAGTACGCAGAACCAGGCACTATTAGGCTGCGGTGCTGGCTGCGTGCAAGTTTACAAGTACCGTGCGAGCTGCAGGCAGGACACCGTACAGCAATGCACTGGCACAGGAAAAAATTGTTTAGTACGCAGAACCAGGCACTATTAGGCTGCGGTGCTGGCTGCGTGCAAGTTTACAAGTACCGTGCGAGCTGCAGGCAGGACACCGTACAGCAACGCACTGGCACAGGAAAAAATTGTTTAGTACGCAGAACCAGGCACTGTTAGGCTGCGGTGCTGGCTGCGTGCAAGTTTACAAGTACCGTGCGAGCTGCAGGCAGGACACCGTACAGCAACGCACTGGCACAGGAAAAAAATTGTTTAGTACGCAGAACCAGGCACTGTTAGGCTGCGGTGCTGGCTGCGTGCAAGTTTACAAGTACCGTGCGAGCTGCAGGCAGGACACCGTACAGCAACGCACTGGCACAGGAAAAAATTGTTTAGTACGCAGAACCAGGCACTATTAGGCTGCGGTGCTGGCTGCGTAAAATGTTACAAGTACCGTGCGAGCTGCAGGCAGGACACCGTACAGCAACGCACTGGCACAGGAAATTTTTTGTGGAAAAATGGCACCAAAATTATTTGGTAGACTAGTGCCAAAAATAAGAAAAAGCTTAGGATTACAGCTCTGCGGAAAGCTGGGTGAACTAAGCTCTGAGGATGGTGCTGGATTCACTGTAAGGCTGCTCCTATCTCCCTTCCTTACAGTCCTGTACAGCAATCCTCCGTCCTGGTAGTTCTGAAAAGAACTTTTGGGTTATGTGTGACTCCTACACTGCCTAACTGTCCCTAGATCTGCTCCAAGTCTCCCTGCACTAGGTCAGCTCTTCTCAGGAATGTGCCCAAAATGGCGGGGGCAAGCCTTATATACTGCCTTGCCTGTCATAGATGACATAGGCATCACGATGGACAGCAGCCAATCATAGTCCTGACACAACCAAAGCTGCTATGGCATTACTGACTATGATTGGCTAAGATGCTTGTCCTTCTTCACAAGTTTTCTGACCTAACACGCAATGCTGACTAGTAACATAAAAGATTCTGGATTCGCGAGTCCCGAATAGAGAATACAGGACTCGGAATCGCAGACTCGCTAGGATTCGGACTCGTAGACTCGCTCAGACTCGCTGCTGTTTGGGGAGATTCAAGCTATATAGCGATGTGATAGAGCGAGTCTAGCGAGTGAGATAAAATAAACTCTGACAAAACTAAGATTGCCATTGACTTGCATTGGACTCGTTACTGAGCGAGTATTCGCTAAAAGACTCGCCGATTACCGAGTCCAGCGAGTCCCTTAAGAATCGCCGAGAAACGAGTCCTAGCGAGTAGACTCGCTCATCCCTAATCATTGGCCAATTGTGTTTCTAAGTATATGAGAATGTAACTTGCTGGTCATTATACTGGTGTACCCTGATGAAGAGGTCGGGACGACTTTGAAACTCGTCGGATTGGAATAAAGAGCACCGTGTTAAGTACCACAGGAGCCTGTGATCTTATTGCAGCAGCGCGGATCGTATTGGTCTTCTGTCCTAGGATATCACGCGGCCATCCCTAGGGTGGTGGATCCTGCAGCAGATGTTCGATGTGCATATACTAGTTGTGGGTTTCACAACTAGCCAAGGTGAACAGTTAATGCACTGCATACATTCATTACATTAATGAGATAAGACCCATTGAGCCCTTGTTTATCCTATTATAGCCATACTATTAATAGAAGAGTCATAATGGATATTCACCTGGAACACATCTTTCAGGGTGGGTTCTTCTGGGATCAGTAATACCCCCAGCTTCACCCTGCAGCACCTCCTCCACTTCTGCACTCTGTTGTGGGCCCCCCTCATGCAGGCTGATTTGACTGCCGGCCTCCCTCTCCTCAGTCTCTCCCTCTCCCTGCTCATACCTACGCTCCTCCTGCAGATTGTCACCGTTCTCAGCATTGATCCAGGATCCCCGGATTGCCTCACATATCGCTGTGTTTAGAAACTGCATCTAGCCACCGGCTCTCTCCGGGGACCGTCCCCTCCTCCATCTCCACACTGGGGTCAGCGCCATCTTGACCCTTCTTCTCCAGATCCCCAGTGGGCCTTCTGATGCTCCTTTTCCTGGTCATGTCAGTCACTGATCCAATGATCCAAGACACTTAACCCCAAGGGTCTTCACAGCTCAGGCGCTGCAGCGCTGGGTCCAAGCAAATTCCCCAGTGTCTCAAATCGGGTCCTTGCAATGTGCTGTGCGGGAGCTGCCCCTAAGCACAACCACTCTCATTTCTCTCCAGGCCATTCCCCCTCTTCCATGTTCTTAAAGTTTAAACAATATCAAAGTGAAGAGTGTGCCAAAATGTCCCCCTGTCCACTGCAATGGCCCAAATCTGCTGTTCGTTGAGCTTGTGAAGACTCTTCACTTATCCCAGGATGCACTGGGATATATGTAAATTATCTTTGCAGGACTCCTCCCCTGATATGCTAAGTTCACAATTGATGTGGCTCTAGTGTAGTAGATAGGGTCGACGTCCGACTGATACCTGCTAAGTACAATGTCAGCCAGCAGTGGCTGCATTTAAAAGTTATAAAAAAAAATACAATTTAAATCAACGCTGGTTATAACATGTTATGTAACATTTAATCTTTTTTAGTAATATAAAAACCTGTCACCTTCACAATAAGAACAAGAGAAAGGTAAAATATCATAGAAACATAAAGGGCTCAAACATTGTATACTTCTGAGCAAACATCAAACAACAACACGACCAAAGTCCGGATATATGCAACTTTACAAATACCAAGGGAAAGGTGAGATGACAGCTTAAAAAACCATTATCAGGGGATGCCATGAGTGTGACATGAAAAGATACATATCCATTACGTATTACATGCAGGAATTCATCTAGTATTGATAAATTCACATCTCAAATGAAATAACATCAATTTTATAATGGAGAACCGTGATGTGAAAATTCATGCACCAAGGGAAGTTTTTATCTCTATAGTTAGCATGTGGGGAATTATCGGGTTATACTACCCTATTGTTAATGCCATAAATATATTGGTCCATATACGGATTCATTGGACCATTCAGTAGTCACTACCAGTACCTGAGCTACTATATAATACTAGCTGTGAGCCCGATTCTAAAGAATCGGGAGTCTAGAATCTGTATATAATATTTTTAAGAGTTGTAAATAATAGACTTAAACACCAGCCGGGGGAGCAAGAACAGCGGGGGTGAGGATGGAGCGAGCGGGGCAGGATGGAGCGAGCGGGGCAGGATGGAGCGAGTGGGGCAGGATGGAGCGAGCGGGGCAGGATGGTGGGTGGCGCGGCAGGATGGAGGCGGAGGGGCAGGATGGAGGCAGAGGGGCAGGATGGAGCCGGAGGGGCAGGATGGAGGTGAGTGGCGCAGGATGGACCGAGCGAGGCAGGATGGCGAAGGCGGGGCAGGATGGAGCCGGAGGGGCAGGATGGAGCCGGAGGGGCAGGATGGAGGTGAGTGGCGCAGGATGGACCGAGCGAGGCAGGATGGCGAAGGCGGGGCAGGATGGAGACGGCAGCGCAGGATGGAGACGGCAGGGCAGGATGGAGACGGCAGGGCAGGATGGT
The DNA here is from genome assembly GCA_033576535.1 of Allobates femoralis. Lineage (NCBI taxonomy): Eukaryota > Metazoa > Chordata > Amphibia > Anura > Aromobatidae > Allobates > Allobates femoralis. The sequence continues at coordinate 113,583 of JARQOC010000053.1, read as the reverse complement.
GGCGGGGGGGAGGATGGAGGTGGCGGGGCAGGATGTTGGGGGGGGGCAGGATGGTGGTGCGGGATGGAGTTGGGGGGGCAGGATGGTGTCGGGGGGGCAGGATGGATACGGGGGGGGCAGGATGGAGGCGCTCCTCCAGACCCCCTCCGCTCCCCTCGGCCGCCGTCCCTCTGGGCCTCCACTCTGTGCGGCCCCCCTCCCTCTGGGCCAGCACCCCCCCCCTCCCCACCGGAACTTCATGGTGATAATAAAAAAAAAAAAACCTCAGTGAGGATACTTACCCTCCGACGGCTCGCTCCAGCTGTCTTGTAGCTTCCAGGACAGGACCTGTCGTTGGCTGGGAAACCGATGAGCTTGGGGTGAGTGGGCAGAGTGGGGGATGAGTGGGCAGAGCAGGGGTTAGTGGGCAGAGTCATTGGGCAGAGCAGGGGTCAGTGGGCATAATCAGTAGTCAGAGCAGGGTGAGTAGGCAGAGCTGGGGTCTGTGGGCAGAGCTGGGGTGAGTGGGCAGAGTGGGGGGTCAATGGGCAGAGTGGGGGGTCAGTGAGCAGGATTGGGGGGTCAGTGGGCAGAGCAGGGTGAGAGCGGGGGTCAGTGGTCAGAGCAGGGGTTAGTGGGCAGAGTGATTGGGCAGAGCAGGGGTCAGTAGGCACAGCAGGGGTTAGTGTGAAAAATTAGTGGGCAGAGCAGGGGTGAGTGGGCAGAGCAGGGGTGAGTGGGCAGAGTGAGTGTGCAGAGCAGGGGTCAGCGGGCAGAGCGGGGGGTGACTGGGCAGAGCAGGGTTTAGTGGGCACAGCATGGTGAGTGGGCAGTGTGAGGGGTCAGTGGGCCGAGCAGGGTGAGTGGGCAGAGCAGGGTCAGTGTGAGGGGTCAGTGGGCCAAGCAGGGTCAGTGGGCAGAGTATGGTCAGTGGGCAGAGTGGGGGTGAGTGGGCGTCAGGGAGCAGAGAGGGGGTGAGTGGGCAGAGAGTGGGGTGAGTGGGCAGAGCAGGATGAGTGGGCAGAGCAGGGTCAGTGGGCAGAGTGTGGGTGAGGGGGCAGAGAGGGGGTCAGGGGGAAGAGTTGGGGGGTCAGTGGGCAGAGTGGGGGTCAGTGGGCAGAGTGGGGGTTAGTGGTCCGATTGGGGGTCAGGGGCAGAGTGGGGGTCAGTGGGCAGAGTGGGGGTGAGGGGGCAGAGAGGGGGTGAGGGGGAAGAGTTGGGGGGTCAGGGGGCAGAGTTGGGGGGTCAGGGGGCAGAGTTGGGGGGTCAGGGGGCAGAGTGGGGGTGAGGGGGCAGAGAGGGGGTCAGGGGAAAGAGTTGGGGGGTCAGGGGCAGAGTGGGGGTCAGTGGTCAGAGTGGGGGTCAGTGGGCAGAGTGGGGGTCAGTGGGCAGAGTGGGGGTAAGGGGGCAAAGAGGGGGTCAGGGGGAAGAGTAGGGGGGTGAGTGGTCAGAGTGGGGGTCAGGGGCAGAGTGGGGGTCAGTGGGCAGAGTGGGGGTGAGGGGCAGAGTGGGGGTGAGGGGGCAGAGAGGGGGTCAGGGGAAAGAGTTGGGGGGTCAGGGGTAGAGTGGGGGTGAGGGGGCAGAGTGGGGGTGAGGGGGCAGAGAGGGGGTCAGGGGGAAGAGTAGGGGGGTGAGTGGTCAGAGTGGGGGTCAGGGGCAGAGTGGGGGTCAGTGGGCAGAGTGGGGGTGAGGGGGCAGAGTGGGGTCCAGGGGCAGAGTGGGGGTCAGTGGGCAGAGTGGGGGTGAGGGGCAGAGAGGGGGTCAGGGGGAAGCGTTAGGGGTCAGTGGGCAGAGTAGGGGGGTGAGTGGTCAGAGTGGGGGTGAGTGGTCAGAGCAGGGTCAGGGTGGGGGTCAGTGGGCAGAGTGGGGGTCAGTGGGCAGAGTGGGGGTCAGTGGGCAGAGTGGGGGTGAGGGGGCAGAGTGGGGGTAGGGGGGAAGAGTTGGGGGGTCAGTGTGGGGGTGAGTGGGCAGAGCAGGGTCAGGGGCAGAGTGGGGGTCAGTGGGCAGAGCGGGGGTGAGGGAGCAGATCGTGGGTCAGTGTGCAGCTCAGGGGGATGAGTAAGCAGAGGAGGTTAGATCGGGACAGGACCTTTGATGACGTCACGGTCATGTGAACTGTGACTCCGCCCATCATCGTGACATCATCAGAGGTCCTGAAGCCCCATGAAAAGAGATCGCGGCTGGCTGGCTGGAGCTGCGGTAAGAGCCGGGGGGTGACCCGAGAGTGGGGGGGTCTGTGCTGAGTCGGGGGGTGACGGAGAGTGGGGGGGTCTGTGCTGACAGGCGGGGGGTGACCCGAGAGTGGGGGGGAGGTGACCGGAGAGTGGAGGGGGGCTATGGTGACAGGCAGGGGGGGTGATGGGGCAGCGGGGGGGGGAAAGTGTTGTGACAGGCGGGGAGCGCGGGCAGGAGGAGCTTTACTATATCTTATCCTTTATATATACTTGCCGTAGCGCTATTTCCGTTTGGCAGCTACGTCCACGACGACGGAAGTAGCGCCGAATATGACGGAAGTGAGCTACGGCAATTATATATAAGATAAACCGCCTGCATAGAGTGCATGTATGTGGCTATGAATACATCATCTGTCATATAAGGAATCGCTCCTTGCACATTTTGAGAGATATCTGTATAACCTGTGTTAAGTCTCTTTTACCCTCTACGGAAATAGCAGATGTGAGATATTAATTTCTTGGGAAAGTAACAAACCCAGTGAGTCGGCCAGGATATATGGTGTTTTTCCTGGTAGTGACTACTGAATGGTCCAAGGAATCCGTATATGGACCAATATATTTATGGCATTAACAATAGGGTAGTATAACCTGATAATTCCCCACCTGCTAACTATAGATATAAAAAACTTCCCTGATGAAGACGGTAACGTCGAAACGCGTAGCGGAATTTGAGGGACCGTGTTTTTAATAAAGGTCTGTTCACCACAACAATTTCCCCTTGCCCTCCTTCCTTAGCGCTATCAGAGCCGCAACCTTTTTTTTCTCCTGTGCACTTCTCTCCCTTCTGAGGGACCGTGCGGTTCAGCAGCTTTGGAAGAGAGGCATCGTTTATTAAAGGACCTGATTATCCGAGTCTGGAGGACTACTAGGGCCTTTCTGACGTCACTGCCTCGGATCATGTGACCGGTGGAAGTGAGGCTGCTCTCTCCCTGGCACGAGGATTTTCTCGGGGACGCCGTTTGGTATTACTCCACAGGAGGCTATCACTGGAGTTGTACCCAGCTAGTACAACTCCACAAGGTGAGTGGAAACCCCGCTTTCCCTGCAATACGGTTTACCCTGAGGTGCTTCACATTTGCGCTCCTTCTCTTTTACATGTATCTTTTCATGTCACACTCATGGTACCCCTGATAATGGTTTTCTAAGCTGTCATCTCACCTTTCGCTTGGTATCTAAATAAAAATGTGTACACTTGCATATATCCAGACTTTGGTGGCGTTGTTTTTTGGTGTTTGCACATGTATGTAGCGACTGTCCTGAATTATGGAAATCCCATGATGACATAGAGAGGGTTAATATAGATACCTATATTGAAGATTGGAACTGTAGGAATTTATATACCCTATTAGGATGTGATCTGAGTATAAAAAGGCTTCACTGTAAATTATCTTATGCTTGTAAAGAGCTGGATTAAAAAAAAATAAAATATATATATATATACCGTATTTTTCGCTTTGTAAGACGCACTTTTAGTCCCCCAACTTTTGGGGGAAAGTGGGGGATGCGTCTTACAAAGCGAAAGTGTGCTTTGGGGGGTGGAAATGGCGGCTCAGGAGCGGTGTCCGGGGGCTGAATGGGGCCAGGAGCAGGCTGCAGCTGCGGGCTCTGGTCACGTGGGGCCGCTAATTATCTCCTGTAATATGCACTGCATCCCGCTGTCAATCACCAGCGGGAGCAGCCCATGCTACAGGAGCCGGGTCCGCAGCTGCAGCCTGTATGTATAGTCAGTGCTTTCCACGCTTGCATTGCGTGGAAAGCACTGACTATACCATGGATTGATACTCACCTAGCTTCACCGCTGCCTGCTGACCGCGATATCCCGCTGTCGGTGTTCTGCCGGCATCCGGGTGCTGTGAGAGTCGCTGCGAGTGACGTCATCACCGAGCGGCGCTCTCAGGACCCGGATGCCGGCAGAGCACAGATGGCGAAGATATCGCGGTCAGAAGGCAGCGGTGAAGCTAGGTGAGTATCATGTGCGCAAAGATGGGGGGGCTGCACAGTGGGGGCTACAGTGCCAGCAGTGGGGGCTGCAGTGGGGGCTACAGTGCCAGCAGTGGGGGCTGCACAGTGGGGGCTACAGTGCCAGCAGTGGGGGCTGCACAGTGGGGGCTACAGTGCCAGCAGTGGGGGCTACAGTGCCAGCAGTGGGGGCTGCACAGTGGGGGCTACAGTGCCAGCAGTGGGGGCTGCACAGTGGGGGCTACAGTGCTAGCAGTGGGGGCTACAGTGCCAGCAGTGGGGCTATAGTGCCAGCAGTGGGGGCTACAGTGCCAGCAGTGGGGGCTGCAGTGCCAGCAGTGGGGGCTGCAGTGCCAGCAGTGGGGGCTGCACAGTGGGGGCTACAGTGCCAGCAGTGGGGGCTACAGTGCCAGCAGTGGGGGCTACAGTGCCAGCAGTGGGGGCTGTACAGTGGGGGCTACAGTGCCAGCAGTGGGGGCTGCACAGTGGGGGCTACAGTGCCAGCAGTGGGGGCTACAGTGCCTGCAGTGGGGGCTGCACAGTGGGGGCTACAGTGCCTGCAGTGGGGGCTACAGTGCCAGCAGTGGGGGCTGCACAGTGGGGGCTACAGTGCCAGCAGTGGGGGCTACAGTGCCAGCAGTGGGGGCTGCACAGTGGGGGCTACTGTGCCTGTAATGGGGGGGCTACTGTGCCTGTAATGGGGGGGCTACTGTGCCTGCAAAGGGGGGCTACTGTGCTAGCATGGGGGATATATATATATACCAGTATTGACATATATATGATTTGTAAGACGGACACTGACATTATAAGATGGACCCCATTTAACATAAATTATTTTTTTCTCTTTTCCTTCACCAAATTTGGGGGTGCGTCTTATAATCAGGTGCGTCTTATAAAGCGAAAAATACGGTATGTCAAATTCTGAACATGATTTATCTCATCTTATAGTATCTCAAAATTCTCTCATCTCTAACAAGATTAGATGTTTTTTAATTACATTTCCCACATTCTGAACATGAATATGGCTTCTCTCCTGTGTGAGTTCTCTCATGTGTAACAAGATGTGATTTCTTAGTAAAACATTTCTCACATTCTGCACATGAATATGTCTTCTCTCCTGTGTGAATTCTCTCATCTGTAAGAAGAAGTGATTTACAAGTAAAACATTTCTCACATTCTGAACATGAATATGGCTTCTCTCCTGTGTGAATTCTCTCATGTTTAATCAGAGCAGTCTTCTGAGAAAAACATTTCCCACATTCTGCACATGAATATGGCTTCTCCCCTGTATGAATTATCTCGTATCTAATAAGATGTGATTTCTTAGTAAAACATTTTTCACATTCTGAACATGAAGTCTTCCTTCTTCCTTTTTTTTCTTCAGCTTTTCTTCTGTGACTTTTATTTTGTTTAACATTCTGAGATGATTTTGGAGATAATTCTTCAGTAAAATCATCAGATGACAGATTTTTGCTGTGATCGGCTGGGGGTATATCGGAGATATCAGCATGCTGTTCTTGTGTATCTTGTGTGATATTACCACCATCTGCTATAAATTCTGAAGCTATCTGATGTCCTGCGGAGCTCCAGGTACAGTCATCTGCCAAGAATACACCTGATATTAATGAATAATGTAACATGAAATATTATATATACCTAAATATAACATTAAAAATCCCACACAAACGGCAAGATACATAATAATATAGTTTTGCTATCTGGTTACTTGGAACAAAGATTGCATACACAATCAATTCTAATAATGTTCATTCCAGATCACTGCCCAGTGCAGTATCCTGGTACCATTCTACTACTGCTGAGTGATATAGTTGTGGTGTCCTGGTACTATTCTACTACTGCTGAGTGATATAGTTGTGGTGTCCTGGTACCATTCTACTACTGCTGAGTGATATAGTTGTGGTATCCTGGTATCATTCTACTACTGCTGAGTGATATAGATGTGGTATCCCGGTACCATTCTCCTACTGCTGAGTGATATAGTTGTGGTGTCCTGGTACCATTCTACTACTGCTGAGTGATGTAGTTGTGGTATCCCGGTACCATTCTCCTACTGCTGAGTGATATAGTTGTGGTATCCCGGTACCATTCTACTACTGCTGAGTGATATAGTTGTGGTGTCCTGGTATCATTCTACTACTGCTGAGTGATATAGTTGTGGTATCCCGGTACCATTCTACTACTGCTGAGTGATATAGTTGTGGTGTCCTGGTACCATTCTCCTACTGCTGAGTGATATAGTTGTGGTGTCCTGGTACCATTCTACTACTGCTGAGTGATATAGTTGTGGTGTCCTGGTACCATTCTCCTACTGCTGAGTGATATAGTTGTGGTATCCTGGTATTATTCTACTACTGCTGAGTGATATAGTTGTGGTATCCCGGTACCATTCTACTACTGCTGAGTGATATAGTTGTGGTGTCCTGGTATCATTCTCCTACTACTGAGTGATATAGTTGTGGTGTCCTGGTACCATTCTACTACTGCTGAGTGATATAGTTGTGGTGTCCTGGTACCATTCTACTACAGCTGAGTGATATAGTTGTGGTATCCTGGTATCATTCTACTACTGCTGAGTGATATAGTTGTGGTATCCTGGTACCATTCTCCTACTGCTGAGTGATATAGTTGTGGTGTCCTGGTACCATTCTACTACTGCTGAGTGATATAGTTGTGGTGTCCTGGTACCATTCTACTACTGCTGTGTGATATAGTTGTGGTGCCCTGCTACCATTCTACTACTGCTGAGTGATATAGTTGTGGTTTCCTGGTACCATTCTACTACTGTTTAGTGAGTTAGGAGATGTATAATGCATTGTATGTACGGACACTGACCACTGATAAATGTGCATTGTGCTGTGTACTGTGCTGCCCTCTACTGGCTGATGTGTGAGCATTAGATATTCATCTCCTCAGCCCGAATATAATGATGCCCAATATGGGATGGAAAACCTCTGTTTGGGCACACGGCAGGGCTCGAAAATGAAATAATGACGATTTGGAGCCCAGATATTGATGGAAAGGTCTGCGGGTGTCATGTCGTGTTTGGAGAGCCCTAGGTGTACCTAAGCAATGGAATTCCCTCACAAGTGACGGCATTTTGGAAAGTAGACCCCCCCCACAAGAATTTATTTAGATGTGTGGTGAGCCCCTTGAACCCACAGGAGCGTCACAGAATTTTACAACAAAGTAATGTGAAAATTAAAAATCACGTAATTACTTACCGGTAATGTGTTTTCTCGGAGTCCATGACAGCACCCAGAACGAGAGAGAGGGATCTGCCCACCAAGGACAGGGAACCATCAGGCTTTAAAAGGGGCGGTTCATCTCCTCATGTCAGTTGGTTACAGAGTCTGAAATACAGACCTCCAGAATATCGTTAGTCCACCATGACCCCGAACACCACGTGTAACACAAAAACACCAAGAGGAGAAGAAGAAAAAAGTGACGAACCCTCAACAATGGGAGGGAATATGAGGGTGCTGTCATGGACTCTGAGAAAACACATTACCAGTAAGTAATTACGTGTTTATCGGTCGTCCATGACAGAACGAGAGAATTACAGAGAAACGTAATCTAGGGAGCGACCACGGCCTGTAGTACCCTACTACCAAAGTGATATCAGCACCAGAGAGATCTAATCTATAGTGCTGGCAGAATGTAGAAGGGGAAGACCAAGTCGCTGCTCTACAGATCTGATCAATAGATACCCCTGACCTCTCAGCCCAGGACGCAGCCACCGCTCTCGTGGAGTGAGCCTTCAGGGTCTTCTCCACTGTCTTGCCTCTTTCAGAGTAGGCCATGCTAATAGCGTCCCTAACCCATCGAGCTAAGGTGGCTTTGGAGGCCCTTCGACCTTTCATCTGGCCCTGAAAACAAACAAACAGGGACCTATCCTTCCTGCAAGGACTCGTCGCCTCTAAGTATCTCTCTAAACACCATTTAACATCCAGGGAGTGTAATTTTTGTTGTTTGTCATTTTTGGGATTACTACAAATAGTGGGCAACACAATCTCCTGCGACGGTGAAAGGTGGAAACCACCTTAGGAAGGTAAGCAGGGTCAGGGCGTAAAACTACTCTATTGTCACGAAACAAAGTAAAAGGAGGGTCAGCGGAGAGGGCCTGAATGTCCCCAATCCGTCAGGCCGACGTCAGTGCTACCAATAGGATGATTTTAAGAGAAAGGACTTTAATAGAGACATCTGACAGGGGTTCAAATGGGAAAGGGGGGGCTGTTAACACTATGAGTACAAGATTGAGATCGCAAGGGGCTGAACTAATGGCCTTAACTGGGGCAGACCTGGTGCAGGTTTTGATGAACCGAGAAACCCAAGGGTCCCCTCCTAGGTTGAAATTATACAAAGCTCCAAGGGCCGAAACCTGGACCTTAAGAGTGTTCACCGAGAGTCCCATCTCCACCCCTTTTTGTAGAAAAGCTAAAATTAAGTTAATAGGAGCAGCCCCCTCCGCATCTGCTCCTGTGATGGACAAGAATTTTGCCCAAGTTCTATGGTAAAGACGGGAAGTCTCAGGTTTCCTAGATTTCAGCAGAGTGTCTGAGACTGCGGCCGTGAACCCCTTATTCCTCAAAATCCGCCTTTCAAGTCCCAGGCAGTCAGGTGTAAATCGGTCCACCTGTAGGTGATGAACCGGCCCCTGGGAGAGGACGTCTGGAAGATCCGGAAGGATCCAAGGATCGGATACTGACATCTGTTGGAGCCAGAAGAACCACAGCCTCTTCAGCCCCCTTCTGGCCATCAATATCACTCGTGCCTGATCCTCTCGAATTTTGTGGAGGACTGTCGGTATTAAGACCAGAGGGTGCTCCGTTGTCCTGCCTTCAGACCACCTTGAAAAATACAGTAATATATAGAGACACCATCATAACATGGAGAGAGGTCAGGAAAAAACTTAAACTGGCATGGAAAATCTCCAGACGCCTTAATCCGTGGAGATGCCCGGCTTTTGAATTGGGGCGTGAAAACGCCCTATTTAAAAACTGGAAAGAAAAGGGGGTCAATACACTAGAAGGCCTCAAATTTTTAGGAGCGAAGGTGGATGACGGAGAAAGAGGTGCTCACTACTTTTAATTTACCCCAATTTCAAGCGATACAATACCGTCAGTTGGATCACCATCTCCTTTCACACCTGCGGGACCTCTCTGGAGAGGTTGATAATAACTTATGGTCCGAAATACTTAACATTAACGAAGGTGATGTATCAATTACTTCGTTATATGCCAAAATACAACAAGTCCTACGTCCGCAAAGGAGGAGAGGGTTCTTCAACAAGTGGCGAAAGCACATCAAAGACCCTGAACTCACCCAGAAAATTTTAGAGGGGTGGGGACTTATGAGACGATACATTAGTAATGAGAGATGGAGGGATTCCCAATTCAGGATTATGCATGGTGCTATTCAGGGCTTTAATGTTCCCCCCTCCCAAGCCAATCAGGGGAGATGGATTCACTGCCCAAAATGTAGAACTGAGATGACGGACCTGGAACATGGTCTCTGGTCTTGCCCCGAGTCAAAAGATTACTGGAGAAAGGTGGTTGCTTGGGCGCCGGAGCTGTGTGGGGATATGGAGGGTCTAGACCCGTTGCGCTGGCTCTTCCACTACCATAGGCAGCCACATGTCCTATGGCATTACATTGCGATACTTGCTAAAAGACTCCTTCTCCAACACTGGCTCAATGACAGACCCCCAGACCTGAACCAGACCAAATCAATGATGCGCCACACTCTGACACTCGAATCGATGGATGCGCTACGCAGTCCAAATAAATTAACCAAGAAATTTTTCTTCAAATGGCAAATGTTTATTGAAAAGGAATTCACAGATGGTGACATAACCAATTTTATGCTACCCTTTCGTTCGATGGTCTGGTATGCCGAGGGGGAGCTAAGTGGGACACTTGGTAGACTGAGATGTGATGTTTGAAAGACTAAAATGAATGTTGAACTGGTATATATATATAGCATATTTAAGCTATTTTGAGAATATAAGACATGATAGAAATAAGGGGTAATTTCCGGAGTGGGTGGGGAAGGGTTTGTGGAAAGTTTTAAGTCGGATTTGCAACTAGATGACTACTGTTAATTTCAGCTTCAGTTATTTGTTACGTGTAAATCAATGTTGGATATGCTTATCCTAATAATTCTTACTTGTGAAATGTTTAAAACCCAATAAAAATATGGTTCAAAAAAAAAAAGACCAGAGGGTGAAAGGAATAGTCTAGCCTGAAATTCCAGGGGAACAGGAGTGCATCTGTGGCACCCTGCCATTACAGGAAGCCACAGATCCACCTAAGAGTAAAAAAAATCCCTGGTCTGTGGAGCGCTAGGGCTAGAGATAAATGGCACTAGGGTTATTTTAGAAAAGGTTTCTTTATTAACCTCTTACAGGCCACTACGCGTTTCTGCAGCAGAGCGCTGCCTTCATCAGGTGATGCAAGAGGGTATTGCCAGAAAGTGACTTAATATATAAAAAAACACATCAACATATCATTGTTTTAATTGTTTTATTGTTCAACCAATTAATGATTACAACATTAACCCTACAGATACCAAGTTAAAACAAAGAACCCATATAAAAAATCTAAAATGACATACACTATCAATTATGCATAACATGCATAATATTATACAGAATAATAATATTAAATATTAAAAGAGCATTATAAAATAACTTTACTACACATAATCGCACTGTATGCAATACAATGAGCGGCATCGGAAGAGAGAGGAGCAGACACCGGCAGAGCGGGGAGGGTATACAATTCTTTATTCTCTATATTTTCAGGCTTTTAGTTTTTTCCCATGAACAGTGCACACAGATGTCACGGTGTAAACATCTACGTGCAGGGCATTTTAAATAATATAATAAAGTGAGTACTAATGAGCGGCACAATAAGAGAGAGGAGCAGACACCGCCAAAACAATCCTATATAATCTATATTTTCAAGATTTTAGGTTTTTGCTCAAGGTCAGTGCACACGGAGGTCACAGTGTGAATATCTGCGTGCAGGGCATTTTAACGGGGAAAAAAAAAATTTTTTTTTTTCTTTTTTTTTTCCTTCCTCCTTTCCTCCCGTGGTTCCTCGAAAAAAAAGAAAACATATCACCGCGTGGGGCACACACAGACGCGATCTGCGTGGAAACACGGACGTGTGACTAGGGCCCAAAGGATTTCATAAATTGCAAAAGATTCGTCTGTATATCCCAAACGTTTAACGTTTCGCCACATTCTCTATACTGAGATTCAAACCTTCTGGGGCCAGGGTTCCCAGTTTGAAAATCCAATAACTCTCTTTTCTTATGAGACTTGTTAGACGATCAGGATCTTTACTATCAATGTGGTCGATGATGGTCAGCCGCATTTGACCAGGGTCCCTCTGATGGACCGCATTAAAGTGTCTGGATACACTGTGTAGTTGGTATCCTATTTTTATGTTATGCCTGTGTTTGTTCAAGCGGGCATGCATGGTCTGCACTGTACGTCCAACATACTGCAGACCACACATGCATTCCAGCATGTAAACAACAAACATAGACTGACACGACAATCTATGTTTGATGGGGTACTCAATCCCCGTAGTCCTTGAGGTGAAATTGATTTCCCCATCTAGAATACTACGGCAACACAGGCATTTAGGAGTTAGACATCTGTAACAACCCCAATCTGAATTAACAGTTGTTTGTACTGATGAATCTTTATCAGATACCTTACTAGGTGCCACTAAATTACGCAGACATTTGTTCTTCCTATAAATAATCATAGGTTTATCAGGGATGTAGTCCGAAAGAATAGGATCCCCCTTAAGAATAAACCAATGTTTATTAAGTAGGCCCTGTATAATATTATGGGGCTGGCAGAATGTGGTTACCAGACTCCATCTATTGAATTTCGATGTTATTGTTTTCTCCCTTCTTTTTTTAAACACTTGTTCCACACATGATTCCTGAGACAAATCGTTTGTTTTTTTAAAATCAATGTTGGATATGCTTATCCTAATAATTCTTACTTGTGAAATGTTTAAAACCCAATAAAAATATGGTTCAAAAAAAAAAAGACCAGAGGGTGAAAGGAATAGTCTAGCCTGAAATTCCAGGGGAACAGGAGTGCATCTGTGGCACCCTGCCATTACAGGAAGCCACAGATCCACCTAAAACATGGATGGATTTGCACAGTAGGTACTCACATACACCCAACACCTTCCACCCAAGACCTGTAGGGGGAGCTCCACTTGCTGCCTTAAAGGGATCCTGTCCCCTACAAAACGCTTCCTAAGCTATCAAAACACGTCCCCGCAGCCTCCCATCACTAATCTCACACTCCTTTTGACTCCTAAAAGCATCCTGTGAAAGTGGATAAAAACATTTTAATACTCACTCATTAGGCATTATAATTAGCAGGCACTATATTCTTTAGCCCCTAGGGCATGTTGTTTTGCAGCCTGAATGATCCACCCTCTCTCTGTCTGTGCTGCTGGGATGTGGAGCTGAAGGCAGGACTAATGATTTGCATTCTGTGAGTGATAGAGAGGGGGGAGGGCAGAGCCTGCACAAGCAGAGCACACAGACAGAGAGAGGGTGGATCCTGGAGCCTGCAAAACAGTCCTCCCTGGTGACTAAAGAATATAGCCCCTGCTAATCATAATCACTAATGAGTAAGTATTAAAACGTTTTTATGAACTTACACAGGATGCTTTTAGGAGACAAAAGGAGTGTGAGATTAGTGATAGGATGCTGCAGATAAATGTTTTTGTAGCTTAGGAGGCGTTCTGGAGGTGACAGGATCCCTTTAAGAAAGATCTCCTATAAATACCAGTGCTGGGGGCACAGTTAGTCATAGTGTGCAGTCGCTAGGAGAATTGTGAAGACGTCCTGGTATGTCGGAGCCATGCTAGGCCCGAGCTAGTTGACTGGTAGCAAGCCTAGCCGCTGTGAAGGCCCTAAGAGCGAGGTTGAGGGCAAGGCAGAAGTAACCACAGACTGGGGGCAGAGGAGCCATACCGGCTCACCCCAGAAAGCAACCCGGACACCAGAGTCCGAGTCTGCAGGAGGGCACCTAGCCCAGCAGAAACATCGGTTCACAGAGGAGACTCCAGTCTCCCGGACACCTGTACAGCAACCAAGAAGGGAGCCAGGCACCGCAGGAGAAGTGATAGCGGTAGTCCACACAGAGGTTTCCCACCACAAGACGCAGGTGACAGAGACACAGAGGAGACCAGGCCTAGTTTTACATGGGTCAGAGGCTTCACCAAGGGAAAAGTGACAAGGAGGCCTTATACCCACTCACTGTGAAGACCAAGAAGTGTTTCCCGACCACCGGAGTTTACCCTGGACAGTATCTTCAATATCACCAGTAAAGGTACAGAAACAACCCTCAGTGTGTGTCGGTCTCTTCAACCCTGACCTTGTCCAGCCCAGGGACTGTAGCAGCAGCTCGGCTGCCTAGCCACCTCCCTGTGTAAGTCCCTGTCACCTCATCACAACCCCGGGGACCTGCTCCGCCTGCGTGGAGCTACACCATCCAGATGCCCATCAGCGCTGGTGCCATCACCAGAAACCACAGATGGCGTTACGAGACATTTAATAATACTAATAGTAGTAATAATAATAAATCTTTATTTATATAGCGCCAACATATTTGGCAGCGCTTTACAATACAGTGGGTAATAGACAAAAATGCACAGTATAATATAGTAAGAAAATACACAATATAATACAGTAATTCCAGTAGAGAAATAATACAGTAAAATAATAGGAAACAACACAATAAGCATAAAAACAATGTAAAAAATACAAACACAATATATAAAGTAAAAGTAAGGGTGACCCTGCTCAAGAGCTTACAATCTGCAACGAGATAGTGGTTACACAAAGTGCAGGGGCTTATTACACTGATGGTCCAGGCACCTGGAGGAAATGGGGGATAGACGTAAAGTTACATGAATGGTCATCAGACAATCTGTGTAGACCTTTTGGGTTTGGTGGAGTATGAAGAAGAGTTATGTCGAGAGAGATAGTGAATGGGCTATATGCAGTACAAAGGAATTTTATTAGGGAGTATGATAGGCCGCCTTGAAAAGATGTGTTTTTAGTGAGCATCTGAAGCCATGTAAGTTGTGGATAGTCCTGATTTCTTGGGGTAGAGCATTCCAGAGAATTGGTGCAGCTCAGGAGAAGTCTTAGAGCCGGGAGTGGGAGGATAGGATTAGTGCAGATGTTAGTCGAAGGTCATTTGTAGAACGTAGTGAACAGGTGGGGTGATAGACAGAGATGAGGGAGGAGATGTAGGGGGGCGCTGCATTGTGAAGAGAACGGGTGGGGTGATAGACAGAGATGAGGGAGGAGATGTAGGGGGGTGTTGCATTGTGAAGAGCTTTGTGGGTGAGAACAAGCAATTTGAACTTTATCCTGCAGTGAATAGGCAGCCAGTGCAATGACTGGCACAGAGCGGAGGCATCTGAGTAACGATTGGCCAGATGGGTGATCCTGGCTGCTGCATTAAGGATGGACTGTAGAGGGGAAAGTTTGGAGAGGAAGAGACCAATTAATAGAGAATTGCAATAATCAAGGCAGGAGTGGATTAGGGCCACGGTGAGGGTTTCTGTTGTTTCCATGGTGAGAAAGGGGCAGACTCTAGAGATATTCTTCAGGTGCAAGCGACAAGAGCGGAGGAGAGATTGTATATAGGAGGTGAAGGAGAGATAAGTGTCAAACATAACACCCAGACAGCGAGCCTGCTGACTAGGAGTTATCATGGTACCGCACACTGAGAGAGAGATGTCCGATTTAGGGAGGTTAGTGGAGGGCGGGAGCGAAAGAAGTTCAGTTTTGGAAAGGTTGAGTTTCAGATAGAGGGCGGACATGATATTCGAAACTGCAGCTAGACAGTCATTGGTGTTCTTTAAAACTGCAGGGCTAAGGTCAGGGGCTGATGTGTATAATTGTGTGTCATCAGCATAAAGATGGTACTGGAAGCCAAATCTGCTGATGGTGTGTCCAATCTGGGCCATGTAGAGAGAGAAGAGGTCCAAGGACTAAACCCTGAGGGACCCCAATAGTGAGAGGAGGGGGAGGGGGGGGAAGTGGAGCCAGCAAATGATACACTGAAAGAATGGTCAGAAAGATAGGAAGTGAGCCAGGAGAGAGTAGGGTCCTTTATACCAATGGAGTGCAACATAGAGAGTGGGAGATGGTGGTCAACAGTGTCAAAAGCTGCAAAGAGATCAAGAAGGATAAGCAGAGAGTGGTCACCATTATGTTTTGCCGTCACTGCAGGAGGCGGGGCAAAGCAGCCAGCACTGCAATAAGCTCTGTGTACTATGTAGCAGGCGAGGGAGACAATGATTGGCATCAGGGAGGTGGCAGTGAGCGGATTAAACATACAGGGGGTGTGAAACTGCCCTTTGACTCCAGCCACAAGCCACCTCCTATTTGGCTCCACAATGTAAGTTTTCAAAGTGTATTATCTCGGGGTACAGGGGGGCTCAAGGGCTGGGGGACCCCTTGCCTGAATGCAGCAGACATGTTGCATTCAGTGATGTAATTGACTCACCGTAACCGGGTCTTCACGTCGCAGGCGTTTCCTTCTCCTTGTCATGGGACCGCGCCTGCGGGGCTCGGTGGTCCAGATCAGTAGGGGATGGCTGAACAGTTTAGGGGTTAATCTTGTCGTGACGCCACCTGCGGGTGTTCCGGTGATGTCCACCGGCGCTGCTTGGGCCTCCGGGGGATGGAATGCAGCAAGATGGGATGCTCCCCACAGGATGAGCGGGAGTCCCCGGAGCAAGGAGCTGCGTAAGATGTTGTGAGGCAGCTTTGTCAGGTTGCTGTTAGATCCAGGTATTAAAGCACAGACACACCAAAGTCTTTTAGGTACCTTTACTGGTGAATATCAGGTACACTCGAACCGGGTGGAGGGTGAGGTCAACACTCCTGGAGGTTCACAGCAAGCAGTAGTGTCGGCTTCCTTTCTCTGTCTCTTCTAGTGAGGTCAGGTGGATGTGGAATCCAGCCGGACCGGGTAGTGCGTTCAGTGGAACGTATTTCACCTGCGTAACTGCACTGAGGGCTCTGTTAAAGGGATGATGACAATTCTATCCTCTTCCCTGGGCTCTCGTCCGTAGGTGCGGCAGGTGAACAGGTGGTTAAACTCCCTGTGCAGGATGCTGGTTCTCTGTGGTGGCGTGGTGGCTCTCACAGCTCAGTTCCAGTAACCGGTTGGTAAGGGAGAGAGTTAGAGTAACTCTATTGTCCCTGAGAGGTGCTTTCTCCTTCCCTATGACCCCAATTGCAAGGGCCTCTCACTTGCTGGTGGTGCTGGTTTGGGCCTGGCGTGGCTCCAGCACCAGTAACTGCACACTTCCTGCAGCTCTCCTAGCGTCTGCACACTCTGCTGTTTCTCCCTCCAGGACCCTATTTATAGGGGGAACTGGTTTAAGGTAACCAGTGGAGCTCCCCCTTGAGGCCTGGGGTGAAACAGGGTGTCTAAGGTGTTGTTGTTAGTGGTGTTGTTTGTGGTGAGTGCTGCTTGCTGTTACTGCTCCATTCGTGCACCAAGGGTTCTGTGGTGCCCAACAGGGTGCCAGGGTGCCACATAATTAGATCACCATGCATGGTTGGTGACAGGTCCTCTTTAAAGAAAAGCAGTTGGGGCTCCTTTTTATCTGGTTTCTTCCATTCTTTAGAAACTAGAGCCTGGAGCCGTTCATCCAGAGGAAAAGAACGACTTTTATTCTGTCCTAAGCCCCCGAACATTTAGTCCAATTTAGACGGCTGCAACTTCTCCTCAAGCCCCATGGTAGCTCGGATTGCTTTAACCAAACCGCCCACATCTTCCACTGAAAAACAATGGCGTGTACCGGATTCGTCATCAGAAGAGGAAGCTGAAGAACCTTCACACTCCCCTTCAGATCTATCGGAGTCAACCATGGGCTGGGGTGGAACATATGAGGCAGATGATTGCTGCTGTCCCTGAGTAAAGGACTTAAAGGCATTCTCCACCTGGGTTGTGATTCAGGTCTGTAAACCTAAACTGAGGTGCAGGAGAGGTTCTACCTTTTGTATCTCAGAGGTTTCCTGTCTTGGATGGGTGGTCCTCTCTCTCAGGTGGTGCAGTCGTGGCGATGATGGAAAAACTCTGTGTCTCCTCCGTAATGGTCTGCTCTATACAAGCCCTACAGAGCTTTTTTGCCCAGGCCACCCGAAGTGCACACCCGCAGAGCCTACACTGTAAGTTTTTGGATTTAGCTGACGCCTTCCCGGACTTTTGCGGTGTCCAAGGTAAGAAAAAATACAGAACAGAAAGACATTCAGTAAAGTGACATTATCGGAGTTCTCTCACCCATCAGATGTGAAGAGGTACCGGAGCCGGGGAAGGACCCTTGCCCTGCGACAATTCTCCTCTGGCGGCCTCATGGGAAGAATGACTGCTGCTGCGGTGGGACTTCTTCTCTGTCTCCAGTGGAGGAACCTCCATTCCGCTCATCCTGCTGCTGCACTTCTCCAAGGTCAAGGAAGCGCATGGAGCACCTCTCCCATTCAAACTTTCCGCCCTTATGCTCTCGGTCTCCCAGCCACATCACCGCCACCCCGGCTCAACCCGGAATTCCAGGTTCGTCAACTGACCGGCCACGTCATTGGGACCGCCCCCTGACGTCAGCGGCGGTCGCCAATCAGCGGGCGCCATCGTGCGTGACGTCATAGGCCCGCCCCCGGAAATCCGGCGCACTCAGCACCCGGCAGGCCGGGCACGTGCGTAGTCCCGGACACCCAGCGGTGCCGTTTTCAGCCCGGCACAGCCGGACAGGAGGCCCCAGCAGCCCGCCAGAGCTTCCATTCCAAGAGCCGCAGCCTCGGTGTCCAGACCAACGGGGCCCGAACCGGCCACCCCGCTCCGCACTGCATCCCTCTAGGTAAGGATAGCTAGGTAGGATCCAACCGCACGGTCCTCCATGCAGCCCATCTGAAACCGCCGTTCCTGAGGCTCCCCGTTCAAGGACCCAATTGACATTGGTAGAGGAACTGCCCCTTTCAAAGCCTGATGGTTCCCTGTCCTTGGAGGGCGGATCCCTCTCTCATTCTGGGTGCTGTCATGGACAACCGATAAAAAAAAGATTTTTCTCACAAAAATGTTGTTTTAGTATTAAATATTGTCATGTTGCAGAGCACGATCGCTCCAATCAGGGCTGGAGGGGGTGACGCTGCCTCTCCTGAGCTCCAGCCTATGATCGGTCCTGTTGTAGCACTTGTCATAACCGGATTGCAATGTTTCAGGCAATTTCATTTCCTGGAACATTAGAGTCACTGTGATTGGCTGTTTATAATTAAACAGCTAATCACAGTGATCATAGTTGGGGAAGGGGGCACCAAATCCCCCCCTCCCCCGATGTCAAGCTTCGTTCTCCTGGTGTAAAGAATCAGAAGATGCCGGACCGCGATCGCCAATACAGTGACTACGGTGCAGCATATTAGCGATGATTTTCTTATATGTCCAAGACTGACCTAAGGCGTATGGGTACTACTAAGGTAGTGAAGGGGTTACATGCCTGCAGGTGGGGGGATGTCCAGGGCCTGAGACCCCCCAACTGCTGTATAGACAGCTGAGAAGTGCAGAGCAGCTTGTGAGGTCGGAGCACAGAACAGGGAACGGGTTACATAGAAGATACAAAACCCAACACATCATTGTACCAAGCGGAGAATAAGTGACTGTAGAGGCCACTACTCACCTGGGCGGTGATCTGTAGGGATCTCCTCTGTCCTCCGCTCATCACCCCTCACATAGGTCTCTGGAGGATTAATATGGGGCAGATCTTCACCCTGAAACAAAGATTGTAAAAGTCACAGACAGATGGAGAAGTCCCATCTGTGATCAGCTGTAATCTGCCATCTCCACCCATCTCATTACACAAGTATAACACATCTAATAGTGGGGGAGAAAACAAGACTGAGACAAGATCTTCACAGCCGTCTACACATCATAGGGAGATCTCATCACACCTTCTCTCCATCTACCTGATCATCCGGAGGAACATCGGGATCTTCTGGATTACAGTCCTGTGGGAGAAGAGGACGGGGACATCTCTCTCAGACATCTCCAGAGTCCTCACCTCTCCAGCTCTGTCCGTTATTCTGTCCATAGATAAGAATGATGTCATGTGACATTGTCATCTCTCACCTCTCCGGTAAGCTGGAAGAGGATCTCTAGGGTGAGGGGTAAGATCCTCTCCGCCATCTTGTCCCTGTCCAGATCCATCCTTGATGGTCAATCAGGAGAATTCTCTTCTATAGAAGATGTGAGAGGATCCGAGATTGTAGAGACCTGAATGGGGGAAGAGACGATGGAACATCAGAGAGATCCTGGGGAATAATACAATTACTGGAGACTCCGATCACTGCAGGCACAAATGATGGGGACAAGTGTGGAGCAAGACTACACACAGCACACACAGCTCCACTCCGTGTACACCTCGTACACACCCGGCTCCGCTCCGTACACCTCGTACACACTGGGCTCCGCTCCGTACACCTCGTACACACACACCTCCGCTCTGTACACCTCGTACACACCCGGCTCTGCTCCGTACACCTCGTACACACCCGGCTCCGCTCCGTACACCTCGTACACACCCGGCTCCGCTCCGTACACCTCGTACACACACACCTCCGCTCCGTACATCTCGTACACACCCGGCTCCGCTCCGTACACCTCGTACACACCCGGCTCCGCTCCGTACACCTCGTACACATTCGGCTCTGCTCCGTACACCTCGTACACACCGGGCTCCGCTCCGTACACCTCGTACACACCCGGCTCCGCTCCGTACACCTCGTACACACCCGGCTCCGCTCCGTACACCTCGTACACATTCGGCTCTACTCCGTACACCTCGTACACACCGGGCTCCGCTCCGTACACCTCGTACACACCGGGCTCCGCTCCGTACACCTCGTACACACCCGGCTCCGATCTGTACACCTCGTACACACCCGGCTCCGCTCCGTACACCTCGTACACACTCGGCTCCGCTCCGTACACCTCGTACACACTCGGCTCCGCTCCGTACACCTCGTACACACTCGGCTCCGCTCCGTACACCTCGTACACACTCGGCTCCGCTCTGTACACCTCGTACACACTCGGCTCCGCTCTGTACACCTCGTACACACTCGGCTCTGCTCCGTACACCTCGTACACACTCGGCTCCGCTCCGTACACCTCGCACACACTCGGCTCCGCTCCGTACACCTCGCACACACTCGGCTCCGCTCCGTACACCTCGTACACACTCGGCTCCGCTCCGTACACCTCGTACACACTCGGCTCCGCTCCGTACACCTCGTACACACTAGGCTCCGCTCCGTACACCTCGTACACACTCAGCTCCGCTCCGTACACCTCGTACACACTCGGCTCCGCTCCGTACACCTTGCACACACTCGGCTCCGCTCCGTACACCTCGTACACACTCGGCTCTGTTCCATCCACATAGTAAATCCCTCCTGACCCCACACATAAATTTCACCTCATCCATCAATGTGAGCTGACTCCTCACAGGTCCTGTAGGCACAGAGCAGCTACGGTATATATGTGGTATGTGTTAGTGATGTGTCGTTCGCGAACGATCCGACACATTGAGCCGGCTCTTTCATGTGACTGATAAGAGCCGACTCTTCACAGTGAACGAGCCAGAGAGCCGTGTTTTTTTTCCCCTCTGCTGGCAGCTTTATTAAGCCTGACTGTGACTGGGAGGAGCAGCCAGGAGATAAGTGAGCTAACACTGGAAGTGTAAACAAAGTTTCCAACACATGGCTGAAGCCCCTTCCCCAATTAAAGCTATACACACATTGTTTCTTCCTCAGGGCAGTGGGCACAAGACCACCAGCATGTTTATGGGTTAAGTTTCCCTGACTTTATCTGGCATATGGGATGTGTAGGAGGACTCAGCTTGTTTATTATCATTGATCATCTTCTCAGTCTTTAGTCAGGAGGAAACTACAGGGGGAGAATAGAGCTGTTGTTGGGTAAGTAATAGGATTTTAGGCAAAACGTGGAGAGATATAGGTGCAGCTTCAATAATTGTATATAGAGGCAGTGTAATAGGAAGTCAGCACATAGTGCCCAGTGTAGTGGCCTACTGACATCCAGGACTGGTGTTTAACCCCTTAAGTTTTTTTTTCTGGTATAAAAAAAAGAGAAAATCTTTAACAAAATGTTCTGTCTCCATCTCTTCAATGTTTAGTGGAAGGCGCTGTGTGTGTGTTTGTGTATATATCGTGTGTGTATATATCATGTGTGTGTATATATCATGTGTGTGTGTGTTTGTGTATATATCGTGTGTGTGTATATATCGTGTGTGTGTATATATCGTGTGTGTGTATATATCGTGTGTTTGTGTATATATCGTGTGTGTGTATATATCGTGTGTGTGTGTATATATCATGTGTGTGTATATATCATGTGTGTGTATATATCATGTGTGTGTATATATCATGTGTGTGTATATATCATGTGTGTGTGTGTTTGTGTATATATCGTGTGTTTGTGTATATATCGTGTGTTTGTGTATATATCGTGTGTGTGTATATATCGTGTGTGTGTATATATCGTGTGTGTGTGTATATATCGTGTGTGTGTGTATATATCGTGTGTGTGTGTATATATCGTGTGTGTGTGTATATATCGTGTGTGTGTGTATATATCGTGTGTGTGTATATATCGTGTGTTGTGTATATATCGTGTGTGTGTATATATCGTGTGTGTGTGTATATATCATGTGTGTGTATATATCATGTGTGTGTATATATCATGTGTGTGTATATATCATGTGTGTGTATATATCATGTGTGTGTGTGTTTGTGTATATATCGTGTGTTTGTGTATATATCGTTGTGTTTGTGTATATATCGTGTGTGTGTATATATCGTGTGTGTGTATATATCGTGTGTGTGTATATATCGTGTGTGTGTGTATATATCGTGTGTGTGTGTATATATCGTGTGTGTGTGTATATATCGTGTGTGTGTGTATATATCGTGTGTGTGTGTATATATCGTGTGTGTGTGTATATATCGTGTGTGTGTGTATATCGTGTGTGTGTGTATATATCGTGTGTGTGTGTGTGTATATATCGTGTGTGTGTATATATCGTGTGTGTGTATATATCGTGTGTGTATATATCATGTGTGTGTGTGTATATCATGTGTGTGTGTGTATATCATGTGTGTGTGTGTATATCATGTGTGTGTGTATTTATCATGTGTGTGTGTATTTATCATGTGTGTGTGTATTTATCATGTGTGTGTGTATTTATCATGTGTGTGTTATATATCGTGTGTGTATATATCATGTGTGTGTGTGTGTATATCATGTGTGTGTATATATATCGTGCCAAAGCAGTTTTCCCAAGAAGCTAAGAGTAAAAGCAAATTTGCAGGCCCTAAACGACCAAAACAGTAAAATAAAGGCTCCCCCCCAGGTCCTGGACTGCAGCCCATACGGGTATACCTTAAACTAATGAAAAACCACAAAGGGAAAACCTTTCCTTCCGGGATATATTGGGTTTTTCCACAAATTCGGGCTCCGCGGTCCATGAAAGCCCTCCCGTTAGCACTTCACTAATACCGCTAGAGAGTCAGGCAAATTGCAGGTCCTACTGCAGCCATACGAGAAATACAGGCCCCCTTCAGGCCCGGGGACTGCGCCCATATGTTAGCGTTCACTAAAAAAACCCTTTAGAGATAACCAAATGCTCCTGATCCGTAAAATGGGTGGCCCCCCCAAGTTAGTTTTGTTAAAAAATAAGAAAGGTACAGGCTAATTGCGGGGCCTGACTGCAGCCCTATACGTAGTCAGGCTCCATCCATCCAACTCCCCCCATATTTCCCTACTTTTTAAAAAACTGAAGAACGGAAAACAGGCTCCTTCCAGGTATAATTAGTGGTTATCAAATGTAACTTTGGGCCAAAGGCCCTACAGCCCCAATTACTAAACCCCAAAACGTAAAGAAAACTAATTACTATGCCCCCTTACGGGGGGAAATTTCCCGGTCTTCCGGTCCGGGAGCCATACTGAAGAAAATTAAAAAGGTTTTTTTTTGGCCTGGCTTTCACCCAATAGTGGGAACTAAGGCCCCCCAGGGTTTTTAAAATTAGGGTTACAGGAATGAAAAAAAGGCTCCTTGCAGGTCCTACTGCAGCCTAACGCTAGCAGCTTACAATGAAGCCTAGAGAGTACAGGCTTTCCGGTTATTGGGGTTACATAGAAATACAGGCTCCTTCCGGGCCCTGATGCACCCCATACTTTTTTTACGTTCCCAAAAAACTAGAAATAAGGCTTTATTGGGATTAAATTAAATTTAAAATAAAAAATTACAGGGCCCTCATTTTTAGGTCCTTCTGCGCCCTACGATAGGCTTCACTAATGAACCAAAGAAAACAAGCAAATTGAAAAGGTCCTGACTGCACCTATACAGAAAGAAAAATTTATCCAGGCCCTTACGTCCGTTTTCACAAAAAAACACAAAATCGGGCCCTTCCATATAATTAGGGAAAATAGGAATTTAGTCCGACTGCACCCCCAATACGTTCCCATTATTCCAAAAAAAGGGGCTCCTTCGTTTATTTTTTCCAACAAAAAGTACCCCTTTTAAAAAGGAACTTTTTACCCCAAATTCCCCAAAAAAAAAGGGCCAGGCCCTAAGCACCAAATACAAGGGCTTTCACCCTCCCAAATTTTAAAGAATAAGGTAATGGCAATTAAAGGGCTGCTCCCTATAAGGTAAGAAACAAGCCCTTCCAGGTTTATATTTAATTTGGTTTACAATAAACCCCTTTGGGTAAGCTAATTGCAGGTCCTGATTTTGCAGCCAAATTCAGGCCCAATACACCCTAAAGGTCCGGATGCAGCCCTACTGCAGCTTCTTTAAACAATAAGCCTAAGTCGCTCCCCAATTTTAGGGTTCACAAATGAAACCCTTTGGGGTTACGGCCCCTTTCGGGCCCGAGCTACAAATACAGAGAATAAAAAGCTTTCAGGTCCGACTGCAGCCTATACAGTAGAGTTCACTTTTCCAGTTTTTGGAGATACTGTATAGCTGCTCACTAAAAAGACATAAGAAACAGGCCCCTTTCCGGGAATAATTTTTTAAAGAAGCCCCATCCCCCCCTCCCCAATTTTAACCTTCCAAGCACATTTCGGCCTAATGCGCCGTCACCCAAAAAACAAAAGGCCCCGGGAGAGCCAAAAATACCCTTTTCACCAAAAAAAGGAAATAACCCAGCCCTTTTCAGGCCCCCTTTCCTGCACCCCCATACTTTTAAAGGCTTCACTATTGAACCAGAGAAACACTTTTCGGGTTTTAAAAGTTTTACTAAAATTTACAGGCCCTTTTCCGGGCCCTTACTGCACCCATTGTTACCTTCAAAGAAACACTAGAAAAATCCCGGGCTTTCCAGGTTATATTTTTTACCAGAAATGTACAGGCCCTTTCAGGTCCGACTGAGCCTACCCCAGCAGCTTACTAATGCACACGCTGAGAGAAGGCCAAAAAGCGGGTCCTACTGCACCCCTAACAGTAGAAATAGGCTCCCCCAGGCCCTGACGACCCATACGATAGCGCTTCATAATGAAGACACTAAGGAACGGGCTTTTTTCCCAAAAAAGGTTTCCGATGCAGGCCCTTAAGTGTCCCCCTTTTGGAGCACCAAACAGCAAGCAGCTTCAATATATGCACAGTAAGGTCGGGTTAATTGGGCCAGGCCCTTACGAAGAAAATACAGGTAAGGGGGCCCCTGAACTGCTCACCCCATCCCTGACTGAAAAACGTATAGTTAACAAATGGAAACACAGAAGACGGGCTTTCAGGTCCGACTGCAGCCAAAATGGCAGCACCTTCACTATGCACCCTATAAGCAAGCAGTTCCTAATCCCAAGCTAGAGAGAAAGGCTTTTCGGGTCCTGAACGCAGCCTATACAAAAAACCAGGCTCCTTGGCCTAAAGCCCCCCAAAATTGCATTCATAAACTAAAACACTAAATACAGGCTTTCGGGTTTATGGACCCATAAGTTCAGCCCTTCACCCTATGCACCCATAGGGTTACGCTTCACTTAATGAACACTAGAATACAGGCTTTCAGGCCAAACTGCAGCCTAACAGTAAGCGGGCCCTTCCACCTAAAAGCCAAACGTTAAGGTCACTAATGCCCAAAGGGTCGGAATTGCAGCCTATCAGTAAAGGAAATACAGGCCCCCTCCGGGTCTACGCACCCATACGTCACCTTCACAACTGAAACCAGAGAAACGGGCTTTCCAGGTATTATTTTACATAAATTTTACGGGCCCTTCGGCGACGCCCACCCCCAAGTTCAAATGAACCTAGAGATAAAACTTTATTATGGTTAATAAAAATACGGGCCCCCTTCCGGCCCCACTGCACCCCTACTTTTGCGTTCATAATGAACTAAATACAGGCTTTGGATTTTTATGGTTAATAGAATTACAGGCCCTTGGGGGCCCTGATGCACCCCCTACTGTTCGTTATAATGACACAAAGATACGGGCTTTAGGTTATATTTACTGACAATAAGGCCCCTTTTCCAGGCCTGCGCACCCCAACTGTTAGCGCTTCAAAATAAAACAAAGAGTACAAAAATTGGGGTCCTGACTCAAAACAGTGGGAAAAAAGGCCCTTCCGGTCCTGTGCAGATACGTTAGCGCTTCAAAATAAACCTAGAAGTACAGGCAAATTGCCCCTGACGCAGCCTATACAGTAGAAAATAAGGCCCCCCAGGTCCTGACTGCAGATAGTCTAGTTTTTCAAAAAAAACCTAAAATCAGGCTTTCCGGTTATATATTTTAATAAATTGGGCCCTTCGGGCCCTGACGCAGCCCTACCCAGGTTCCTTGACATAGGGGTAAAAGCTTTCGGTTTGGTTAACAGAAGTACCTCCCCAGTCCTGAGCAGCCCTACGAAAGCGTTCACATGAAGAACGAAATCAGGCCCTTCCGGATATATTAGGGTTACCAAATTCAGGTCCTTGCGGGTCCTGAGCGCCCATAGCAGCGCTTCATAATAAAACTAGAAATAGGGCCCCTTTCCCCAGGTTAATTAGGGTTACATCAAATGAAGGCCCGAAGGTCCCTGAATATGTTACAGTTCCTAAGCAACGCAGAAACAGGCAATTTATCCTGAGAGCCTATAAGTAGACAATACGGCCCTTCCGGTCCTATGCCCCCCATCTGTATACCTTTAAAATGAAGCCCTAAGAGTACAGGAAAATTGCGGTCCTGACTCAGCCTATCAGTAAAAATACAGGCCCCTTTTTCCGGGGCCCTATGCGCCTAAATCTAGAGCTTCACTAAGAAAACGCTAGAGAGTACAGGCAAATTGCGGTCCGACACCTAAAGTAGAAAAAGGCCCCTTCCAGCCCTGACGCACCCCTACGCTACAGTTCAAAAAAAGACACTAAGAATAACCCCTTTCCGGTAATATTAGGGTTACCCAAACAGAATGTACGGCCCTTTTGCAGGTCCTGACTGCAGCCCATACTGTCTAGCAGCTTCATAATGCACACGCTAGAGGGGTACAGGCTAATTGCAGTCCTGACTGCAGCTATACAGTGGGACAATACAGGCTCCTTCCAGGTCCTGACTGCAGCCCATACTGTATAGCTGCTTCACTAATGAAGACACTGGGAGAGTACAGGCTAATTGAGGTCCTGACTGCAGCCTATACAGTAGAAAATACAGGCTCCTTCAGGTCTGACTGCAGCCTATACAGTCTAGCAGCTTCACTAATGCACAGCTAGAGAGTACAGGCTAATTGAGGTCTGACTGAAAGCCTATACGTAGCAATACAGGCTCCATCCAGGTCTGATTTGCCCCCATACTGTCTAGCTTCTTCAAAAACTGAAGAACTAGAGAATACAGGCTCCTTCAGGTATTATTGTGGTTACATCGAATGTACAGGCTCCTTGGGCAGGTCCGGGACTGCAGCCCGTACAGTCCGCGCTTCACTAATGCACACGCTAGAGAGTAAAAAGCTAATTGCAGGTCCGGGACTGCAGCCTATACGTAGAGAATACAGGCTCCTTCAGGTCCTGACTGCAGCCCATACTGTATAGCTGCTTCACTAATGAAGACACTAGAGAATACAGGCTCCTTCCAGGTATATATTAGTGGTTACATCAGAATGTACAGGCTCCTTGCAGGTCCTGACTGCAGCCCATACTGTCTAGCAGCTTCACTAATGCACCACGCTAGAGAGTACAGGCTAATTGCAGGTCTGACTGCAGCCTATACAGTAGACAATACAGGCTCCTTCCAGGTCCTGACTGCAGCCCATACTGTATAGCTGCTTCACTAATGAAGACACTAGAGAGTACAGGCTATTGCAGGTCCTGATGCAGCCTATACAGTAGAGAATACAGGCTCCTTCCAGGTCCTGACTGCAGCCTATACAGTCTAGCAGCTTCACTAATGCACACGTAGAGAGTACAGGCTAATTGCAGGTCTGACTGCAGCCTATACAGTAGACAATACAGGCTCCATCCAGGTCCTGACTGCAGCCCATACTGTCTAGCTTCTTCACAACTGAAGACACTAGAGAATACAGGCTCCTTCCAGGTATATATTAGTGGTTACATCAGAATGTACAGGCTCCTTGCAGGTCCTGACTGCAGCCCGTACAGTCCAGCAGCTTCACTAATGCACACGCTAGAGAGTACAAGCTAATTGCAGGTCCTGACTGCAGCCTATACAGTAGAGAATACAGGCTCCTTCCAGGTCCTGACTGCAGCCCATACTGTATAGCTGCTTCACTAATGAAGACACTAGAGAATACAGGCTCCTTCCAGGTATATATTAGTGGTTACATCAGAATGTACAGGCTCCTTGCAGGTCCTGACTGCAGCCCATACTGTCTAGCAGCTTCACTAATGCACACGCTAGAGAGTACAGGCTATTGCAGGTCCTGACTGCAGCCTATACAGTAGACAATACAGGCTCCTTCCAGGTCCTGACTGCAGCCCATACTGTATAGCTGCTTCACTAATGAAGACACTAGAGAGTACAGGCTAATTGCAGGTCCTGACTGCAGCCTATACAGTAGAGAATACAGGCTCCTTCCGGTCCTGACTGCAGCCTATACAGTCTAGCAGCTTCACTAATGCACACGCTAGAGAGTACAGACAAGCTAATTGCAGGTCCTGACTGCAGCCTATACAGTAGAGAATACAGGCTCCTTCCAGGTCCTGACTGCAGCCCATACTGTATAGCTGCTTCACTAATGAAGACACTAGAGGAATACAGGCTCCTTCCAGGTATATATTAGTGGTTACATCAGAATGTACAGGCTCCTTGCAGGTCCTGACTGCAGCCCATACTTTTCTAGCAGCTTCATAACTGAAGACACTAGAGAATAAGGCTCCTTCCAGGTATATATTAGTGGTTACATCAGAATGTACAGGCTCCTTGCAGGTCCTGACTGCAGCCCATACTGTCTAGCAGCTTCACTAATGCACACGCTAGAGAGTACAGGCTAATTGCAGGTCCTGACTGCAGCCTATACAGTAGACAATACAGGCTCCTTCCAGGCCCTGACTGCTGCCCATACTGTATAGCTGCTTCACTAATGAAGACATAGAGAGTACAGGCTAATTGCAGGTCCTGACTGCAGCCTATACAGTAGAGAATACAGGCTCCTTCCAGGTCCTGACTGCAGCCTATACAGTCTAGCAGCTTCACTAATGCACACGCTAGAGAGTACAGGCTAATTGCAGGTCCTGACTGCAGCCTTACAGTAGACAATACAGGCTCCATCCAGGTCCTGACTGCAGCCCATACTGTCTAGCAGCTTCATAACTGAAGACACTAGAGAATACAGGCTCCTTCAGGTATTTTATTAGTGGTTACATCAGAATGTACAGGCTCCTTGCACGTCCTGACTGCAGCCCATACTGTCTAGCAGCTTCACTAATGCACACGCTAGAGAGTACAGGCTAATTGCAGGTCCTGACTGCTGCCTATACAGTAGAGAATACAGGCTCCTTCAGGTCCTGACTGCAGCCCATACGTTAGCTGCTTCACTAATGAAGACACTAGAGAGTACAGGCTAATTGCAGGTCCTGACTGCAGCCTATACAGTAGAGAATACAGGCTCCTTCCAGGTCCTGACTGCAGCCATACGTTAGCTGCTTCACTAATGACACTAGAGAGTACAGGCTAATTGAGGTCTGACTGCCCTATACAGTAAAATACAGGCTCTTCCAGGTCCTGACTGCAGCCATACAGTACATACAGCTTCCTTATGCACACG
Source organism: Allobates femoralis (assembly GCA_033576535.1). Lineage (NCBI taxonomy): Eukaryota > Metazoa > Chordata > Amphibia > Anura > Aromobatidae > Allobates > Allobates femoralis. Next base: position 84,065 of record JARQOC010000053.1, on the reverse strand, counting down.
CTAGTTAACGAAGACTAGAGAATACAGGTCCTTCCAGGTATATATTAGTGGTTACTCAAATTACAGGCTCCTTGCAGGTCCTGACTGCAGCCCATACTGTCTAGCAGCTTCACTAATGCACACCTAGAGAGTACAGGCTAATTGCAGGTCCTGACTGCAGCCTACACAGTAGAGAATACAGGCTCCTTCCAGGTCCTGACTGCAGCCTATACAGTCTAGCAGCTTCACTAATGCACATGCTAGAGAGTACAGGCTAATTGCAGGTCCTGACTGCAGCCCATACAGTAGACAATACAGGCTCCATCCAGGTCCTGACTGCAGCCCATACTGTCTAGCAGCTTCACTAATGCACACGCTAGAGAGTACAGGCTAATTGCAGGTATATATATAGGTTACATCAGAATGTATCGGCACCTTGCAGGTCCTGACTGCAGCCATACAGTCTAGCTGCTTTACTAATGAAGACGCTAGAGAGTACAGGCTAATTGCAGGTCTGACTGCAGCCTATACAGTAGACAATACAGGCTCCTTCCAGGTCCTGACTGCAGCCCATACTGTATAGCTGCTTCACTAATGAGACACTAGAGAGTACAGGCTAATTGCAGGTCCTGACTGCAGCCTATACAGTAGAGAATACAGGCTCCTTCCAGGTCCTGACTGCAGCCCATACAGTAGACAATACAGGCTCCATCCAGGTCTGACTGCAGCCATACTGTCTAGCTCTTCAAACTGAAGACACTAGAGAATACAGGCTCCTTCCAGGTATTATTAGTGGTTACATCAGAATGTACAGGCTCCTTGCAGGTCCTGACTGCAGCCCATACTGTCTAGCAGCTTCACTAATGCACACGCTAGAGAGTACAGGCTAATTGCAGGTCTGACTGCAGCCTATACAGTAGACAATACAGGCTCCTTCCAGGTCCTGACTGCAGCCCATACTGTATAGCTGCTTCACTAATGAAGACACTAGAGAGTACAGGCTAATTGCAGGTCCTGACTGCAGCCTATACAGTAGAGAATACAGGCTCCTTCCAGGTCCTGACTGCAGCCTATACAGTCTAGCAGTTCACAATGCACACGCTAGAGAGTACAGGCTAATTGCAGTCCTGACTGCAGCCTATACAGTAGACAATACAGGCTCCATCCAGTCCTGACTGCAGCCCATACTGTCTAGTTCTTCACAATGAAGACACTAGAGAATACAGGCTCCTTCCAGGTATTATTAGTGGTTAATCAGAATGTACAGGCTCTTGCAGGTCCTGACTGCAGCCCGTACAGTCCAGCAGCTTCACTAATGCACAGCTAGAGAGTACAAGCTAATTGCAGGTCCTGACTGCAGCCTATACAGTAGAGAATACAGGCTCCTTCCAGGTCCTGACTGCAGCCATATGTATAGCTGCTTCACTAATGAAGACACTAGAGAATACAGGCTCCTTCCAGGTATATATTAGTGGTTACATCAGAATGTACAGGCCTTGCAGTCCTGACTGCAGCCCATATGTCTGCAGCTTCACTAATGCACACGTAGAGAAAGGCTAATTGCAGGTCCTGACTGCAGCCTATACAGTAGACAATACAGGCTCCTTCAGGTCCTGACTGCAGCCCATACTGTAAGCTGTTCACTAATGAAGAACTAGAGAGTACAGGCTATTGCAGTCCTGACTGCACCTATACAGTAAGAATACAGGCTCCTTCCGGTCCTGACTGCAGCCTATACAGTCTAGCAGCTTCATAATGCACACGCTAGAGGTACAGGCTAATTGCAGGTCTGACTGCAGCCTATCAGTAGAAATACAGGCTCATCCAGGTCTGATGCAGCCATACTGTCTAGTCTTCACAACTGAAGACATAGAGAATACAGGCTCCTTCCAGGTTATATTAGTGGTTACATCAAATGTACAGGCTCTTGCAGTCCTGACTGCAGCCCTACAGTCCAGCAGCTTCACTAATGCACACGCTAGAGAGTACAAGCTATTGCAGGTCCTGACTGCAGCTATACAGTAGAGAATACAGGCTCTTCCGGTCCTGACTGAGCCATACTGTATAGTGCTTACTAATGAAGACCTAGAGATACAGGTCCTTCCAGGTTATATTATGGTTACATCAGAATTACAGTCCTTGCAGGTCCTGATGCAGCCATACTGTTAGAGCTTCATAATGCACACACTAGGAGTACAGGCTAATTGCAGGTCCTGAGCACCTATACAGTAGACAATACAGGCTCCTTCCAGGTCCTGACTGCAGCCCATACTGTATAGTGCTTCACTAATGAAGAACTAGAGAGTACAGGCAATTGCAGGTCCTGACGCAGCTATACAGTAGAGAATACAGGCTCTTCCAGTCCTGACTGCAGCCTATCAGTCTAGCAGCTTCACTAATGCACACGCTAGAGAGACAGGCTAATTGCAGGTCCTGACGCAGCTTACATAGACAATACAGCTCCATCCAGGTCCTGATGCAGCCCATACTGTCTGTTCTTCACAACTGAAGACACTAGAAATACAGGCTCCTTCCAGGTATATATTAGTGGTTACATCAGAATGTACAGGCTCCTTGCAGGTCTGACTGCAGCCCGTACAGTCAGCAGCTTCACTAATGCCACGTAGGAGTAAAGTAATTGCAGGCCTGACTGCAGCCTATACGTAGAGAATACAGGCTCCTTCCAGGTCGACTGCACCCATACTGTATAGCTGTTCACTATGAAGACACTAGAGAATACAGGCTCTTCCAGGTATATTTAGTGGTTACATCAGAATGTACAGGCTCCTTGCAGGTCTGACTGCAGCCCATACTGTCTAGCAGCTTCATAATGAAGACACTAAGAATACAGGCTCCTTCGGTATATATTATGGTTACATCAGAATGTACAGGCTCCTTGCAGGTCCTGACTGCAGCCCATACGTCTAGCAGCTTCACTAATGCACACGCTAGAGAGTACAGGCTAATTGCAGGTCCTGACTGCAGCCTATACAGTGACAATACAGGCTCCTTCCAGGTCTGACTGCAGCCCATACTGTATACTGCTTCACTAATGAAGACACTAGAGAGTACAGGCTAATTGCAGGTCCTGACTGCAGCCTATACAGTAGAGAATACAGCTCCTTCCAGGTCCTGACTGCAGCCTATACAGTCTAGCAGTTCACTAATGCACACGCTAGAGAGTACAGGCTAATTGCAGGTCCTGACTGCAGCCTATACAGTAGACAATACAGGCTCCATCCAGGTCCTGACTGCAGCCCATACTGTCTAGCAGCTTCATAATGAAGCACTAGAGAATACAGGCTCCTTCAGGTATATATTAGTGGTTACATCAGAATGTACAGGCTCCTTGCACGTCCTGACTGCAGCCCATACGTCTAGCAGCTTCACTAATGCACACGCTAGAGAGTACAGGCTAATTGCAGGTCCTGACTGCAGCCTATACAGTAGAGAATACAGGCTCCTTCCAGGTCCTGACTGCAGCCCATACTGTATAGCTGCTTCACTAATGAAGACACTAGAGAGTACAGGCTAATTGCAGGTCCTGACTGCAGCCTATACAGTAGAGAATACAGGCTCCTTCCAGGTCCTGACTGCAGCCTATACAGTCTAGCAGCTTCACTAATGCACACGCTAGAGAGTACAGGCTAATTGCAGGTCCTGACTGCAGCCTATACAGTAGACAATACAGGCTCCTTCCAGGTCTGACTGCAGCCTATACAGTCTAGCAGCTTCACTAATGCACACGCTAGAGAGTACAGGCTAATTGCAGGTTCTGACTGCAGCCTATACAGTAGACAATACAGGCTCCTTCCAGGTCCTGACTGCAGCCCATACTGTATAGCTGCTTCACTAATGAAGACACTAGAGAGTACAGGCTAATTGCAGGTCCTGACTGCAGCCTACACAGTAGAGAATACAGGCTCCTTCCAGGTCCTGACTGCAGCCTATACAGTCTAGCAGCTTCACTAATGCACATGCTAGAGAGTACAGGCTAATTGCAGGTCCTGACTGCAGCCCATACAGTAGACAATACAGGCTCCATCCAGGTCCTGACTGCAGCCCATACTGTCTAGCAGCTTCACTAATGCACACGCTAGAGAGTACAGGCTAATTTGCAGGTATATATTATAGGTTACATCAGAATGTATCGGCACCTTGCAGGTCCTGACTGCAGCCCATACAGTCTAGCTGCTTTACTAATGAAGACGCTAGAGAGTACAGGCTAATTGCAGGTCCTGACTGCAGCCTATACAGTAGACAATACAGGCTCCTTCCAGGTCCTGACTGCAGCCCATACTGTATAGCTGCTTCACTAATGAAGACACTAGAGAGTACAGGCTAATTGCAGGTCCTGACTGCAGCCTATACAGTAGAGAATACAGGCTCCTTCCAGGTCCTGACTGCAGCCCATACAGTAGACAATACAGGCTCCTTGCAGGTCCTGACTGCAGCCCATACTGTCTAGCAGCTTCATAACTGAAGACACTAGAGAATACAGGCTCCTTCCAGGTATATATTAGTGGTTACATCAGAATGTACAGGCTCCTTGCAGGTCCTGACTGCAGCCCATACTGTCTAGCAGCTTCACTAATGCACACGCTAGAGAGTACAGGCTAATTGCAGGTCCTGACTGCAGCCTATACAGTAGACAATACAGGCTCCTTCCAGGTCCTGACTGCAGCCCATACTGTATAGCTGCTTCACTAATGAAGACACTAGAGAGTACAGGCTAATTGCAGGTCCTGACTGCAGCCTATACAGTAGAGAATACAGGCTCCTTCCAGGTCCTGACTGCAGCCTATACAGTCTAGCAGCTTCACTAATGCACACGCTAGAGAGTACAGGCTAATTGCAGGTCCTGACTGCAGCCTATACAGTAGACAATACAGGCTCTATCCAGGTCCTGACTGCAGCCCATACTGTCTAGCAGCTTCATAATGAAGACACTAGAGAATACAGGCTCTTCCAGGTATCTATTAGTGGTTACATCAGAATTACAGGCTCCTTGCACGTCCTGACTGCAGCCCATACTGTCTAGCAGCTTCACTAATGCACACGCTAGAGAGTACAGGCTAATTGCAGGTCCTGACTGCAGCCTATACAGTAGAGAATACAGGCTCCTTCCAGGTCTGACTGCAGCCCATACTGTATAGCTGCTTCACTAATGAAGACACTAGAGAGTACAGGCTAATTGCAGGTCCTGACTGCAGCCTATACAGTAGAGAATACAGGCTCCTTCCAGGTCCTGACTGCAGCCTATACAGTCTAGCAGCTTCACTAATGCACACGCTAGAGAGTACAGGCTAATTGCAGGTTCCTGCCCCCCCCCCCCCCCCCCCTGACTGCAGCCTATACAGTAGACAATACAGGCTCCTTCCAGGTCCTGACTGCAGCCCTACTGTATAGCTGCTTCACTAATGAAGACACTAGAGAGTACGGCTAATTGCAGGTCCTGACTGCAGCCTATACAGTAGAGAAAAATACAGGCTCCTTCCAGGTCCTGACTGCAGCCATACATAGACAATACAGGCTCCATCCAGGTCCTGACTGCAGCCCATACTGTCTAGCTTCTTCAAACTGAAGACACTAGAGAATACAGGCTCCTTCCAGGTATATATTAGTGGTTACATCAGAATGTACAGGCTCCTTGCAGTCCTGACTGCAGCCCATACTGTCTAGCAGCTTCATAATGAAGACACTAGAGAATACAGGCTACCTTCAGGTATCTTTAGTGGTTACATAGAATACAGGCTCCTTGCAGGTCTGACTGCAGCCGTACGTCCAGCAGCTTCATAATGCACACGCTAGAGAGTACAGCTAATTGCAGGTCCTGACTGCAGCTATACAGTAGAATACAGCTCCTTCCAGGTCCTGCTCCCATACTGTAAGCGCTTCACTAATGAGACACTAGAGATACAGGCTCTTCAGGTATTATGGTTACATAGAATTACAGGCTCCTTCAGGTCCTGACTGCAGCCCATACTGTTAGCTGCTTCACTAATGAAGCTAGAGAGTACAGGCTAATTGCAGGTCCTGACTGCAGCTAACAGTAGAAATACAGGCTCCTTCCAGGTCTGACTGCAGCCATACGTATAGCGCTCACTAATGAACACTAGAGAGTACAGGCTAATTGCAGGTCCTGACTGCAGCTATACAGTAGAGAATACAGGCTCCTTCCAGGTCTGACTGCAGCCATACGTCTAGCAGCTTCACTAATGCACCGCTAGAGATACAGGCTAATTGCAGGTCTACTGGCTTACATAGAAATACAGGCCCTCAGTCCTGATGCAGCCCATACGTCTAGCTTTTACAATGAAGACATAGAGAATACAGGCTCCTCAGGTATATATTAGTGTTACATCAAATACAGGCTCTTCAGGTCCTGACTGCAGCCGTACAGTCAGCAGCTTCACTAATGACACGCTAGAGATACAGCTAATTGCAGGTCCTGACTGCAGCCTATACATAGAGAATACAGGCTCCTTCCAGGTCCTGACTGCAGCCATACTGTATAGCTGCTTCACAATGAAGACACTAGAGAATACAGGCTCCTTCCAGGTATTATTAGTGGTTACATCAGAATGTACAGGCTCCTTGCAGGTCCTGACTGCAGCCCATACTGTCTAGCAGCTTCATAACTGAAGACACTAGAGAATACAGGCTCCTTCCAGGTATATATTAGTGGTTACATCAGAATGTACAGGCTCCTTGCAGGTCCTGACTGCAGCCCATACTGTCTAGCAGCTTCACTAATGCACACGCTAGAGAGTACAGGCTAATTGCAGGTCCTGACTGCAGCCTATACAGTAGACAATACAGGCTCCTTCCAGGTCCTGACTGCAGCCCATACTGTATAGCTGCTTCACTAATGAAGACACTAGAGAGTACAGGCTAATTGCAGGTCCTGACTGCAGCCTATACAGTAGAGAATACAGGCTCCTTCCAGGTCCTGACTGCAGCCTATACAGTCTAGCAGCTTCACTAATGCACACGCTAGAGAGTACAGGCTAATTGCAGGTCCTGACTGCAGCCTATACAGTAGACAATACAGGCTCTATGCAGGTCCTGACTGCAGCCCACACTGTCTAGCAGCTTCATAACTGAAGACACTAGAGAATACAGGCTCCTTCCAGGTATATATTAGTGGTTACATCAGAATGTACAGGCTCCTTGCAGGTCCTGACTGCAGCCCATACTGTCTAGCAGCTTCACTAATGCACACGCTAGAGAGTACAGGCTAATTGCAGGTCCTGACTGCAGCCTATACAGTAGACAATACAGGCTCCTTCCAGGTCCTGACTGCAGCCCATACTGTATAGCTGCTTCACTAATGAAGACACTAGAGAGTACAGGCTAATTGCAGGTCCTGACTGCAGCCTATACAGTAGAGAATACAGGCTCCTTCCAGGTCCTGACTGCAGCCTATACAGTCTAGCAGCTTCACTAATGCACACGCTAGAGAGTACAGGCTAATTGCAGGTCCTGACTGCAGCCTATACAGTAGACAATACAGGCTCCATCCAGGTCCTGACTGCAGCCCATACTGTCTAGCAGCTTCATAACTGAAGACACTAGAGAATACAGGCTCCTTCCAGGTATATATTAGTGGTTACATCAGAATGTACAGGCTCCTTGCACGTCCTGACTGCAGCCCATACTGTCTAGCAGCTTCACTAATGCACACGCTAGAGAGTACAGGCTAATTGCAGGTCCTGACTGCAGCCTATACAGTAGAGAATACAGGCTCCTTCCAGGTCCTGACTGCAGCCCATACTGTATAGCTGCTTCACTAATGAAGACACTAGAGAGTACAGGCTAATTGCAGGTCCTGACTGCAGCCTATACAGTAGAGAATACAGGCTCCTTCCAGGTCCTGACTGCAGCCTATACAGTCTAGCAGCTTCACTAATGCACACGCTAGAGAGTACAGGCTAATTGCAGGTTCTGACTGCAGCCTATACAGTAGACAATACAGGCTCCTTCCAGGTCCTGACTGCAGCCCATACTGTATAGCTGCTTCACTAATGAAGACACTAGAGAGTACAGGCTAATTGCAGGTCCTGACTGCAGCCTACACAGTAGAGAATACAGGCTCCTTCCAGGTCCTGACTGCAGCCTATACAGTCTAGCAGCTTCACTAATGCACATGCTAGAGAGTACAGGCTAATTGCAGGTCCTGACTGCAGCCCATACAGTAGACAATACAGGCTCCATCCAGGTCCTGACTGCAGCCCATACTGTCTAGCAGCTTCACTAATGCACACGCTAGAGAGTACAGGCTAATTGCAGGTCCTGACTGCAGCCTATACAGTAGACAATACAGACTCCTTCCAGGTCCTGACTGCAGCCTATACAGTCTAGCAGCTTCACTAATGCACACGCTAGAGAGTACAGGCTAATTGCAGGTTCTGACTGCAGCCTATACAGTAGACAATACAGGCTCCATCCAGGTCCTGACTGCAGCCCATACTGTCTAGCTTCTTCACAACTGAAGACACTAGAGAATACAGGCTCCTTCCAGGTATATATTAGTAGTTACATCAGAATGTACAGGCTCCTTGCAGGTCCTGACTGCAGCCCGTACAGTCCAGCAGCTTCACTAATGCACATGCTAGAGAGTACAAGCTAATTGCAGGTCCTGACTGCAGCCTATACAGTAGAGAATACAGGCTCCTTCCAGGTCCTGACTGCAGCCCATACTGTATAGCTGCTTCACTAATGAAGACACTAGAGAATACAGGCTCCTTCCAGGTATATATTAGTGGTTACATCAGAATGTACAGGCTCCTTGCAGGTCCTGACTGCAGCCCATACTGTCTAGCAGCTTCATAACTGAAGACACTAGAGAATACAGGCTCCTTCCAGGTATATATTAGTGGTTACATCAGAATGTACAGGCTCCTTGCAGGTCCTGACTGCAGCCCATACTGTCTAGCAGCTTCACTAATGCACACGCTAGAGAGTACAGGCTAATTGCAGGTCCTGACTGCAGCCTATACAGTAGACAATACAGGCTCCTTCCAGGTCCTGACTGCAGCCCATATGTGGCGCCCCGCAACGAGTGCGTCACAAGGGAGTATTGCAGCCGCAATATTCTCTTGACAAAGCAGTGCAATAGTTAACTCTGAGATCCAACCCAACATACAACACCTAGAACAGAGGACCAATCCTAGGTCCTGGTGGGTGGAGTGTTAGGGTAGTGAAGAGAATAGTCTAGAACCTGACGAGAGCAGACTAGAACTTGGAGAGGAGCGGGGGCTCCGCACCCCGTGCGGGCCCCTGGGCCGTCACCGGTCGGGTGTCAGCACCTGAGGCCTTAACCACCGGGAATGGGCATTTCTACACGGGTTCCCAAAAGACTCCCGTGCCCACAACTCACAGCCGGTTCACTGGTACCGAAGCTGGCAGCAGTTCACCTCTGTCACGCGAACCAGCCCCGTGGAGGAGCAGCTTTATAGGAGCACCCCACCACCAGCCAGTTTCCAGTCGTCTAACCAGCGGTGTACCCACCGAGGGACCCAAGGCTCCCCAAAGAATCCAGAACGTACATCATGGATAGGGCATTGAAGCAGCCTCCCCGTACCCGACCTGGTATTCCTGGGCGACGCTGGCCAAAAACACAAGAGAAGCTAAGGAGGTAGAAAGGAGGTACACTGCGGATCTCTGAGGAGCACTATCACTGCTAAGTCCACCCGGTCTTCTACTCAACCACTGTAAGCCATGTACTGCCTGCTGGTTACAGTAAAGAACCGTTGCAGAGACTATATGTGTCCGTGTCTCCTTATGAACTGTCCGTCATTAACTAAAGGTAACCGCAGCTGCCGCACAACATCTTGAGCAGCTCCAGCCCCCGGGGATCACCGCTCAGCCTGTGGGGAGCGTAACATCTTGCTGCTGTCCATCACCCCGGGAGGTTCCGCAGCGTCGGTAGCCCTTACCGAATCTACTCATAGGTGGCGTCACGAAGAAAACAAATTAAAATCCCCTTTAATCTGTTCCCGTAAGACGTCCTCAATTTTGATCTGTACTACACCGGGCCCCACTACCGGCAGGCGCGGTCCACCCGTGACAAGGAAGGAGAAGAATCGCCTGTATCAACCGGAGTCCGCCGGCCACGGTGAGTCAGAATTTGGCGTCACGAACAGGATACGAGCAGGCCCGTTACCCAACGGGTATATTGTGCTTAAACTGGACTTTATTGTCTACAATTGGACTTTGTTCGTCCCTAAAAGAACTTTCCCGCCTTTACACCATTGGGTCAAGATGGCGCCCAAGATGGCGTTCCCGCCACAAGAAGCCGCCACGTGAAGCCCAGGAGTGAGTCAACCCCCCCCTCACTGTGGGAGGGCTAAGGACGAAAGGCGCCAAACTCTTTGTCCGCCCTGATTGCTCGAATCAACCATGGGGGCGGATCCCAAAGACTTTTCCCACGATTGGACTACAAAAGCCCAGCGGAAATGGGAGTGTCATACCTAGACACACCGACAGAGAGAGAAGACTTCTTCATCAGCTCAACCAGAACGTCTTACCGGTTGATCGGGTGTGGTTTCCCTCCAAAGACGAATGGCCAGCATGAGACTCCAAGACCTGATGCAGGAGGTCGAGGCGGAGGCCAGAGCAGCCATCAGCCAACCGGGTCCGGATCCTGCCTTTACCATAGACGGCAGTCCCGACTTCTGGCTAGAGGCTCTACAAGACCTCCGGGTGCGGTTACTAGAGACAGTGGAAATGACGATCCGTAGCTGGAGCGCGACCTTAGGCAGACGACTACACCATGCGATGCAGCAGAGCCGACCGGGTGCAGCTTCTCCAAGCCCAGACGACGTCACCAGCTTCTCGACCGCCTCACCCTCGCCTACCACCTGTCCTGCTCCGTCACCTGAGCCAATAGACTGTGTCATTCCGGTGGAGGCCGCAACTCGACCCGTTCCAGCGACCAACATCGCAACCGATTCCGTTCTTGAGCCGGAGCTCATAACACGCTCCATGGAAGAACTCGATCTCTACCAGGTTCCACCTGCGGAACCCGCGACTAGTTTCCACACTACCGAGACTGTCGCTTGTTTCTCCCTTGAACCGGAAGCCTCCTCTGCAACTACAGAGGCCTATCTGGTAACCGGGATTGAAACACCTTTACCTGCGGAAACAGATGAAGAGGCAGGCAGCCTGGAAGCCCTACAGGACGTCCCTACGGAAGGATCCGCAGCACCACCGCTCTGTTGTACAACGGAACAAGCTTCAACGTCTTTCATCATCGAGCAGCCTGATGTGATCATCGAGGAAGAGGTCGGAGAGGATGACGACGAGACCCACAGCACCGCTGAGGATTTCGACACCGGGTTCGCTTGGGGAGACAGCAAAGAACTTCCTTCCGAGCACACAGCTCGGGTACACTGGTCGGGTGCACTGCCGACACCTTCCCCTGTGCCGTTCCACCGGGTTCCGATACAGACAGCCCGCCAAGTTCAAGCTTCCCGCCAAACCACTAACTCCATTACTCATCTCTACACCCCGAGCCGTAACGACGGAGATGTGCGCCAGAGACGACGAGAGGAGTGGCAAGCCCGAGAACGCGCCAACATGGAGGCCCGTGCCGAGGCTCGCCGCCAGCCGCCGCTGCCTGATGAACTCCGCCGTGAAGGTAGAATTTCCACCTTTAACTTAAATACCGGGTGGGGGTTCGCTTGGGAGGTGGGTTTGAATGAGGAGGTGTTTGTGGGGCGCCGGGACGTTGAGTCCAACTTGCCAAGAGGACATCCCGATCGCGACCTATACCGGGGCGATATTATCACCTACGAGCGCTATGCTTGTGCAGATGGGTGGTTCGCTATCCGGGTGCGCCATCACCCTCAGAGCCAGTGACTTTAAAACTTGAACTTCATCAATGACTCTGTTCCCGTTAATCATTGACTGTGTGATCTTGCGGCTACAGCCTGGACTCTAGTTAAAGTACAGCCGACCGCCCGCCGGGTCCGCACGAAGTGATTACCTGTTTCTTTGCTTATATCACCAAAGCATATCTTTACCTGTTTTTTCTATTTTAATAAAAGTGTGTCATATATGTATAAAAATGTAAAAACCTCTGTAATGTGAGTAGTTTGACGCTTGGGGACAAGCTGATTTAACCAAGGGGGAGTGTGGCGCCCCGCAACGAGTGCGTCACAAGGGAGTATTGCAGCCGCAATATTCTCTTGACAAAGCAGTGCAATAGTTAACTCTGAGATCCAACCCAACATACAACACCTAGAACAGAGGACCAATCCTAGGTCCTGGTGGGTGGAGTGTTAGGGTAGTGAAGAGAATAGTCTAGAACCTGACGAGAGCAGACTAGAACTTGGAGAGGAGCGGGGGCTCCGCACCCCGTGCGGGCCCCTGGGCCGTCACCGGTCGGGTGTCAGCACCTGAGGCCTTAACCACCGGGAATGGGCATTTCTACACGGGTTCCCAAAAGACTCCCGTGCCCACAACTCACAGCCGGTTCACTGGTACCGAAGCTGGCAGCAGTTCACCTCTGTCACGCGAACCAGCCCCGTGGAGGAGCAGCTTTATAGGAGCACCCCACCACCAGCCAGTTTCCAGTCGTCTAACCAGCGGTGTACCCACCGAGGGACCCAAGGCTCCCCAAAGAATCCAGAACGTACATCATGGATAGGGCATTGAAGCAGCCTCCCCGTACCCGACCTGGTATTCCTGGGCGACGCTGGCCAAAAACACAAGAGAAGCTAAGGAGGTAGAAAGGAGGTACACTGCGGATCTCTGAGGAGCACTATCACTGCTAAGTCCACCCGGTCTTCTACTCAACCACTGTAAGCCATGTACTGCCTGCTGGTTACAGTAAAGAACCGTTGCAGAGACTATATGTGTCCGTGTCTCCTTATGAACTGTCCGTCATTAACTAAAGGTAACCGCAGCTGCCGCACAACATCTTGAGCAGCTCCAGCCCCCGGGGATCACCGCTCAGCCTGTGGGGAGCGTAACATCTTGCTGCTGTCCATCACCCCGGGAGGTTCCGCAGCGTCGGTAGCCCTTACCGAATCTACTCATAGGTGGCGTCACGAAGAAAACAAATTAAAATCCCCTTTAATCTGTTCCCGTAAGACGTCCTCAATTTTGATCTGTACTACACCGGGCCCCACTACCGGCAGGCGCGGTCCACCCGTGACAAGGAAGGAGAAGAATCGCCTGTATCAACCGGAGTCCGCCGGCCACGGTGAGTCACATACTGTATAGCTGCTTCACTAATGAAGACACTAGAGAGTACAGGCTAATTGCAGGTCCTGACTGCAGCCTATACAGTAGAGAATACAGGCTCCTTCCAGGTCCTGACTGCAGCCTATACAGTCTAGCAGCTTCACTAATGCACACGCTAGAGAGTACAGGCTAATTGCAGGTCCTGACTGCAGCCTATACAGTAGACAATACAGGCTCCATCCAGGTCCTGACTGCAGCCCATACTGTCTAGCTTCTTCACAACTGAAGACACTAGAGAATACAGGCTCCTTCCAGGTATATATTAGTGGTTACATCAGAATGTACAGGCTCCTTGCAGGTCCTGACTGCAGCCCGTACAGTCCAGCAGCTTCACTAATGCACACGCTAGAGAGTACAAGCTAATTGCAGGTCCTGACTGCAGCCTATACAGTAGAGAATACAGGCTCCTTCCAGGTCCTGACTGCAGCCCATACTGTATAGCTGCTTCACTAATGAAGACACTAGAGAATACAGGCTCCTTCCAGGTATATATTAGTGGTTACATCAGAATGTACAGGCTCCTTGCAGGTCCTGACTGCAGCCCATACTGTCTAGCAGCTTCATAACTGAAGACACTAGAGAATACAGGCTCCTTCCAGGTATATATTAGTGGTTACATCAGAATGTACAGGCTCCTTGCAGGTCCTGACTGCAGCCCATACTGTCTAGCAGCTTCACTAATGCACACGCTAGAGAGTACAGGCTAATTGCAGGTCCTGACTGCAGCCTATACAGTAGACAACAGCTCCTTCCAGGTTCCAGCTGCGCTCATACTGTAGCTGTTCATAACTGAAGACACTAGAGAGACAGGCTCCTCAGGTCCAGACTCAGCCTATGGACATAGGATGTACAGCATCCCTTCCGTCCTGACTGCGGCGAACGTCTAGCCAACTTCACATAATAGCACAGAGTAGAGAAGGCTAATTGCAGGTCCTGACTGCAGCACTTACAGTAGACATAAGCTCCATCCAGGTCCTACTCAGCCAGTAACTGTTAGCTCTTACAATGAAGACACTAGAGATAAGTCTTCCAGGTCTCTTATGACTGGTTCAGTCAGAATTACAGGTCCTTGCAGGTCCTGACTGCAGCACATACAGCCAGCTCCAGCACACGCTAGCGGGAGGTAACATTTGCTGTGTCCATACGAGTCCTTACTTAGAATTACATAGGTCTCAGGACTTATCCCTTTATCTGTCTAAGCGTCCTAATTGACGACTACATACGGCCCATTCCGCAGGTGCGTCCACCCGTGACAAGGAAGAAAGATGCCTTATCACGGAGTCCGCCGCACGGGAGCACATACTGTATAGCTGCTTCACTAATGAAGACACTAGAGAGTACAGGCTAATTGCAGGTCCTGACTGCAGCCTATACAGTAGAGAATACAGGCTCCTTCAGGTCCTGACTGCAGCCTATACAGTCTAGCAGCTTCACTAATGCACACGCTAGAGAGTACAGGCTAATTGCAGGTCCTGACTGCAGCCTATACAGTAGACAATACAGGCTCCATCCAGGTCCTGACTGCAGCCCATACTGTCTAGCTTCTTCACAACTGAAGACACTAGAGAATACAGGCTCCTTCCAGGTATATATTAGTGGTTACATCAGAATGTACAGGCTCCTTGCAGTCCTGACTGCAGCCCATACAGTCTAGCAGCTTCACTAATGCACACGCTAGAGAGTACAAGCTAATTGCAGGTCCTGACTGCAGCCTATACAGTAGAGAATACAGGCTCCTTCCAGGTCCTGACTGCAGCCCATACTGTATAGCTGCTTCACTAATGAAGACACTAGAGAATACAGGCTCCTTCAGGTTATTGGTTACATCAGAATGTACAGGCTCCTTGCAGGTCCTGACTGCAGCCATACGTCTAGCAGCTTCATAATGAAGACACTAGAGAATACAGGCTCCTTCCAGGTCTTATAGTGTTACATCAGAATTACAGGCTCCTTCAGGTCCTGACTGCAGCCATACTGTCTAGCAGCTTCACTAATGCACACGCTAGAGAGTACAGGCTAATTGCAGGTCTGACTGCAGCCTATACAGTAGACAATACAGGCTCCTTCCAGGTCCTGACTGCAGCCCATACTGTATAGCTGCTTCACTAATGAAGACACTAGAGAGTACAGGCTAATTGCAGCGACTCGCTAACAGAGGAATCAGGCTCTTCGTTGACTGCAGCCTACAGTAGCGCTCAAACACAGCTAGAGTAAGCAATGCGGTCTGAGACCCAACAGTAACATAGTCTCAGTCCTGACTGCAGCCATACTGTCAGCTTCTTCACAATGAAGACACTAGGAATACAGCCCTTCCAGTTATATTAGTGGTTCATCAGAGTAACTACCTTGCAGGTCCTGACTGCAGCCATACAGTCAGCAGCTTCACTAATGCAGCACACGTAGCTTAGAGTACGGCAATTGCAGTCTGACTCCCTATACAGTGTACAATACAGGCTCTCCAGGTCCTACTGCAGCCCTCACCTGTATACTTCACAACTGAAGACATAGAGAATACAGAGCTCCTTCCAGTAATTAGTGGTACATCAGAATGTACAGGTCTGACCTCCTCCTGCAGCCCGTACACTGCACCACTGTATAGCTGCTTCACTAATGAAGACACTAGAGAATACAGGCTCCTTCCAGGTACTATTAGTGGTTACATCAGAATGTACAGGCTCCTTGCAGGTCCTGACTGCAGCCCTACTGTCTAGCAGCTTCATAACTGAAGACACTAGAGAATACAGGCTCCTTCCAGGATATATTAGTGGTTACATCGATGTACAGCTCCTTGCAGTCTGACTGCAGCCCATACTGTCTAGCAGCTTCATAATGCACACTAGAGAGTACAGGCTAATTGCAGGTCCTGACTGCAGCCTATACAGTAGACAATACAGGCTCCATCCAGGTCCTGACTGCAGCCATACTGTCTAGCGCTTCATAACTGAAGCACTAGAGTAGACAATACAGGCTCATCCAGGTCCTGACTGCAGCCCATACTGTCTACCTTCAAACTGAAGACACTAGAGAATACAGGCTCCTTCCAGGTATATATTAGTGGTTACATCAGAATGTACAGGCTCCTTGCAGGTCCTGACTGCAGCCTACAGCCCAGCAGCTTCACTAATGCACACGCTAGAGAGTACAAGCTAATTGCAGGTCCTGACTGCAGCCTATACAGTAGAGAATACAGGCTCCTTCCAGGTCCTGACTGCAGCCCATACTGTATAGCTGCTTCACTAATGAAGACACTAGAGAATACAGGCTCTTCAGGATATATTAGTACATAGAATACAGGCTCCTTGCAGGTCCTGACTGCAGCCCATACTGTCTAGCAGCTTCATAACTGAAGACACTAGAGAATACAGGCTTCCCAATTTAGTGTACATCAATGACGGCCTTGCAGGTCCTGACGCAGCCCATACTGTCTAGCAGCTTCACTAATGCACAGCTAGAGAGTACAGGCTAATTGCAGGTCCTGACTGCAGCCTATACAGTAGACAATACAGGCTCCTTCCAGGTCCTGACTGCAGCCCATACTGTATAGCTGCTTCACTAATGAAGACACTAGAGAGTACAGGCTAATTGCAGGTCCTGACTGCAGCCTATACAGTGAGAATACAGGCTCCTTCCAGGTCCTGACTGCAGCCTATACAGTCTAGCAGCTTCATAATGCACACGCTAGAGAGTACAGGCTAATTGCAGGTCCTGACTGCAGCTATACAGTAGACAATACAGGCTCCATCCAGTCCTGACTGCAGCCCATACTGTCTAGCTCTTCAAACTGAAGACACTAGAGAATACAGGCTCCTTCAGGTATATATTAGTGGTTACATCAGAATGTACAGGCTCCTTGCAGGTCCTGACTGCAGCCCGTACAGTCCAGCAGCTTCACTAATGCACACGCTAGAGAGTACAAGCTAATTGCAGGTCTGACTGCAGCCTATACAGTAGAGAATACAGGCTCCTTCCAGGTCCTGACTGCAGCCCATACTGTATAGCTGCTTCACTAATGAAGACACTAGAGATACAGGCTCCTTCCAGGTATATATTAGTGGTTACATCAGAATGTACAGGCTCCTTGCAGGTCCTGACTGCAGCCCATACTGTTAGCAGCTTCATAACTGAAGACACTAGAGATACAGGCTCCTTCAGGTTATATGGTTACATCAGAAGTACAGGCTCCTTCAGGTCCTGACTGCAGCCCATACGTCTAGCAGCTCACTAATGCACACGCTAGAGAGTACAGGCTAATTGCAGGTCCTGACTGCACCCATACAGTAGACAATACAGGCTCCTTCCAGGTCCTGACTGCAGCCCATACTGTATAGCTGCTCACTAATGAACACTAGAGAGTACAGGCTAATTGCAGTCCTGACTGCAGCCTATACAGTAGAGAATACAGGCTCCTTCCAGGTCCTGACTGCAGCTATACAGTCTAGCAGCTTCACTAATGCACACGCTAGAGAGTACAGGCTAATTGCAGGTCTGACTGCAGCCTATACAGTAGACAATACAGGCTCCATCCAGGTCCTGACTGCAGCCCTACTGTCTAGCTTTCACAACTGAAGACACTAGAGAATACAGGCTCCTTCCAGGTATATATTAGTGGTTACATCAGAATGTACAGGCTCTTGCAGGTCCTGACTGCAGCCGTACAGTCCAGCAGCTTCACTAATGCACAGCTAGAGAGTACAAGCTAATTGCAGGTCCTGACTGCAGCCTATACAGTAGAGATACAGGCTCCTTCCAGGTCCTGACTGCAGCCCATACTGTATAGCTGCTTCACTAATGAAGACACTAGAGAATACAGGCTCCTTCAGTATATATTAGTGGTTACATCAGAATGTACAGCTCCTTGCAGGTCCTGACTGCAGCCCATACTGTCTAGCAGCTTCATAACTGAAGACACTAGAGAATACAGGCTCCTTCCAGTATATATTAGTGGTTACATCAGAATGTACAGGCTCCTTGCAGGTCCTGACTGCAGCCCATACTGTCTGCAGCTTCACTAATGCAACGCTAAGAGTACAGGCTAATTGCGGTCCTGACTGCAGCCTTACAGTAGAATACAGGTCCTCAGTCGACTGCAGCATACTGTTAGCTGCTTCATATAAGACTGAGAGTACAGGTAATTGCGGTCCTACTGCGCTAACAGTAGAGATACAGGTCTCCAGTCTGACTGCAGCCTTCAGTTAGATCACTAGCACACGCTAGAGGACAGTATTGAGTCGACTGAGCATACATAGACATACAGGCTCATCCAGTCCTGATGCAGCCCAACTGTTGCTTCAATGAAGACCTAGAGAATACAGCTCTTCCAGTATATAGTGTTAATAAATGTACAGCCCTTGCAGGTCCTGACGCGCCCGTACGTCCGTTCACTAATGCACACGGAGAGTACGCTAATGCAGGTCCTGATGCAGCCTATACAGTAGAGAATACAGGCTCTTCCAGTCCTGACTGCAGCCCATACTGTATAGCTGCTTCACTAATGAAGACACTAGAGAATACAGTCCTTCCAGGATATATTATGGTTACTCAGAATGTACAGGCTCCTTGCAGTCTGACTGCAGCCCATACTGTCTAGCAGCTTCATAATGAAGACACTAGAGATACAGGCTCCTTCCAGGTTATATTAGTGTACATAGAATTACAGCTCTTGCAGGTCCTGACTGCAGCCCATACTGTCTAGCAGCTTCACTAATGCACACGCTAGAGAGTACAGGCTAATTGAGGTCTGACTGCAGCCTATACGTAGACAATACAGGCTCCTTCCAGGTCCTGACTGCAGCCATACTGTATAGCTGCTTCACTAATGAAGACACTAGAGAGTAAGGCTAATTGCAGGTCTGACTGCAGCTATACAGTGAGATACAGGCTCCTTCCAGGTCTGACTGCAGCCTATACAGTCTAGCAGCTCACTAATGCACACGCTAGAGAGTACAGGCTAATTGCAGGTCCTGACTGCAGCCTATACAGTAGACAATACAGGCTCCATCAGGTCCTGACTGCACCATATGTCTAGCTTTTCACAACTGAAGACACTAGAGAATACAGGCTCCTTCAGGTATTATTATGGTTACATCAGAATGTACAGGTCCTTGCAGGTCCTGACGCAGCGTACAGTCCAGCAGCTTCACTAATGCACACGTAGAGGTACAAGCTAATTGCAGGTCCTGACTGCAGCCTATACAGTAGAGAATACAGGCTCCTTCCAGGTCCTGACTGCAGCCCATACTGTATAGCTGCTTCACTAATGAAGACACTAGAGAATACAGGCTCCTTCCAGGTATATCTAGTGGTTACATCAGAATGTACAGGCTCCTTGCAGGTCCTGACTGCAGCCCATACTGTCTAGCAGCTTCATAACTGAAGACCTAGAGAATACAGGCTCCTTCCAGGTATATGTGACTGCAGCCTATACAGTAGACAATACAGGCTCCTCCAGGTCCTGACTGCAGGCCCACATAGCAGCTTCACTAATGCACACGCTAGAGAGTACAGCTAATTGCAGGTCCTGACTGCAGCCATACATAGAAATACAGGCTCCTTCCAGGTCCTGACTGCAGCCCATACTGTATAGCTGCTTCACTAATGAAGACACTAGAGAATACAGGCTCCTTCCAGGTATATATTAGTGGTTACATCAGAAGTACAGGCTCCTTGCAGTCCTGACTGCAGCCATACTGTCTAGCAGCTTAAACTAAGACACTAGAGAATACAGGCTCTTCCAGGTAATATTAGTGGTTACATCAGAATGTACAGGCTCCTTCAGGTCCTGACTGCAGCCATACTGTCTAGCAGCTCACTAATGAACCAGAGAGTACAGGCTAATTGCAGGTCCTGACTGCAGCCTATACAGTAGAAATACAGGCTCCTTCCAGTCCTGACTGCAGCCCATACTGTAAGCGCTTCACTAATGAAGCCAGAGAGTACAGGCAATTGCAGGTCCTGACTGCAGCCTATACAGTAGAAATACAGGCTCCTTCCAGTCCTGACTGCAGCCTATACAGTCTAGCAGCTTCACTAATGCACACCTAGAGATACAGGCTAATTGCAGGTCCTGACTGCAGCTATACAGTAGACAATACAGGCTCCATCCAGTCCTGACTGCAGCCCAACTGTTAGCCTCATAATGAACCTAGGATACAGCTCTTCAGTTAGGACACAGAATCAGCTCCTTCAGTCCTGACTGCAGCCAAGTCTAGCATTCCTAATGCACAGCAAGAGTCAGCAATTGCAGTCTGACTGACAACAGTAACAATACAGCTCTCCAGTCCTACTGCAGCCACTGTTAGCTCTTCACAATGAAGACACTAGAGATACAGGTTTCAGTTATATAGTAAAATACAGCTCCTTCAGTCTGACGCAGCTAGCAGCTTCACTAATGCACATGCAAGAGTACAGGCTATTGCAGGTCCTGACTGCAGCCCATACGTAACAATACAGGCTCCATCCGGTCCTGACTGCAGCCATACTGTCTAGCTTCTTCACAACTGAAGACACTAGAGAATACAGGCTCCTTCCAGGTAATATTAGTGGTTACATCAGAATGTACAGCCTTGCAGGTCCTGACTGCAGCCCGTACAGTCCAGCAGCTTCACTAATGCACACGCTAGAGAGTACAAGCAATGCAGTCCTGACTGCAGCCTATACAGTAGAGAATACAGGCTCCTTCCAGTCCTGACTGCAGCCCATACTGTATAGCTGCTTCACTAATGAAGACACAGAGAATACAGGCTCCTTCCGTATATATATGTTACATCAGAATGTACAGGCTCCTTGCAGGTCCTGACGCAGCCCATACTGTCTGCAGCTTCATAACTGAAGACACTAGAATACAGCTCCTTCCAGGTATATATTATGGTTACATCAGAATGTACAGGCTCCTTGCAGTCCTGACTGCAGCCCATACTGTCTAGCAGCTTCACTAATGCACACGCTAGAGAGTACAGGCTAATTGCAGTCCTGACTGCAGCCTATACAGTAGACAATACAGGCTCCTTCCAGGTCCTGACTGCAGCCCATACTGTATAGCTGCTTCACTAATGAAGACACTAGAGAGTACAGGCTAATTGCAGGTCCTGACTCAGCCTATACAGTAGAGAATACAGCTCCTTCCAGTCCTGACTGCAGCCTATACATCTAGCAGCTTCACTAATGCACACGCTAGAGAGTACAGGCTAATTGCAGGTCCTGACTGCAGCCTATACAGTAGACAATACAGGCTCCATCCAGGTCCTGACTGCAGCCCATACTGTTAGCAGCTTCATAACTGAAGACACTAGAGATACAGGCTCTCCAGGTATATTGTGGTACATAGATGACAGCTCCTTGCACGTCCTGACTGCAGCCATACTGTCTAGCAGCTTCACTAATGCACACGCTAGAGAGTACAGCTAATTCATCCTGACTGCAGCTATACAGTAGAAATACAGCTCCTTCAGGTCCTGACTGCAGCCCATACTGATAGCGCTTCACTAATGACACTAGAGAGTACAGGCTAATTGCAGGTCTGACTGCAGCCTATACAGTAGAAATACAGGCTCCTCCAGTCCTGACTGCAGCCTATACAGTAGCAGCTTCACTAATGCACACCTAGAGAGTACAGGCTAATTGCAGGTCCTGACTGCAGCCTAACAGTAGACAATACAGGCTCCTTCCAGGTCCTGACTGCAGCCTATACATCTAGCAGCTTCACTAACACAGCTAGAGTCGCTATGCAGTCTGATGCAGCCATACATAACAATACGGCTCCTCCAGGTCGACTCAGCCATACTGTACTCTTCACAATGAGACACTAGAGATCAGGCATTCAGTCTATGTAAAATACAGCTCCTTCAGGTCTACTGCACTCAGTCAGCTTCACAATGCACATGCTAAGAGTACAGCTAATTGCAGGTCTGACTGCAGCCCATACAGTAGACAATACAGGCTCCATCCAGTCTGACTGCAGCCCATACTGTCTAGCTTCTTCACAACTGAAGACCTAGAGAATACAGCTCCTTCCAGGTATATTAGTGGTTACATCAGATGTACAGGTCCTGCAGGTCCGACGCAGCCCGTACAGTCCAGCAGCTCACTAATGCACACGCTAGAGAGTACAAGCTAATTGCAGGTCTGACTGCAGCCTATACAGTAGAGAATCAGGCTCCTTCCAGGTCCTGACGCCATACTGTATAGCGCTTCACTAATGAAGACCTAAGAATACAGGCTCCTTCCAGGTATTATTATGTTACATCAGAATGTACAGGCTCCTTGCAGTCCTGACTGAGCCCATACTGTCTAGCACTTCATAACTGAAGACATAGAGAATACAGCTCCTTCCAGGTATATATTAGTGGTACTCAGAATGTAAGCTCCTTGCAGTCCTGACTGCAGCCCATACTGCTAGCACTTCACTAATGCACACGCTAGAGAGTACAGCTAATGAGGTCTGACTGCAGCCTATACAGTAGACAATCAGCTCCTTCCAGGTCTGACTGCACCCATCGTATAGCTGCTTCACTAATGAAGACACTAGAGAGTACAGGCAATTGCGTCTACTGCAGCCTTACAGTAGAGAAACAGGCTCCTTCCAGTCCTGACTGCAGCCTAACAGTCTAGCAGCTTCACTAATGCACACTAGAGAGTACAGGCTAATTGCAGGTCCTGACTGCAGCCTATACAGTAGACAATACAGGCTCCATCCAGGTCCTGACTGCAGCCCATACTGTCTAGCAGCTTCATAACTGAAGACACTAGAGAATACAGGCTCCTTCCAGGTATATATTAGTGTTACATCAGAATGTACAGGCTCCTTGCACGTCCTGACTGCAGCCCATACTGTCTAGCAGCTTCACTAATGCACACGCTAGAGAGTACAGGCTAATTGCAGGTCCTGACTGCAGCCTATACAGTAGAAATACAGGCTCCTTCCAGTCTGACTGCAGCCCATACTGTATAGCTGCTTCACTAATGAAGACACTAGAGAGTACAGGCTAATTGCAGGTCCTGACTGCAGCCTATACAGTAGAGAATACAGGCTCCTTCCAGGTCCTGACTGCAGCCTATACAGTCTAGCAGCTTCACTAATGCACACGCTAGAGAGTACAGGCTAATTGCAGGTCCTGACTGCAGCCTATACAGTAGACAATACAGGCTCCTTCCACGGTCCTGACTGCAGCCTATACAGTCTAGCAGCTTCACTAATGCACACGCTAGAGAGTACAGGCTAATTGCAGGTTCTGACTGCAGCCTATACAGTAGACAATACAGGCTCCTTCCAGGTCCTGACTGCAGCCCATACTGTATAGCTGCTTCACTAATGAAGACACTAGAGAGTACAGGCTAATTGCAGGTCCTGACTGCAGCCTACACAGTAGAGAATACAGGCTCCTTCCAGGTCCTGACTGCAGCCTATACAGTCTAGCAGCTTCACTAATGCACACGCTAGAGAGTACAGGCTAATTGCAGGTCCTGACTGCAGCCCATACAGTAGACAATACAGGCTCCATCCAGGTCCTGACTGCAGCCCATACTGTCTAGCTTCTTCACAACTGAAGACACTAGAGAATACAGGCTCCTTCCAGGTATATATTAGTGGTTACATCAGAATGTACAGGCTCCTTGCAGGTCCTGACTGCAGCCCTACAGTCCAGCAGCTTCACTAATGCACAGCTAGAGAGTACAGCTAATTGCAGGTCCTGACTGGGGGGGGGGGGGGGGGGGGGGGGGGGGGGGGGGGGGGGGGGGGGGGGGGGGGGGTATATATTAGTGGTTACATCAGAATGTACAGGCTCCTTGCAGGTCCTGACTGCAGCCCATACTGTCTAGCAGCTTCATAACTGAAGACACTAGAGAATACAGGCTCCATTCCAGGTATATAGTGGTTACATCGAAGAATGTACAGGCTCCTTGCAGGTCCTGACTGCAGCCCATACTGTCTAGCAGCTTCACTAATGCACACGCTAGAGAGTACAGGCTAATTGCAGGTCCTGACTGCAGCCTATACAGTAGACAAATACAGGCTCCTTCCAGGTCCTGACTGCAGCCCATACTGTATAGCTGCTTCACTAATGAAGACACTAGAGAGTACAGGCTAATTGCAGGTCCTGACTGCAGCCTATATAGTAGAGAATACAGGCTCCTTCCAGGTCCTGACTGCAGCCTATACAGGCTAGCAGCTTCACTAATGCACACGCTAGAGAGTACAGGCTAATTGCAGGTCCTGACTGCAGCCTATACAGTAGACAATACAGGCTCCATCCAGGTCCTGACTGCAGCCCATATACTGTCTAGCAGCTTCATAACTGAAGACACTAGAGAATACAGGCTCCTTCCAGGTATATATTAGTGGTTACATCAGAATGTACAGGCTCCTTGCACGTCCTGACTGCAGCCCATACTGTCTAGCAGCTTCACTAATGCACACGCTAGAGAGTACATGGCTAATTGCAGGTCCTGACTCAGCCTATACAGTAGAGAATACAGGCTCCTTCCAGGTCCTGACTGCAGCCCATACTGTATAGCTGCTTCACTAATGAAGACACTAGAGAGTACAGGCTAATTGCAGGTCCTGACTGCAGCCTATACAGTAGAGAATACAGGCTCCTTCCAGGTCCTGACTGCAGCCTATACAGTCTAGCAGCTTCACTAATGCACACGCTAGAGAGTACAGGCTAATTGCAGGTCCTGACTGCAGCCTATACAGTAGACAATACAGGCTCCTTCCACGTCCTGACTGCAGCCTATACAGTCTAGCAGCTTCACTAATGCACACGCTAGAGAGTACAGGCTAATTGCAGGTTCTGACTGCAGCCTATACAGTAGACAATACAGGCTCCTTCCAGGTCCTGACTGCAGCCCATACTGTATAGCTGCTTCACTAATGAAGACACTAGAGAGTACAGGCTAATTGCAGGTCCTGACTGCAGCCTACACAGTAGAGAATACAGGCTCCTTCCAGGTCCTGACTGCAGCCTATACAGTCTAGCAGCTTCACTAATGCACACGCTAGAGAGTACAGGCTAATTGCAGGTCCTGACTGCAGCCCATACAGTAGACAATACAGGCTCCATCCAGGTCCTGACTGCAGCCCATACTGTCTAGCTTCTTCACAACTGAAGACACTAGAGAATACAGGCTCCTTCCAGGTATATATTAGTGGTTACATCAGAATGTACAGGCTCCTTGCAGGTCCTGACTGCAGCCCGTACAGTCCAGCAGCTTCACTAATGCACACGCTAGAGAGTACAAGCTAATTGCAGGTCCTGACTGCAGCCTATACAGTAGAGAATACAGGCTCCTTCCAGGTCCTGACTGCAGCCCATACTGTATAGCTGCTTCACTAATGAAGACACTAGAGAATACAGGCTCCTTCCAGGTATATATTAGTGGTTACATCAGAATGTACAGGCTCCTTGCAGGTCCTGACTGCAGCCCATACTGTCTAGCAGCTTCATAACTGAAGACACTAGAGAATACAGGCTCCTTCCAGGTATATATTAGTGGTTACATCAGAATGTACAGGCTCCTTGCAGGTCCTGACTGCAGCCCATACTGTCTAGCAGCTTCACTAATGCACACGCTAGAGAGTACAGGCTAATTGCAGGTCCTGACTGCAGCCTATACAGTAGACAATAAAGGCTCCTTCCAGGTCCTGACTGCAGCCTATACAGTCTAGCAGCTTCACTAATGCACACGCTAGAGAGTACAGGCTAATTGCAGGTCCTGACTGCAGCCTATACAGTAGACAATACAGGCTCCATACAGGTCCTGACTGCAGTCTATACAGTCTAGCAGCTTCACTAATGCACACGCTAGAGAGTACAGGCTAATTGCAGGTCCTGACTGCAGCCTATACAGTAGACAATACAGGCTCCATACAGGTCCTGACTGCAGCCCATACTGTCTAGCTTCTTTACAACTGAAGACACTAGAGAATACAGGCTCCTTCCAGGTATATATTAGTGGTTACATCAGAATGTACAGGCTCCTTGCAGGTCCTTGACTCACCGTAGCCGGGGGTACACGTAGCGGGCGTTGTTTCTCCTCCAGTCACGGAACCGCGCCTGCGGTGGTGTAGGCCCGGTGGTCCAGATCAATAGGGGAATGGCGGAACAGTGGGGGTGATTTGTCTTCGTGACGCCACCTGCGGGTGTTCTGGTAACTTTACCAGCGCTGTTCAGGTCTCCGGGGGATGTTATACAGCGAGATGGAACGCTCCCCACAGGATGAGCGGGAATCCCCGGAGCCGGGAGCTGCGCAAGATGTTGTGAGGCAGCTGCGGGACGCTGCGCTGAATCCAGGAGTAACGTACAACCACACAAAGTCTCTTTTCGGTACCTTTACTGGATGGTAGTCAGGTACACTCGGACCGGGATAGTGAAGTTGGCACTTATGGAGTTTCACAGCAAGCAGTGTTAGGCTTCCTTTCTCTACTTCTGGTGCTAAGGTCGGGTGGACGTGGAATCCAGCCAAACCGGGCAGTTTGTTCAATGGAACTTGCTTCACCTGGTTAACAGCACTGAGGGCACTGTAAAAGGGACTGAGCAGGATCAGTACTCTTCCCTGGGCTCTCGTGGGTAGGTGCATCAGGTGGAACAGGTGGCTAAACCTCCTGTTGGATGTGCTGGTTCTCTGTGAGGGCTTTGTAGCTTCCACAGCTTCGGTTCCAGTAACCGGATGGTTTGGAAAGAGTTGGATTAACTCTGTATTCCTGAGAGGTGATCTCCTTCCTCCTATTATCCCAATTGCAGGGATCTCCACTCGCTAACAGGCTAGCAGGGCCTAGTGTGTTCCTCATAGGGTGGAGGTTTCACACAGGCAGGCAGCTCTTGTAGCGTCTACCACACTCTGAAGTTTCTCCCTCCAAGACTCTTTTTATAGGGGGAACTGGCTCAAGTGACCAGTGGTAGCTCCCCCTAGAGGCTCGGGGTGAAACCAGGTGTTCTAAGTGTTGTTTGTGTTGTGGTTTTGCTGTGCTGTTACTTACTCCATTTGTACCTAAGGATTTCTGTGGTGCCCAACAGGTGCCAGGGTGCCACATTCCCCCTTAGTTAACCTCAGTTCTCCCGGCTGAGCAAAAAGTTATTTTTACAACTTACCACTAAGCATTTTATAACATTCAATTGACAAAGTCTTAAAGAAAACACAAAAATCACTGAAAAGGAAGTGAAAAATGTGGAAAAAGTGAAAAGCAGTCCGTACGGCACTAGTCCATCTGCCGCAGGCTGGAAAAAGGTAAAGTTAGTGGTCACACAAGTCCTGTGACTATTGTTCAAAGTTTATGGAAAGGGAAAAAGGTAAAGTCCAGGGATACACGGTAAACTTTATACATTCCCTACGGGTGTCTCTGCTTGGGAGGCCGGTACTAACCTTCTATACCTTACCAGGCGCTTTCTGTTCCCAACTTAGTATACTTGGGACATAGCCCAGTTCCTCCACCCTTCTGTACACTACTTTTTACAGGTTTTGAAAAACAGTATTATATACAAACACTTACAGGTTATATTTTCCACTACATTTTAAACCCATTCTCCAAGTTTATGTGGGGGTTGACCTAATGTACTACGTGTGGATCTGCGTAGTGTGGGTGTTTCCAAAGCTGTTGGTGTAGTGTACGAAGTGGTTGGTACTTCTCTATGTCTGCTTGGTGTGAGACCATAGTAAGTGCGGAGTCTATCAACTGGACTGACCTCTGTAGGTAGTTGATTAGGAATGGCTTCTCTTACTGTGGGACTAGCAGGCTGACCGATTACAGGAATCTCAGGTTCCATGATAACAGGCTGCAATTCTTGCACTTGGACTTCTTCTTCTTGGACTTGTGGAATTGGATTAGGCTTTGGCTGATCTTCTACAGGTTGGTAGAAATGCATAACTGGTATGAGGAATGCATCACCTATTTGTGGCCAATCAGCTGGTAAGTATCCAATTTCTGTAAGGACTAGATTTTCTTTTGTTTCTTCATCTGTAGTTACAGTAGGGTAACTGGTTGCTTGTGGGATTAACTGTGGCGGACATTTCTTCAAATGATCCCTTGAAACAGTCGCAATAGTATTCCCATTATCTTTGCTAATAACACAAGTTTTAGAGTTATCAAAGTGTGACGGCATAACGGTGTAGGGTACGGATTCCCAACTGTTATCCAATTTGTTGCTTTTTCTTTTTCTTTTCAGCACTAAGTCACCTATAGCTAGCGGTGCAGCTGAGGCGTGCTTGTTAAAGTCTTTTTCTTGCTTGGTTCTACTGATTTCTAGGTTCCTTTCCACGCTTTCTTGTACTTTTCTGTACTTTTCTTGGCGTTGGCTGACCCAGTCTTCATCAGAAGAGTCTTCTGTGGGTTCAACGGTTCCCATCTGTAAATCAATAGGCAGTTTACCTGGTCTTGCTCTCATCAAGTAAGCAGGTGTGTAATTTGTCGAACTGACAGGTATGTGGTTGTAGATGTCCACGAGATCTGGAAGCTTCTCTGGCCATTGATTTCTCTCTTCAACTGGTAAGGTTTTGAGCATGTCAATGACTATGTGGTTCATCTTCTCACATAAACCGTTCGTTTGAGGATGATAAGGTGTTGTGCGGATTTTCTTACACCCATACAGCCCTAAGAATTCTTGGAACAGAGCTGATTCGAAGGCTGGCCCTTGGTCAGTTAAGACCTGGTCTGGATACCCATGGGGGCGACAGAAGTAACTCTGGAACGCTTTGGCTGCTACCTCAGCAGTTAAATCCTTAACTGGAACGACTACCAGGAATCTTGAGTAGTGATCGACGATGGTGAGAGCGTAGGTGTACCCAGTTCGACTTGGGGTAAGCTTCACGTGGTCGAGAGCAACTATTTCAAGAGGTTTGGTGGTAACAATTGGTTGCAACGGAGCTTTCTGAGTTAGATGGTCTTTTCTTCGAAGGTGACATGGTCCACAGTTTTTACACCATTTATCAATGGAACCTCTCATACCGACCCAGTAGAACCGATCCTTCAGGAGTCTTTCCAGCTTCTTCCATCCAAAGTGTCCTGCATCATCATGGTATGCTTCAAGGATCATCTGGACTTCAGTCTTGGGAACTACAATCTGCCAGATGAGTTCATGGGTTCTCGGATTGAGGTATCTTCTGCATAGTTTACCTTGGTAGACGAACAACCTTCCTTTCTCCTTCCACAGGCGTTTAGCAGTTGGTGAGGCATCAGAGTCCATATTGGCGTGTTCTTGAGTGATGAGATCCCTTACCAGGCTGACATCTGGGTCGTTGGCTTGAGCCTCCTTCCAGTCATGGTGAGGTAACGGGTTCACGGTCCTCTCTACACGTGTCTGGTTTCTCTGATGACATGTTGCTGTACCGGAACGGTGGAAAGCAGGTAGTTCAATCTCTTCTAGGTCATCTATGTCTTCTCCCTCTTCAGGAAGGTGGGGCATTCGGGACAGGGCATCAGCATTGCCGTTCTTGTGACCTGCCCGGTACTTTACAGTGAAGTCGTAGTTAGCGAGTCTTGCTACCCAACGCTGTTCTAGGGCTCCCAGCTTTGCAGTCTCTAAGTGTGTTAGAGGATTGTTGTCTGTGAAAGCTGTGAAGGGGGCGGATGCCAGGTAATGCTTGAAACGCTCTGTGATCGCCCAGACCAGGGCCAGGAACTCCAGCTTGAAGGAGCTGTAGTTTTCCGGGTTCCTTTCGGTGGGACGAAGCTTTCTGCTTGCGTAGGCTATCACCTTCTCCTTGCCCTGCTGACGTTGAGATAGGACTGCTCCTAAACCTTCATTACTTGCGTCAGTGTACAACAGAAACGGTAGATTGTAGTCAGGGTAGGCCAGGATTTCTTCTCCAGTTAAAGCATCTTTTAACGTTTGGAAGGATTTGTCCTGCTCTGGGCCCCAGTGGAACGGGGGTCCCCTGATCTTGCCGTTTTTGGATTGACCTACTAGGAGATCTTGCATAGGTGCGGCTATCTTGGTATAGCCTTTGATGAATCGTCGGTAGTACCCGACCAGTCCTAGGAATTGACGTACCTCCTTGTGGTTGATGGGTGCTGGCCAGTCCTTGATGACGGTTACTTTATCCGGATCCGGTGCTACGCCTTCGGCACTGACCACATGTCCTAGGTATTGGACCTTGGGTTTCAGCAGGTGGCACTTGGACGGTTTCAGTGTCATCCCGTACTTGGACAGTGACTCGAACACTTCACTCAGGTGTTGGAGGTGATCTTCATAGGTCTGAGAGTAGACAATGACATCATCAAGGTATAACAAGACAGTCTCAAAGTTCTTATGGCCCAAACAACACTCCATAAGTCTCTGGAATGTTCCTGGGGCATTGCACAAACCGAATGGCATACTGTTGAACTCGCATAAGCCCATGGGAGTAGTGAAGGCTGTCTTCTCACGATCCTCCTCTGCAACGGCAACCTGCCAGTACCCACTAGTAAGATCTAATGTGGAGAAGTAGTTGGCAGATTTGAGTGCAGCTAGTGACTCTTCTATGCGGGGTAACGGGTATGCATCTTTGTGTGTGACTTTGTTGATTTGCCTATAATCTACACACATCCTCATACTACCATCCTTCTTTTTAACCAGGACTAGTGGTGCGGCCCAGGGACTACAGCTATCCCTAATGACTCCTGCATTCTTCATGTCCTGAAGCATCTCTTTTGCTTTCTGGTAGTGTGTGGGTGGTATAGGCCTGTACCTTTCTTTGATAGGTGCATGGTTGTTTGTGGGGATATGATGTTGTACCCCTTTAATCCTCCCAAAGTCAAGTGGGTGTTTGCTGAACACTTGCTCATACTCCCGAACTACCCGGTATACTCCATTTTTCTGGTGAGAGGGTGTATTGTCAGTCCCTACACTGAGTTCTTGACACCATTTCTCTAACTGATCTTTGGAGTGAGGGGGTTCATCAGTGACTGTTTGGTTTGAGGATTTTACATCAATCACAGCATCATCTTTTACTTGGTACAATTTAGCAACAGTTGCATATCTAGGTAGTCTGACTTCGTCATCACCATAATTCAATATGCGTACGGGGACTCTCCCCTTTCTTACATCGACTAACCCTCTGGCTGTCAAGAGCGTAGGACTACTGTCGGACATTACAGGTTCTACTACAGCTTGGTAGTCCTGCCCTCTGAGGCCTATGGCTGCTCGACACCAGATTATCATTTCACTTCTGGGTGGTACCACAATTGGAATGGGATCTGTGACCCTTACTCTGCCAATCTCACCATTTGACAAGGTTACCTGTTGTTGATACACCAGAGCTCTGATCTGCTTTTGGATAGCCCTCTTTTCTCTGGGTTTACCGGCTTCAGCACTCTGTTGGAGCAAAAACAACACTTCATCGAGGCATTTGATCATGACATTGGTACCCAATATGACATATGGATCCTTGTGGTTAGGCTTATCCTGGACCACTAAGATACCCTGGTTTTTCAACTGCACCCTCCCCACCTTTACTGTAGCTTCCCACTGTCCCTCTATGGTAACCGGAATACCATTAGTGGCTTCAAGGTTCATCTCGGGATTTGGGGGTTCTAGCTTAACATCTGGCCAGAACTGCTTGTAAAGGGTACTGGGGATGGATGTCACCTGGGATCCAGTGTCTATCAAGGCGGAGATAGCGATGCCATCGATGACGATTGGTAAGTATGGACAGTCTCCCACATACTTGTGTTCCCAGCTGGACGTAGGGCCTGCACAGTCTACTCCTGGGGTTGGCCCTTCTCGCCCAGGGGTCGCTCGTTTAAAGGACGGGATTGCAGGTTGCGTCCTCCTAAGTCGTTCTGCTGACTGTTGCGGCGTCTGTCAGGACTGCGGCGGTCTGCAGGTTTTCCTCGCGACGGCTGTGCCTTTCTCCTCATCCAGGGGACGTCATCCGGGCTGTCGGCGAGTTGAATCTTGTCCGATGGCCTTGCATCTGTCTTGGGTCTTCTCCCAGCTTGTAGCTTGGCCACGTCCTTCATCAGCTGCTCGACATTAGCACACAGTTGATCAAACCGGTCAGGTGTTACAGTCTGTGCACTGGACTGAATCGCAGGGATTGGAGATGCTGCTGCCGGCACGGAAGGGGTGTCAGCGTACTGCTGCTGCTGCGGTGAAGCGGGATCAGGTACTTCAGCGAGTCGCTGTCCCCAAACTGTTAAGTCTCTCAAGGTATCAAACTCCGCGCCTGGATTTTGTATGGACCACCAGCTTGCTTGCTTTCTATCCTCAGATAGTTTAAGGCCCACAATAAATTGTCCAATTAACGCTTTGTTCTCATCTCGAGCACTATCAGGATCGACTTGTTTTAACAGTCTGTATGCTTCTTGCAAGCGCAATGAATAATCAAGGACAGTTTCTTGTGCCCCTTGATTACAACGATAGAATGACAGTCTTAATCCAGCTTCGGTATGGCACTCAAAGACCCGGGTTAATCTAGCGAATATCTGCTCCACAGATTCCTGAACTTCTACAGGCCAGCTGCGGCTCTGCAGTTCGGCTGCACCGGTTAATTGTCCCATAATAACTGAAGCTCTTTGCTTACCGGTCACCGGGTACATGTCCAGGGCTTGGCATATCTTCCTCTGGAAGTTTTCCAAGGTGCTGGGTACACCGCTGTACTTGGGTAACCAGGTCGCACTAGGAACGTAGGGTAGAGACATCGGCATAATCGGAGCGGGTTGTGGTAGCATACCGCCGACTTGTTGCTGTCCATCAAGAGGTATATTTTGAGGTGCCGCTTGGTCTAGCGGGGGCACCGCGTGATCGGGAGCCGGGTTACTCATGGTCGCTCCCCCTTAGTTAAGCGTAGCCTTTCCCTCGGTTGCAAACGGAAGTGTCGGCCTCGCGGTGAGGAGTGAGGCACCACGGGAGTTTCCGGTTCCTGCTGCGTACAGGGGAAGTCGTCGGAGCGTGGGGGCGGGGCCAATCTTCGCGCCCTTTGCACAGTCACGCCCCTTCTCTTCCCGCCTTTCCGCGTAGCAATGGCGGACCAAATGTACAGTTCGATATTTACAGTCAATAAATAGCACACAATACCCGTGATAACGGGCCTGCTCGGATCCTGTTCGTGACGCCAAATTCTGACTCACCGTAGCCGGGGGGTACACGTAGCGGGCGTTGTTTCTCCTCCAGTCACGGAACCGCGCCTGCGGTGGTGTAGGCCCGGTGGTCCAGATCAATAGGGGAATGGCGGAACAGTGGGGGTGATTTGTCTTCGTGACGCCACCTGCGGGTGTTCTGGTAACTTTACCAGCGCTGTTCAGGTCTCCGGGGGATGTTATACAGCGAGATGGAACGCTCCCCACAGGATGAGCGGGAATCCCCGGAGCCGGGAGCTGCGCAAGATGTTGTGAGGCAGCTGCGGGACGCTGCGCTGAATCCAGGAGTAACGTACAACCACACAAAGTCTCTTTTCGGTACCTTTACTGGATGGTAGTCAGGTACACTCGGACCGGGATAGTGAAGTTGGCACTTATGGAGTTTCACAGCAAGCAGTGTTAGGCTTCCTTTCTCTACTTCTGGTGCTAAGGTCGGGTGGACGTGGAATCCAGCCAGACCGGGCAGTTTGTTCAATGGAACTTGCTTCACCTGGTTAACAGCACTGAGGGCACTGTAAAAGGGACTGAGCAGGATCAGTACTCTTCCCTGGGCTCTCGTGGGTAGGTGCATCAGGTGGAACAGGTGGCTAAACCTCCTGTTGGATGTGCTGGTTCTCTGTGAGGGCTTTGTAGCTTCCACAGCTTCGGTTCCAGTAACCGGATGGTTTGGAAAGAGTTGGATTAACTCTGTATTCCTGAGAGGTGATCTCCTTCCTCCTATTATCCCAATTGCAGGGATCTCCACTCGCTAACAGGCTAGCAGGGCCTAGTGTGTTCCTCATAGGGTGGAGGTTTCACACAGGCAGGCAGCTCTTGTAGCGTCTACCACACTCTGAAGTAGTGATGTGTCGTTCGCGAACGATCCGACACATTGAGCCGGCTCTTTCATGTGACTGATAAGAGCCGACTCTTCACAGTGAACGAGCCAGAGAGCCGTGTTTTTTTTCCCCTCTGCTGGCAGCTTTATTAAGCCTGACTGTGACTGGGAGGAGCAGCCAGGAGATAAGTGAGCTAACACTGGAAGTGTAAACAAAGTTTCCAACACATGGCTGAAGCCCCTTCCCCAATTAAAGCTATACACACATTGTTTCTTCCTCAGGGCAGTGGGCACAAGACCACCAGCATGTTTATGGGTTAAGTTTCCCTGACTTTATCTGGCATATGGGATGTGTAGGAGGACTCAGCTTGTTTATTATCATTGATCATCTTCTCAGTCTTTAGTCAGGAGGAAACTACAGGGGGAGAATAGAGCTGTTGTTGGGTAAGTAATAGGATTTTAGGCAAAACGTGGAGAGATATAGGTGCAGCTTCAATAATTGTATATAGAGGCAGTGTAATAGGAAGTCAGCACATAGTGCCCAGTGTAGTGGCCTACTGACATCCAGGACTGGTGTTTAACCCCTTAAGTTTTTTTTTCTGGTATAAAAAAAAGAGAAAATCTTTAACAAAATGTTCTGTCTCCATCTCTTCAATGTTTAGTG
Organism: Allobates femoralis; assembly: GCA_033576535.1. Classification (NCBI taxonomy): domain Eukaryota; kingdom Metazoa; phylum Chordata; class Amphibia; order Anura; family Aromobatidae; genus Allobates; species Allobates femoralis. The sequence continues at coordinate 49,301 of JARQOC010000053.1, read as the reverse complement.
GAAGGCGCTGTGTGTGTGTTTGTGTATATATCGTGTGTGTATATATCATGTGTGTGTATATATCATGTGTGTGTGTGTTTTGTGTATATATCGTGTGTGTGTATATATCGTGTGTGTGTATATATCGTGTGTGTGTATATATCGTGTGTTTGTGTATATATCGTGTGTGTGTATATATCGTGTGTGTGTGTATATATCATGTGTGTGTATATATCATGTGTGTGTATATATCATGTGTGTGTATATATCATGTGTGTGTATATATCATGTGTGTGTGTGTTTGTGTATATATCGTGTGTTTGTGTATATATCGTGTGTTTGTGTATATATCGTGTGTGTGTATATATCGTGTGTGTGTATATATCGTGTGTGTGTGTGTATATATCGTGTGTGTGTGTATATATCGTGTGTGTGTGTATATATCGTGTGTGTGTGTATATATCGTGTGTGTGTGTATATATCGTGTGTGTGTATATATCGTGTGTTTGTGTATATATCGTGTGTGTGTATATATCGTGTGTGTGTGTATATATCATGTGTGTGTATATATCATGTGTGTGTATATATCATGTGTGTGTATATATCATGTGTGTGTATATATCATGTGTGTGTGTGTTTGTGTATATATCGTGTGTTTGTGTATATATCGTGTGTTTGTGTATATATCGTGTGTGTGTATATATCGTGTGTGTGTATATATCGTGTGTGTGTATATATCGTGTGTGTGTGTATATATCGTGTGTGTGTGTATATATCGTGTGTGTGTGTATATATCGTGTGTGTGTGTATATATCGTGTGTGTGTGTATATATCGTGTGTGTGTGTATATATCGTGTGTGTGTGTATATATCGTGTGTGTGTGTATATCGTGTGTGTGTGTATATATCGTGTGTGTGTATATATCGTGTGTGTGTGTATATATCGTGTGTGTGTATATATCGTGTGTGTGTATATATCGTGTGTGTGTATATATCGTGTGTGGTGTGTTATATATCGTGTGTGTGTGTATATATCGTGTGTGTGTGTATATATCGTGTGTGTGTATATATCGTGTGTGTGTGTGTGTATATATCGTGTGTGTATATATTGTGTGTGTGTATATATCGCGTGTGTGTATATATCGTGTGTGTGTATTTATCGTGTGTGTGTATATATCGTGTGTGTGTGTGTTATCGTGTGTGTGTGTGTATTTATCATGTGTGTATATATCGTGTGTGTGTGTGTGTATATATCATGTGTGTGTGTGTGTATATATCATGTGTGTGTGTGTGTATATATCGTGTGTGTGTGTGTATATATATCGTGTGTGTGTGTGTATATATCATGTGTGTATATATATTGTGTGTGTATATATCGTGTGTGTGTATATATCATGTGTGTGTATATCTCGTGTGTGTGTGTGTATTTATCGTGTGTGTATATATCGTGTGTGTGTGTGTATATATATCATGTGTGTATATATCATGTGTGTGTGTGTATATCATGTGTGTGTGTATTTATCATGTGTGTGTGTATTTATCATGTGTGTGTATATATCGTGTGTGTGTATATATCGTGTGTGTGTATATATCGTGTGTGTGTATATATCGTGTGTGTATATATCATGTGTGTGTGTGTATATCATGTGTGTGTGTGTATATCATGTGTGTGTGGTATATCATGTGTGTGTGTATTTATCATGTGTGTGTGTATTTATCATGTGTGTGTGTATTTATCATGTGTGTGTGTATTTATCATGTGTGTGTATATATATCGTGTGTGTATATATCATGTGTGTGTGTGTGTATATCATGTGTGTGTATATATATCGTGTGTGTATATCTTGTGTGTGTGTGTACAGTATGTGTGTACAATGTGTATGTATATGTACACACATACTGTACACAATGTGTGTATGTATGTGTGTACAATGTGTGTAGTATGTACAGTGTATGTTGCACATACAGTGACATAGCACAGTAATTGCAACCTTTATATTTAAGAATTAGGACTGACACATATCAGAGCATTTACTAATAAGGACATGTACAAGAAACACCACATATTAGAAAGCAATAAAAGTTGAGAATACAAATGAGGAGCGAGGGCAGAAGAGCTGACAATCTGAGGAAACAATAATGCTAATAACAGTCTTTATTGCTTCACTAGATACATACAGAGGTGTAGAATAAGGTTCTCACTGTACAGGGGAGGTTCTGTATTCATGACAGGTTGTAGCAGAGGATTATTGTAAAAAAGAGCCGTTTTTTGAGCCGAAAGAGCCGGCTCTTTTTAGTGAACTGAGCCGAAAGAGCCGGCTCATCAAAAAGAGCCGGACTGCCCATCACTACTCTGAAGTTTCTCCCTCCAAGACTCTTTTTATAGGGGGAACTGGCTCAAGTGACCAGTGGTAGCTCCCCCTAGAGGCTCGGGGTGAAACCAGGTGTTCTAAGTGTTGTTTGTGTTGTGGTTTTGCTGTGCTGTTACTTACTCCATTTGTACCTAAGGATTTCTGTGGTGCCCAACAGGTGCCAGGGTGCCACATCCTGACTGCAGCCCATACTGTCTAGCAGCTTCACTAATGCACACGCTAGAGAGTACAGGCTAATTGCAGGTCCTGACTGCAGCCTATACAGTAGAGAATACAAGCTCCTTCCAGGTCCTGACTGAAGCCTATACAGTCTAGCTGGTTCACTACTGAAGACACTACAGAATACAGGCTCCTTGCAGGTGTATACTAGTGGCTACATCAGAATGTATGGTCTCCTTCCAGGTCCTTACTGCAGGCCATACAGTCTCTAGCTGGTTCACCACTTAAGACACTACACAGTGGGGCTGCTTCCTGGTACATATTAGTGACTACATCTGGATGTATGAGCTCCTTCCAGGCAGGACGTAACGATCGGGCTCATAAGGGTCATGACCAGGCCCGCCGACCCCTGACCCCAGCGCCTGCTTCACATGGATGTGTGTCCCCGTGGATGTATATCTCTGTCACTGCACGGCAGTCTGCCCTGGCCAGTCCCAAGGCAGTCCTATGGCCGCCGGAGGACTGGCACTTCACCTTTAATTGCGTCTGGAAAACATAGTCGTTCCGCGGCCCAGTGTGCAGCACCGTGATGAGGTCATCACACTGCAGCATGCGGGAATGGCAAGCGTGCACTCCATGGAGAAGCTGGAGAATCTACCCTATTTCCCCGAAATTAAGACATACCCTGAAAATAATACATACTAAGGGAGTTTTCATAGCTGCTAAATAAAAGTATCAATATGGCCACGGTATGAGAGGCACGTGTGCCACAGGGCTCCTACCATCCTACCACTGAGGCATACATAGCTGTGCCCCTTTTCCTTTGGGTAGTTCATGAGGCCACTGAAGACCACTCTGCAGGTACCGTCCCCCCCTCCCATCTTAAGGCCGCCAGCCTACATCTATCCCTGACAGAAGCCCATCCACCAACCTCCGGGCCGAGAAGTCACTGGACCCCCCTGGCGAGCACCGCCCGAACCTGCCGAACCCCTTCCCAGCCGCAACTGTGATGGCCGCAAGCGGGTCCCCCGCTTCCAGTCTGCTCCCCGGCCTGGCTTGGCAGTTCCGTTCATCTTCAGTAATGGCCCGCCTCGGCTGTACCTCTATACTGGCCCGTCCACTTATACTACTACCTCTGCATCCCGGAGCTTCTTAGCTCTGGCCACGACCCCTCCTATCTCCTACATCCCTGTCCCTGCACCAAAGACACAGGCCCAGGGAAGCACCTTACAGTACAAGCCGACAGGCTTGCCACGCACCTGCCCCTGCCGAATGACTGCACCAGCAGCACAACGCCAACAGCCTACACCCTGGCATTGATTCATCACCACCGCTCATCTCTTGCTGCTGCTGACCCCCAGCTGCATCTGATCCCCGGCCACACCTGATCCCCGGCTACATCTGATCCCTGGCTATACCAGACCCCTGGCTGCATCTGATCCCTAGCTGCACCTGACCCCTGGCTGCATCTGATTTCAAGCTGCATCTGATCCCTGGTTGCACCTGATCCCTAGCTGCATCTGACTCCTGGCTGCATCTAATCCCTGACTGCATCAGATCCCTGGCTGCACTTGCGCATGCAGTCCTGACTTTGCACAACTTCATCACCATCACACATCCTGCATTTAATCCCTGGCTACATCAGACCCCTGTCTGCATCTCATCCCGTGCCATACCTCATCCCTATGTGTTATAGACTTGGTCCTGACTTGACACAACTTCATCGCTACCACACATCTCTTCACTGCATCTGATCCCTGGCAGCATCTGCTCCCATGGCTGCTTCTCACCCCTGCTGCACCTCATCACTACGTGCTGCAGTACATAGTTACGTGCTGCAGTACATAGTTACTGTCAACTATGTTTCCTCTTATTTTTACCCTCACCCCTATACTTCTTTTCATACTAACTCCATTTATCCATCCACCCAGTAATGAATACTCTCTCCCTCTATCCTGCCCAGCCACCTCACCTCCTCCACAGAACTATTTCTTCTCATACAACATACAATCCTTTGTCTCCAAACATGCACGTAACCTCTCCTACCCCCACCATCTGACCCTCTCCCTGTTTCTCCTACTTGCTGATGACATATTTCCAAATCCTGGACCCCTCATCACATCTCCAGTTACTTTTAACCGATACCCACACTCCAACTCTAAACTCCGCAACCTTAATAACCTTATACCCATTCGACCAGCCCCAGCTCCCCCAATCCCTCTACCTGGATCACTATGGAACACTCGCTCCATCTGCAACAAACTCTCTTACATCCACAACCTCTTCACCACTAACAATCTCTCATTCATTGGCATAACTGAAACCTGGCTCACCCCGATGCAGCCTCCTCAGCTGCACTTTCCTATAGTGGACTCAGTCTCTCTCATACCCCCCGCCCTAGCAACAAGCATGGAGGGATGGGCTTACTTCTGTCTGACAATTGGTCCTGTACCCCAATCCCACTGCCACTCTCTGCTATTCTCCCCTCTTTCAAGGTACACTCTGTCGTATCTACTCCCCCTGCAAACTTCAGTTAGCTGTTATCTACCACCCCCCCAGGATCATTCTCCACTTTTCTTGACCACTTCACCACCTGGCTACTCCACTTCCTCTCTGCAGACATCCCCACTACCATCATGGGTGACTTCAACATCCCTATTGACACTCCCCACCCTGCTGCCTCTAAACTTCTATCACTCACTGCATCCTTTTTGGCTCTCTCAATGGTCCTCCTCTGCCACTCATAAAGATGGCCACACACTCAACCTCATATTCCCCCGCCTATGTTCCTTCACTAACCTCTCCAACCCACCCCTCTACCTGTCCGACCTCAATCTACTGACTTTCTCTTCCCTCTCCTTTCCTAACACACTACCCCCCTCCACAAACCCACTCATCCTTGAAGAAATCTCAACCATATTGATCTACACTCATTCTCAAGAAGGTGAATATTCATTAGCTTAATTACCCATCATTTTTCTCACCATAAGGCCGGTTTCACATCACGATTTCTGGCTGTCCGTGGGGATCCGTGTTTTGACAGGATCCCTGCAATCGGATGGCAAATAGCCATCCGTTTCCAATTTGATGCAGGATGCATGTGGATCCTGTTCTCCCTGCATCTTCTCTATCTGTCCCTCTTTTATGCCTGCTCCCCCCTGTCATCACCCCTATCCTCTCCCCTCCGGTATCTAAAAAATAAATCCTCCCAGAGGATACATTACCTTCCGCCGGCTCCATGCGACAGTCACTAATGTATCCTTTGGGAGGATTTTTTTATTTTTTAGATACCGGAGGGAAGAGGACAGGGAGTAAGACAGGGGGGAGAGGATAGGGGGGAGCAGAGATAGAAGAGGGACAGACAGGGAGCGACACAGGGACAGGCAGGGTTATGTACTGGGCACTGCCTCTGGGCAGGCTCAGTACATAAATCACGGAGCCGACATCGGATCCGATGTCCATAGGCTCCCATTGTGTAGCCCTATGGGCCATCACGGATCTGTCACGGATCCGTGGTGTCTGATTTTAGTCACGGACACCAAAATCGCAGCAGGTTGTGATTTTGGCTCCGTGAATAAATCGGAAGGCTGCTTAAATCGGATGGCAAAAAGGACACATCCGAGCACAATCCGAGCCCATAGACCTACATGGGAGCACAAATCGCATCTGTTTTGAAACTGTTACACTCTGACGCCTCAAAATCGTGATGTAAAACCAGCCTTAGATAACATTTTGCATCAGTTCACATGTATTCAGTGCTCTAAGCTAAGCACGTCCTATATATCTGAAACACACGGTTCATATGAAACTTAAGGTGGATCCATTTACTAATGAGGCGACAGCTTTGCTCCAGACTCAAACCTGTGGTCAACTGCTCTTTTGTGCTTAAAAATAGGGACACTGTGGGATCACAAGCCAGACACTATTCAGACAGAATCCCTTATGGAAAATGCCCTTTAATGAGGCAGAGGGAGACACTGGACAAAGCATTTCAAATGTTTACACATAATCCGTGGTGTAAGTGATCAGCGTTTAGCACAAGATAAGTGTGAGCCGAGCCTAATGGCCACTTTACACGTCCCAACATCGGTCCGATATTGAATACAACGCCGCGGGAGTGTGCTTTTTCTGGGCAGAATTCCAAGATCGCATAGGAGATGTTACACAGCGCGATATCGGCAGGCAACGCCACTGCAATGTGTACGCCCCCTTGTACAGCCGACCCAGGAACGACCATTTAACATGGGAGAGAATAGGAGAAGTTGTACTCCACATCGTTGTTGGGCATTTACACAGCACGATCCAGCCACATCGTCCATCCAGTATCGGGCCGTTGGAGACCAGGCTCATTTTTTCCCCGATATCGTTTTGGCATCGTTCGTGCATCGTATTGGACATTTACACCATACAACGTACGAACGATATCGGGGCCAACGCACAAACCACGTGACATTTTATCGGAGTTGGACGCCGATATCGGGACGTGTAAAGTGGCCATTAGTAAGATCTTTAGGAGGAAAAATAAATCGACAGCAGGTCAAGAATTGCTTTTATTTAATTTATACTGTGCGGTATAGGTGATTACACGGCTTTATTCTTGGATCGGTGCAATCACTGTGCGGTATAGGTGATTACACGGCTTTATTCTTGAATCGGTGCAATCACAGCAATACCAGATTTAGATCTTATTTTTATGTTTGGCTGCTATTACACAAACGAAGAAACGCTGTGTCTTTGATTTGGTTCACATTTTGCATTGCCTTATATTGAGAGCTCGGCTTTTTCTGTAAATGTGCCAAAATAGTCATGTAAGGGCTTTATTATGTGCGTGACGAGTTGTATTGATAATATTTTCGGCCACACATTTTTTTTAATTACTTTCTGATTTTTAATAAGCACGTCACCCTCTCCCTCCGTTTGATTCACATACTCTTCACCCACCTCCTCCTTCCTGTTTGTTTCACATATATCGCCCCCACACTCCCTACCCTCTCTCCTTTTCAGTGATTACATTACAGAAAAGGGAGGGGGGTGGGGTGGGGGGAAACAGTGTCTTCAGCTACTGTATGGAGGGCTTTACACCATCCTTATGTCACCTCTGCAGGCACGGTCAACTGACCTGATCACGTTGCTGAGGTCTCCCTGACCTGGACTGCCGGTAAAAGTGTGCTGCTTCCAATGTACAGAGTATGCAAATTGAGTCTGTGGAGCCTCGATTAGGAGTCTCAACACAGGACTAGCCAGATCTTCCTCTAGTGAAGGACCTAGCCATGATAAAGGGCCACTTAATATGGTGGTTGAGTCAATATCCAGCTCATTACAAGCTTAAAGATATGACCAGGAAATACCAAGGCCAGGTATCCGTCCACAGATAGCTGTTTCGGGGTGTTGCCCCTCATCAGTGTGGAGTAGGATTCTGGCTAGGTGGGAGCAATGCCTAGTAGACCAACAAATTGCTCCCACCTAGCCAGAATCCTACTCCACACTGATGAGGGGCAACACCCCGAAACAGCTGTCTGTGGATGGATACCTGGCCTTGATATTCCCTGGTCATATCTTTAAGCTTGTAATGAGCTGGATATTGACTCAAAGGGCCACTTAATATGGTGGTTATCATGGCTAGGTCCTTCACTAGAGGAAGATCTGGCTAGTCCTGTCTTGAGACTCCTAATCGAGGCTCCACAGACTCAATTTGCATATTCAAAATTCCCAGGGGGCAATGGGCCTAGGAATTCACTGTGTTGAGCGCTTTAGCCAGCTGCCCGCAGTGTTTTCTTGAACTGGTCTCCCTGAGATCAATGTCTTGACACTTGTAAAACTGATTGCAGGAAACCAGCATGTGGCAGTTTCTCTGACCCACTGGCAGCTGACGACGTGTCAGAGAATAGCTGGCTCCTACTATGGGGGGGAAGGCAACATATGCAGCCGGCAGGAAGATATCTCGGGCTATGCATCAAAAGGCCCAACGGTGCCCCCCTGCCTGCAGTGCCCAGGGCAGATGTCCCACCAGTGCCCCCCCCCTAGATACGCCACCGATTATAGAAATGAAAATTCTGCCCATTGCTCTCAAAACAGTTTTATTATATCAAATATATAAAATAATTGTAACAAAAAGGAGAAAGTTATACATATTTTTATACAAATATAGAACAATGAAATTTAGAAATCAATATATAAACAAGTGACGTCTGAGATAAGTTACAATGAAAGCAAAATCCTTTTGGACCCAAGTTCCCTGCGCTTCAGTTGAAATATCTGATTTCTGTATATATGATAACATTTATCGTTTAATACATTGGAGAAGACACGAGCGCAGGTATATCTTCTGCAACTCGCGGACATGCAATCTTGTAGCCATGAGATATGGCGGCAACAGGAAGGTAGTATCCATTTGAGCCGTCCAGATAACACCAGAGGTCCAATGTCCCCAGAGAAGAATATGTGAAATGACCAGAGCCCAGGAGGTGCCTGTGAGGAAACCAGCAAGGTGACCTGGTGGCTGCAAAAAATTAAAATCGGAGAAAGGGGAGGGAGCGAATGCGAGAAAGATGGAAATATAAGGAGGAGGAGGGTGGAGAAAGGCGGAGGAGGATGGGGTGGAAAAAGGCGGAAAAGGCAGGAGGGAGCGGAGAAGGGCGGAAAAGGCAGGAGGGGGCGGAGAAGGGCGGAAAAGGCAGGAGGGGGCGGAGAAGGGCGGAAAAGGCAGGAGGGAGCGGAGAAGGGCGGAAAAGGCAGGAGGGGGCGGAGAAGGGCGGAAAAGGCAGGAGGGGCGGAGAAGGGCGGAAAAGGCAGAGGAGCGGGAGGCGGAAGGAGAGGAGCGGAAAAAGGCAGGAGGGAGCGGAGAAGGGCGGAAAAGGCAGGAGGGAGCGGAGAAGGGCGGAAAAGGCAGGAGGGAGCGGAGAAGGGCGGAAAAGGCAGGAGGGAGCGGAGAAGGGCGGAAAAGGCAGGAGGGAGCGGAGGAGGGCGGAAAAGGCAGGAGGGAGCGGAGGAGGGCGGAAAAGGCAGGAGGGAGCGGAGGAGGGCGGAAAAGGCAGGAGGGAGCGGAGGAGGGCGGAAAAGGCAGGAGGGAGCGGAGGAGGGAGCGGAGAAGGCAGGAGGGAGCGGAGGAGGGGAGCGGAGAAGGGCGGAAAAGGAGGAGGGAGCGGAGGAGGGAGCGGAGAAGGGCGGAAAAGGAGGAGGGAGCGGAGAAGGGCGGAAAAGGAGGAGGGAGCGGAGAAGGGCGGAAAGGAGGAGGGAGCGGAGAAGGGCGGAAAAGGAGGAGGGAGCGGAGAAGGGCGGAAAAGGAGGAGGGAGCGGAGAAGGGCGGAAAAGGAGGAGGGAGCGGAGAAGGGCGGAAAAGGAGGAGGGGGAGAAGGCGGAAAAGGAGGAGGAGGAGGGGTGAGAAGGGGAAAAGGAGGAGCGGAGGGGGGAGAAGGCGGAAAAGGAGGAGGAGGAGGGGGGAGAAGGCGGAAAAGGAGGAGGAGGGGGGAGAAGGCGGAAAAAGGAGGAGGAGGAGGGGGGAGAAGGCGGAAAAGGAGGAGGAGGGGGGAGAAGGCGGAAAAGGAGGAGGAGGAGAAGGCGGAAAAGGAGGAGGAGGAGAGGGGAGAAGGCGGAAAAGGAGGAGAAGGAGAGGGGTGAAGGCGGAAAAGGAGGAGGGGGAGAAGGCGGAAAAGGAGGAGGAGGAGGGGGGAGAAGGCGGAAAAGGAGGAGGAGAGGGGAGAAGGCGGAAAAGGAGGAGGAGGAGAGGGGAGAAGGCGGAAAAGGAGGAGGGGGAGAAGGCGGAAAAGGAGGAGGAGGAGAGGGGAGAAGGCGGAAAAGGAGGAGGGGGAGAAGGCGGAAGAGGAGGAGGAGGGGGGGGGAGAAGGCGGAAAAGGAGGAGGAGGGGAGAAAGCTTGCCCAAAAGAAAATAAAAGGGCGAGAGACCCCAAGACAGCAAACCCTAGCAAGCTAAGAGATAGAGAGAGGGAGGGTTGTTTGCAGTGATTATACTCATCTGACATTATCAGGCTCCACAGTGTCACCTCTTCAACGGCCTCAGATGGATTGTAGAGACGAGCAGTGATGAAATGTTCTCCACAGTGACCCTGCTGTAGATGGGGGAAATCCACAATACCTAGAACAGAAAAAAAATAATAAATCATGCAGAAACACTTGATACAAGTTGTGCCTGACTCCTATAGAAACAAGGCTAAAATTGATCCACAGAGTCCGAGGACAGAACACGGCCCGAAAAGTGGAGCCAACTTTTTTTATGTAGTTTCAAACTTCCTGGTGGCCGAGCAGAAACACCGAGTCCTGCGTCCCCCAATACTATTAATAAGAAAAAAAGTTTTAAAGGGAACCTGTCACCACGCAGGGCCTATTAAACTAAAAGCCACCTCCATCAGCGCCTATGCTGCATTTAGTGAAGGAGTGAATGTGGCTCTTGGCCCCCTTCCCACCCGGACACCACAATAATCAATTTATGAGAAATTATTTTAGGTCCGGGAGGTATACTCCCCTCCCAGGACCTAAACACCTCGCTGCTGTTACCCCACCTCCGGGACCCTCCTACTCTGTTCCTTGCGAGTGGTGCAGATCTCTCAGCTCTTGGGCATCTTCGTGAGCTCTGCCTGGAAGCTGAGGTCAGATGGTATCACGTAGGCACCAGATCCCGCCCAGAGTGCTCTTATGCTGTACTAGATGTTGGCCCGATTCTAACGCATCGTGTATTCTAGACTATGTATGTAGTTTATTTATGAAGATTTAAGAATAATGCAAAGGGAAGCTGGGTTTAAATCCTGCGCCAATATCGCTGATTGCTGGCAAGGGAACCGGCCGGGCGCAACGAATCAGCAAAGCGTGGTTGAAATGCCGCGCCAATTTGCGGGCAAACTGTCCCTGTTGCTGATTGATTGGTCAGGCCAGCCGCCTGCGACCAGCAACGCAGGATTTGCGTTACAGACAAAAGTAGACAATTATATAGTAGATACCTACAGCAGTATCGGTGTGCAACGGTGCCAGTGAGCAGTGGTGCCAGAGTCCAGGAGGGGACACCGGGCGGGTGCGGTCAGGAGAGGGCCAGGGCACAGCGGGCAGGAGGGGGCCGGGTGCAGGCAGTAGGGGGCCAGGAAAGAGCGGGCGGGTGCAGGCAGGAGGGGGCCGGGGAAGAGCGGACGGGTGCAGGCAGGAGGGGGCTCGGGGACAGCGGCTTGGTGCGGGCAGGAGGGGGCCGGGGAACAGCGGCTCGGTGAGGGCAAGAGGGGGCCCCTCCTGCCCACACCCGGCCGCTGTTCCACGGTTCACTCCTGCCCGCAGCAGAGTGCTTAGCAGAGTATACAGGGGTCAGTGGTTAGCAGAGTGCGCAGTGGCTCAGTGGTTAGCAGAGTGCACGGTGGCTCACTGGTCAGTGCAGCAGCGCGGTGGGCAGGATGAGGGGAGCCGGGGGGGAAGATGCAGGATGGGGGGGTGTGTACGCAGGATGGAGAGGGGGGACGCAGGATGGGGGTGGGGGAGACGCAGGATGGGGGGGGAGGGAGACGCAGGATGAGGGGGGGAGGGAGACGCAGGATGGGGGGGGAGGGAGACGCAGGATGGGGGGGGAGGGAGACGCAGGATAGGGGGGGAGGGAGACGCAGGATGGGGGGGGAGGAGTCGCAGGATGGGGGGGCAGGAGACGCAGGATGGGGGGGGAGGAGACGCAGGATGGGGGGGAGGAGACGCAGGATGGGGGGGGAGGAGACGCAGGATGGGGGGGAGGAGACGCAGGATGGGGGGGAGGAGACGCAGGATGGGGGGGGGAGGAGACGCAGGATGGGGGGGAGGAGACGCCAGGATGGGGGGGGGAGACGCAGGATGGGGGGAGGAGACGCGGGGGGGGGGGGGGGGGGAGACGCAGGATGGGGTGAGCCGGGGGGGGGAGAGGGGGGAGAGCCTCAGGATGGGGAGGGGGGGTGCCAGGGGGCGCAGGATGGGGGGAGCCGGGGTGGGAGCCGCAGGATGGGGGGGAGCCGGGGGACGCAGGATGGGGAAGCTGGACGGAGCCGGGAGGGTTTTTGCAGGATGTAGGCGCTCCTCCTGCCCCCCTCTCTCCCCGTGGCCCCCCTCCCTCTGCTGCCCTTACTCCCCCGCTCCTCAATGGTGATAACAATAAAAAAAGCCCATAAGGATACTTACCCTCCGCAGCCGCGCTCCATCTGTCTTCTAAGTATCCTTATCGGCTTTTTTTTATTTTTATCATCATTGAGGAGCAGGGGGGGGGGGGGAGGGGGCCGCGGGGGGCAGGAAGAGCGGATCGGGGCCGGAGGAGGGTCCGCCGATGGCGAGAGTGAGGCAGTATTAGCCCCGCTCTCGCTAACGGTCGGCCATCTTGCTTAGGGATACAGTCGGCTTCCGTCAGAATGTGATGTCATTTCGATGACATACTGACGGAAGCTGGCTTAGGGTTTTATTAGAATAGATACACACTGCATGGCTGGGAATCTGGCAAGGAGGGAACAGGCGCAGTCACGCTGTTTCCGCAGGCGCCAGATTCGAACCATGTGAGATGCCCGAGAGCTGAGAGATCTGCGCAGGTGCCGAGGCCGCTTTTGAGGAACAAAGTAGGAGGTCCCTGGGGAGTAGGGGATAAGAGCCACCTTCACAAATGGCTCTTTTGGTATAATAGGCCCCATGCGAGCATCATGCCCCTCTACCCACGCAGATCCTATCAAGCAGCACCCCCATGCGAGCATCATGCCCCTCTACCCACGCAGATCCTATCAAGCAGCACCCCCATGCAAGCATCATGCCCCCCTACCCACGCAGATCAGCCCCATGCAAGCATCATGGCCCCCTACCCACGCAGATCCCCATGCGAGCATCATGCCCTTCTACCCAAGCAGATCCCCTTCAAGCAGCATCTCCATGCGAGCATCATGTCCTTCTACCCACGCAGATCCCCATCAAGCAGCAGACCCATGCGAGCATCATGCCCCCCTACCCACGCAGATCCCATCAAGCAGCAGCCCCATGCAAGCATCATGCCCCCTACCCACGTAGATTCCCCATCAAGCAGAAGCCCCATGCAAGCATTATGCTCCTCTAACCACTCAGATCCCCATGGAGCAAGCAGCAGCCCCATGCAAGCATCATGCCACCTTACCCACGCAGATCCCTATCAAGCAGCAGCCCCATGCAAGTAAATGCAAAGAACTTGCCCACCTACCCATGCAAATCCCTAGCAAGCAGCATCCCAATGTAAGCATCATGCCCCCCACAGACCCCCAGCAAGCAGTCGCATGTAAGCATTATGTTCCCCTAGCCACTTAGATCCCTGAGAAGCAGTCCCATGTAAACAGACCCCCAGCAAGCAGTCCCATGTAAGCATTATGTTCCTCTACCCACTGAGATCCCTGAGAAGCAGTCCCATGTAAACAGACCCCCAGCAAGCAGTCCCATGTAAGCATTATGTTCCTCTACCCACTGAGATCCCTGAGAAGCAGTCCCATGTAAACAGACCTCCAAGCAAGCAGCCCCCCCCACAAACCCCCAGCAAGCAGTCCCATGTCAGCATTGTTCCTCTACCTACTTAGATCCCTGAGAAGCAGTCCCATGTAAACAGACCCCCAGCAAGCGGTCCCATGTAAGCATTATGTTCCTCTACCCACTGAGATCCCTGAGCAGTCCCATGTAAACAGACCCCCCAGTAAGCAAGCAGTCCTATTTAAGCATTACTCTTTCTTACCTACTCAGATCCCTGAGAAGCAGTTTACACATACAATCAGATTATCCGCCCCAGCCTCACAGAAGCCCGCCATAAAATCAACACTGCAGCACGAAGCACGAGGGTAACAGCCTCACAGAAGCCCGCCATAATCCACACTGCCCGAGGGAAAGGGAGAAGCAGGAGGGAAAAGGATGGCACGCCCCTGAAATGAGGCCCCGCCTCTTCTAATGACGTCACACCTGCAAGCAGCCTGTATTCTCTAGCATCTACCATATGGGGTATGTGCTGATCATGTGACCCCCCCCGACTCCTCCTTTTTCTGTGACATCACAGGTCCTGTAGGCACAGAGCGGCCATATATGGGGTGTGTGCTGATCATGTGATTCCTAACTCCTCCTTTTCCTATGACATCATCACAGGTCCTGTAGGCACAGAGACTAGTGGATCGCCGCAGACTTAATTCTTGAATGCGCATGCGCAACATGCACGCGCGGGACGCGGGCACTCGCCGCCGCGCGAGCTCGCGCGCACCTGGCGCATGCGCAGTAGATACGGCTTGTCAATTCAAGTTCACGCGAGTTCACGTGGTGCCAGCTCGCGCGCACCTGGCGCATGCGCAGTAGATACGGCTTCTGTCAATTCAAGTTCACGCGGTGCCGACACAGCGCGCCGCCAACCTCCTTCTCCCGCCTTCTCGTAACTTCTCGTTTTCCCGGTATTAACCCTTTGCTCCCGGGTGCTCCCGGGGGGTGGGGGGTCTTGTAACAGAGGACGCAGAGGACAGGGGGCAGAGGACAGGGGGCAGAGGACGCAGAGGACAGGGGGCAGAGGAGAGGACGCAGAGGAGAGGACGCAGAGGAGAGGGGGCAGAGGAGAGGGGGCAGAGGACGCAGAGGAGAGGACGCAGAGGAGAGGGGGCAGAGGACGCAGAGGACAGGGGGCAGAGGACGCAGAGGACAGGGGGCAGAGGACGCAGAGGACAGGGGGCAGAGGACACAGAGGGGGCAGAGGACAGGGGGCAGAGGACGCAGAGGACAGGGGGCAGAGGACAGGGGGCAGAGGACGCAGGGGGCAGAGGACGCAGAGGACAGGGGGCAGAGGACGCAGGGGGCAGAGGACACAGAGGACAGGGGGCAGAGGACAGGGGGCAGAGGACACAGGGGGCAGAGGACAGGGGGCAGAGGAGGCAGAGGACACAGAGGACAGGGGGCAGAGGACACAGAGGACAGGGGGCAGAGGACACAGAGGACAGGGGACAGAGGACAGGGGGCAGAGGACACAGAGGACAGGGGGCAGAGGACACAGGGGGCAGAGGACACGGGGCAGAGGACACAGAGGACAGGGGCAGAGGACAGGGGGCAGAGGACAGTGGGCAGAGGACACAGAGGAGGCAGAGGACACAGAGGACAGGGGACAGAGGACACAGAGGACAGGGGGCAGAGGACACAGAGGACAGTGGGCAGAGGACACAGAGGAGGCAGAGGACACAGGACAGGGGGCAGAGGACACAGAGGACAGGGGGCAGAGGACACAGAGGGGGCAGAGGAGACAGAGGACAGGGGGCAGAGGACACAGAGGACAGGGGGCAGAGGACAGGGGGCAGAGGACAGGGGGCAGAGGATACAGAGGACAGGGGGCAGAGGACACAGAGGACAGGGGGCAGAGGACACAGAGGACAGGGGGCAGAGGACACAGAGGACAGGGGCAGAGGACACAGAGGACAGGGGGCAGAGGACAGGGGGCAGAGGACGCAGAGGACGCAGAGGACAGGGGGCAGAGGACGCAGAGGACAGGGGGCAGAGGACGCAGAGGACAGGGGGCAGAGGACAGGGGGCAGAGGAGAGGACGCAGAGGAGAGGGGGCAGAGGACGCAGAGGACAGGGGGCAGAGGATACAGAGGACAGGGGGCAGAGGACACAGAGGACAGGGGGCAGAGGACACAGAGGACAGGGGGCAGAGGACACAGAGGACAGGGGGCAGAGGACACAGAGGACAGGGGGCAGAGGACGCAGAGGACAGGGGGCAGAGGACGCAGAGGACAGGGGGCAGAGGACAGGGGGCAGAGGACGCAGAGGACAGGGGGCAGAGGAGAGGACGCAGAGGAGAGGACGCAGAGGAGAGGGGGCAGAGGACGCAGAGGACAGGGGGCAGAGGACGCAGAGGACAGGGGGCAGAGGACGCAGAGGACAGGGGGCAGAGGACACAGAGGACAGGGGGCAGAGGACAGGGGGCAGAGGATACAGAGGACAGGGGGCAGAGGATACAGAGGACAGGGGACAGAGGACAGGGGGCAGAGGACACAGAGGACAGGGGGCAGAGGACACAGAGAGGGCAGAGGGGGCACACAGGTTGGAGGGCAGAGCAGCGTGTATGGCTGCAGACTTACCGGTGGCCGGACGTCGGGTGTAGGAGGAGAGGAGGGGCGGGCAGAGCTGCAGGAGAGGAAGTCCCGCCCTCCCTCCTCTCCAGGCACACGGCAGGGAGCACGGGTACCCCCAGGGTGTGTGTGGCCCTCCGAGGTGGCGGGCAATGGGCCCCCCTGCCCCCCCGGTATGTAGGTACTGGCTGGAGGGCAGAGGGTGGAGGGGAGTGGCAGGAGGGCACACGGAACTTCCGAGATCGGAACGTTCCGTGTGTCGGTGACTGTAGCCGGGGGCAGCCTGGCTACAGTGCACTGGATGAGCCTGGGCGACGACCATCACGGAAGTGGGCGTGGCCTCCTCTGGAAGTGGCCTTCGGGTTTTATATAATAGATTATTATAAGATCACCCCTAATCCTTCGTTTTTCTGAGTTAAATAACTCCAAGTTTAATAACCTGTCTTGGTATTGCAGACCTCCCAGTCCTCTAATGACTTTTGTCGCTCTTCTCTGGACCCGCTCTAGTTCAGCTATGTCTTTCTTATACACCGGAGACCAGAATTGTACACAGTATTCTAAGTGTGGTCGCACTAGTGACTTGTATAGAGGTAAAATTATGTTCTCCTCATGAGCATCTATGCCTCTTTTAATGCATCCCATTATTTTATTTGCCTTTGCAGCAGCTGCCTGACACTGGCCACTAAATGTGAGTTTGTCATCTACCCATACACCCAGGTCTTTTTCAGTGACAGTTTTGCCCAGTGTTTTACAATTAAGCACATAATTATACCTTTTGTTTCCTCTGCCCAAGTGCATGACCTTACATTTATCCCCATTAAAGCTCATTTGCAATTTATCAGC
This sequence comes from Allobates femoralis, assembly GCA_033576535.1. NCBI lineage: Eukaryota > Metazoa > Chordata > Amphibia > Anura > Aromobatidae > Allobates > Allobates femoralis. The sequence goes on along the minus strand of JARQOC010000053.1, from coordinate 31,907 downwards.
CCAAGCTTCTAGTTTACATAAATCCTCCTGTAATATAAAATTGTCCTCCTCTGTATTGATTACCCTGCAGAGTTTAGTGTAATCTGCAAATATTGAGATTCTACTCTGTATGCCCCCTACAAGGTCATTAATAAATATATTAAAAAGAAGCGGGCCCAACACTGACCCCTGTGGTACCCCACTGTTAACTGTGACCCATTCTGAGTGTTTTCCATTAATGACCACCCTTTGTTTCCTATCACTAAGCCAGTTCTTAACCCACTTACACATATTTTCCCCTATCCCCATTGCTCTCATTTTATGTATCAACCTTTTGTGTGGCACCGTATCAAAGGCTTTTGAAAAGTCCATATACACCACATCCACTGCATTTCCTTGGTCCAGTCCAGAACTTACTTCTTCATAGAAGTTTATCAGATTAGTTTGACAGGAACGGTCCCTCGTAAAACCATGTTGACATTGGGTCATGAGGTTATTTTTCTTCAGATATTCCAGTATAGCATCTCTTAGAAAACCCTCTAGGATTTTATCCACAGTAGAGGTTAAGCTTACTGGCCTATAATTTCCAAGTTCAGTTTTTGTTCCCTTTTTGAATATTGGCACCACATTTGCTATACGCCAGTCCTGTGGTACAGACCGTTATTATGGAATCTTTAAATATTAAAAATAATGGTTTATCTATGACAGTACTTAATTATACACCACCACACGCCTCCTCCTCCCCTGTATACACCACCACACGCTCCTCCTCCCCAGTCTACACCACCACACGCTCCTCCTCCCCAGTCTACACCACCACACGCTCCTCCTCCCCTGTATACACCACCACACGCTCCTCCTCCCCTGTATACACCACCACACGCTCCCCCTCTCCTGTATACACCATCACACGCTCCTCCTCTCCAGTATACACCACCACACGCTCCTCTCCTGTATACTCCACCACACGCTCCTCCTCTCCTGTATACACCACCACACGCTCCTCCTCTCCTGTATACACCACCACACGCTTCTCCTCTCCTGTATACACCACCACACGCTCCCCCTCTCCTGTATACTCCACCACACGCTCCTCCTCTCCTGTATACACCACCACACGCTCCTCCTCTTCCTCCTCCCGTACTTTCACTTTGTTTGCAGCTTCGTAGTGAAGAGACTAGTGGATCGCCGCAGACTTAATTCTTGAATGCGCATGCGCAACATGCACGCGCGGGACGCGGGCACTCGCCGCCGCGCGAGCTCGCGCGCACCTGGCGCATGCGCAATAGATACGGCTTGTCAATTCAAGTTCACGCGAGTTCACGTGGTGCCAGCTCGCGCGCACCTGGCGCATGCGCAGTAGATACGGCTTCTGTCAATTCAAGTTCACGCGGTGCCGACACAGCGCGCCGCCAACCTCCTTCTCCCGCCTTCTCGTTTTCCCGGTATTAACCCTTTGCTCCCGGGGGTGGGGGGTCTTGTAACACTGCTCCCCGGTATTAACCCTTTGGGGGGGGGGGGGCTTGTAACACTGCTCCCCGGTATTAACCCTTTGGGGGGGGGGCTTGTAACACTGCTCCCCGGTATTAACCCTTTAGAGGGGCTTCTAACGCTGCTCCCCGGTATTAACCCTTTGGGGGGGGGGGGGCTTGTAACACTGCTCCCCGGTATTAACCCTTTAGAGGGGGCTTCTAACGCTGCTCCCCGGTATTAACCCTTTGGGGGGGGGGGCTTGTAACACTGCTCCCCGGTATTAACCCTTTGGGGGGGGGCTTGTAACACTGCTCCCCGGTATTAACCCTTTAGGGGGGCTTCTAACACTGCTCCCGGTATTAACCCTTTAGGGGGGGAGAGGGCGCGGGGGGCTCTGAGGGGGGGAGAGGGTTTATAGATAGATGGGGGGGGTCCCTTATGGCGGGGGCCCGTGTATGGATGGATAGGGGGTCCCTTATGGCGGGGGTCCGTGTATGGATGGATAGGGGGTCCGTTATGGCGGGGGCCCGTGTATGGATGGATAGGAGGTCCCTTATGGTGGGGGTCCGTGTATGGATGGATAGGGGGTCCCTTATGGCGGGGGTCCGTGTATGGATGGATAGGAGGTCCCTTATGGCGGGGGTCCGTGTATGGATGGATAGGGGGTCCGTTATGGCGGGGGCCCGTGTATGGATGGATAGGGGTCCATTACTGCGGAGGGGGCTGTGTATGGATAGATAGGGGTACCTTACTGTGGGGGGGGGGGTGAGTACGGATAGATAGGGGGGTCCCTTATGGTCCCAATGATCTGTGCATCATGACTCTGACGCCATCCGTCCATCATCCATCGGTTAATATTTAATATTGGTTAATATTTTACAACAGTAAATTTATTGTTATGAATTGGCCATTTATGAAGGAGTCGGAGCCGGAGTCGGAACTTGATAAAATCCAGGAGTCGGAGTCGTAACTGTGGCTTACTGACTCCACAGCCCTGGCCTCCAGTGGTGTATACAGCAGCCCCCAGTGGTATATACAGCAGCCCAAGTGGTGTATACAGCAGCCCTCAGTTTTATGTACAGCAGCCCTAGTGGTGTATACAGCAGCCCCAGTGGTGTATACATCAGCCACCAGTGCTATATACAGCAGCCCCCCAGTGGGTTATACAGGCCCCCCCAGTGGTATACAGGCCCCAGCAGTGTGGCATATAGGCCCACCAAGTGCTGTCACACTGCCCCCCAACTATTGTGAGGCCCCCCCCTGCTGCTCATCATACCATCCGGCGTCTTCTGCAGCACCGCGCCGGTCCTCCGTGCTCCCGTCCACGGCTGTATCCGGGTTCCCCGGACGTCGCAGCGCATGACGTCATCGCTACTGCGATGCGCCGGTCACATGACCCCGGATACAGCCGAGGACGGGGAATGGAGGACCGGCAGGGTGCTGCAGAAGACGCCGGATGGTAAGATGAGCAGCAGCGGGGGCCTCACAACAGTTGGGGGGCAGTGTGCCAGCATTTGGGGGGCCTATATACAGATATGCACTGCTTCTCCCTGCCGCAGATTGACAGGGGGAAGCAGTACATATCTAATGAGCAGCCCCACGTAACCAAACGCTCATTCAGCTGCCTCCCCACGCCTCCCCAGCACCCAGACACAGCCCCCACCGTATTGACTCGTGTATAAGCCGAGGGGGGGACTTTTCAGCCCAATTTTTGGCAAGAAAAACTCGGCTTATACACGAGTATATACGGGACACAGGTTAGGGCCAGTTCACACTTGCACCCGGTTCCGTTAGGGGGCGATCCTCAATGGATCTGACTTCCTGATGACCCCGGGCAAGGCTGGCGGGATGCCGGCATTCTGTCAGCCTTTAGCATTGAAGCAAATGGGCGTTTTTTGCTACTCGCAGTCATCCGCTCGCTTCAGTCTTGCCGCTATCCACTACATTGAAGCAAAACGAAAAGTAGAACATGTTCTACTTTTTGTTCAGCTCTAATGGAGCAGATCACGGCAAGACGAAAGTGAGTGGACGGCCGCGATTACCAAAAAGCGCCCGTTCGCTCCAATACTGTTTTACATTTAGTTCTGTTTCAATGTAGCAGATCGCGGCAAAACTGAAGCGAGCAGATGGCCGTGAGTAGCGGAAGCAGTGTGTTCGCTTCAATGATAATGGGTAACAGAATGCTGGCATCCCACCAGCCTCGTCCGGGGTCATCAGGAGGTCAGATCCATTACGGATTGCCTCCTGACGGACCTGGATGCAAGTGTGAACAGGCCCTTAAATGACACGTTTATTTCCTTTGGGTCAACGACATAAAAAAAAAATTATGTCCTATTTGCCATTATACCTCGTTATATACTAGGCCTATTTGGACCCAAATTACTATGCTATTTTTTGCAATGACTTGTGTTAATTACTTTGGAACGCTGTCACCTATCTGCACCATTCTGAGATAGTTTTTCGTGACATATAGTACTTTAAGTCAGTGCTACATAGGGGGTCAATATATTAAACCATTTGATATAACACAATATTTGACTTTTTTTTAAATAGCAATTTTTACTTTCAAAAATGTTTTGGTGGGGTGGTGGGTGTGTAATAGTTTATTGGGAAGTGAGGGGGACTTGGGAGGGGGAAGAAGTCAATAAGTGTTAATTTGTTTTGAAAAAGAAAAAAATGTTTATACTTATTTTTATGCATAACACGCTGGGTTTGTGAGGGCCACAAGACCCCAGCTTGTCAGGCAGAGCGGCTGCAGCGTGCAGCAACACTTGTCTCTGCTGATCATGGCACAAGGGATTTAAAACCCATTGTACTGTGACAGGCAGCACTGCTCCGGGCAAAAGTAGTCCTTTAACCCTCTATGCTCATCAGGGCTGTGCACGCTGCATCAGCGCACACAGCCCTGGATCTCCCCTGTGGGACAGCTGAGAATGACTCAGGCGCTCCAGAGGGCTTCCCCAGGGAACCGATGACGCTTCAACAGCGTCATTAGGCTGAGATTGGCTCCCCAGAAAAGGGAGACAATCGGAGCGCTGCTGGGGACAGCAATCGGGATACCGCCAGGCGGAGGCAGGAGCCTAAGCTTGCCGGTTTGCAGTGCTAGATGTCCCCGGGGACCTTCAGGAACAGATTTCATATTTTGCTTCACGCTACGGACATGTCGGACACATCCTTTGTACAAAAGCGGTTAAACACCAAAAATGGGCCCCCTTAAAAATACAGGGATCAGGAATTCCACATGTATCCGTATTGTTACACCCATGTATACACATATAGCCCACCAGTAAGGACTACCTTTTCATCCACATACTGCTCCCCCCAATAAGAACCCCGCCTTTTTTCTGCATAGTACCTACATCCACATATTGCCTCCCAGTAAGGTCTCCCCATCTATCCACATAGCACCCCATGTACGGTATTTGCACACACCCCCAGTAATGATCCACATGTATCTACACAGCCCCCCAAGAAGGACTTCCTGTGTATCTGCACAGACCCCTAATAGCCCCCTATGTACCTGCATAGCTCTTCCCCCCAGTAAGGACCCCCTATGTACCTACGCACACAGCCTCTACAGTGATAAGATTATGGCGAAACAAAGGTCAGCTTGCTCAATTCCACGCATGTGCAAAATGAAGGGATTCAGCTGTCTGGAAGCCTTCATCCACCCGTTTATCTGTACATAGGATCCTCATCTATCTGTACACAGGCCCCTCCGATCTATCCATACACGTACCCCCCTAACTATCCATACACAGACCCCTCTATCTATCCGTACACAGGCCCCCCACAATAAGGGACCCCCCTATCTATCCGTACACAGCCCCCTCCGCAGTAATGGACCCCTATCCATCCATACACGGGCCCCCGCCATAAGGGACCCTCCTAAATATCCATACACAGACCCCTCTATCTATCCGTACACAGGCCCCCCACAGTAAGGGACCCCCCTATCTATCCATACACAGCCCCCTCCGCAGTAATGGACCCCTATCCATCCATACACGGGCCCCCGCCATAAGGGACCCCCTATCCATCCATACACGGGCCCCCGCCATAAGGGACCCCCTATCCATCCATACACGGACCCCCGCCATAAGGGACCTCCTATCCATCCATACACAGACCCCCGCCATAAGGGACCCCCTATCCATCCATACACGGGCCCCCGCCATAAGGGACCCCCCCATCTATCTATAAACCCTCTCCCCCCCTCAGAGCCCCCCGCGCCCTCTCCCCCCCTAAAGGGTTAATACCGGGAGCAGTGTTAGAGGCCCCCCTAAAGGGTTAATACCGGGGAGCAGTGTTACAAGCCCCCCCCCCCCCCCCCCCCAAAGGGTTAATACCGGGGAGCAGCGTTAGAAGCCCCCTCTAAAGGGTTAATACCGGGGAGCAGTGTTACAAGCCCCCCCCCAAAGGGTTAATACCGGGGAGCAGTGTTACAAGCCCCCCCCCCCCAAAGGGTTAATACCGGGGAGCAGTGTTACAAGACCCCCCACCCCCCGGGAGCAAAGGGTTAATACCGGGAAAACGAGAAGGCGGGAGAAGGAGGTTGGCGGCGCGCTGTGTCGGCACCGCGTGAACTTGAATTGACAGAAGCCGTATCTACTGCGCATGCGCCAGGTGCGCGCGAGCTGGCACCACGTGAACTCGCGTGAACTTGAATTGACAAGCCGTATCTACTGCGCATGCGCCAGGTGCGCGCGAGCTCGCGCGGCGGCGAGTGCCCGCGTCCCGCGCGTGCATGTTGCGCATGCGCATTCAAGAATTAAGTCTGCGGCGATCCACTAGTCTCTTCACTACGAAGCTGCAAACAAAGTGAAAGTACGGGAGGAGGAAGAGGAGGAGCGTGTGGTGGTGTATACAGGAGAGGAGGAGCGTGTGGTGGAGTATACAGGAGAGGGGGAGCGTGTGGTGGTGTATACTGGAGAGGAGGAGCGTGTGGTGGTGTATACAGGAGAGGAGGAGCGTGTGGTGGTGTATACTGGAGAGGAGGAGCGTGTGATGGTGTATACAGGAGAGGGGGAGCGTGTGGTGGTGTATACAGGAGAGGAGGAGCGTGTGGCGGTGTATACAGGAGAGGAGGAGCGTGCGGTGGTGTATACTGGAGAGGAGGAGCGTGTGGTGGTGTATACAGGAGAGGAGGAGCGTGTGGTGGTGTATACAGGAGAGGAGGAGCGTGTGGTGGTGTATACAGGAGAGGAGGAGCGTGTGGTGGAGTATACTGGAGAGGAGGAGCGTGTGGCGGTGTATACTGGAGAGGAGGAGCGTGTGGCGGTGTATACAGGAGAGGAGGAGCGTGTGGCGGTGTATACAGGGGAGGAGCGTGTGGCGGTGTATACAGGGGAGGAGGAGCGTGTGGCGGTGTATACTGGGGAGGAGGAGCGTGTTGCGGTGTATACTGGGGAGGAGGAGCGTGTGTCGGTGTATACTGGGGAGGAGGAGCGTGTGGTGGTGTATACAGGGGAGGAGGAGCGTGTGGTGGTGTATACAGGGGAGGAGGAGCGTGTGGTGGTGTATACAGGGGAGGAGGAGCGTGTGGTGGTGTAGACTGGGGAGGAGGAGCGTGTGGTGGTGTAGACTGGGGAGGAGGAGCGTGTGGTGGTGTATACAGGGGAGGAGGAGCGTGTGGTGGTGTATAATTAAGTACTGTCATAGATAAACCATTATTTTTAATATTTAAAGATTCCATAATAACGGTCTGTACCACAGGACTGGCGTATAGCAAATGTGGTGCCAATATTCAAAAAGGGAACAAAAACTGAACTTGGAAATTATAGGCCAGTAAGCTTAACCTCTACTGTGGGTAAAATCCTAGAGGGTTTTCTAAGAGATGCTATACTGGAATATCTGAAGAAAAATAACCTCATGACCCAATGTCAACATGGTTTTACGAGGGACCGTTCCTGTCAAACTAATCTGATAAACTTCTATGAAGAAGTAAGTTCTGGACTGGACCAAGGAAATGCAGTGGATGTGGTGTATATGGACTTTTCAAAAGCCTTTGATACGGTGCCACACAAAAGGTTGATACATAAAATGAGAGCAATGGGGATAGGGGAAAATATGTGTAAGTGGGTTAAGAACTGGCTCAGTGATAGGAAACAAAGGGTGGTCATTAATGGAAAACACTCAGAATGGGTCACAGTTAACAGTGGGGTACCACAGGGGTCAGTGTTGGGCCCGCTTCTTTTTAATATATTTATTAATGACCTTGTAGGGGGCATACAGAGTAGAATCTCAATATTTGCAGATGACACTAAACTCTGCAGGGTAATCAATACAGAGGAGGACAATTTTATATTACAGGAGGATTTATGTAAACTAGAAGCTTGGGCTGATAAATTGCAAATGAGCTTTAATGGGGATAAATGTAAGGTCATGCACTTGGGCAGAGGAAACAAAAGGTATAATTATGTGCTTAATTGTAAAACACTGGGCAAAACTGTCACTGAAAAAGACCTGGGTGTATGGGTAGATGACAAACTCACATTTAGTGGCCAGTGTCAGGCAGCTGCTGCAAAGGCAAATAAAATAATGGGATGCATTAAAAGAGGCATAGATGCTCATGAGGAGAACATAATTTTACCTCTATACAAGTCACTAGTGCGACCACACTTAGAATACTGTGTACAATTCTGGTCTCCGGTGTATAAGAAAGACATAGCTGAACTAGAGCGGGTCCAGAGAAGAGCGACAAAAGTCATTAGAGGACTGGGAGGTCTGCAATACCAAGACAGGTTATTAAACTTGGAGTTATTTAACTCAGAAAAACGAAGGATTAGGGGTGATCTTATAATAATCTATTATATAAAACCCGAAGGCCACTTCCAGAGGAGGCCACGCCCACTTCCGTGATGGTCGTCGCCCAGGCTCATCCAGTGCACTGTAGCCAGGCTGCCCCCGGCTACAGTCACCGACACACGGAACGTTCCGATCTCGGAAGTTCCGTGTGCCCTCCTGCCACTCCCCTCCACCCTCTGCCCTCCAGCCAGTACCTACATACCGGGGGGGCAGGGGGGCCCATTGCCCGCCACCTCGGAGGGCCACACACACCCTGGGGGTACCCGTGCTCCCTGCCGTGTGCCTGGAGAGGAGGGAGGGCGGGACTTCCTCTCCTGCAGCTCTGCCCGCCCCTCCTCTCCTCCTACACCCGACGTCCGGCCACCGGTAAGTCTGCAGCCATACACGCTGCTCTGCCCTCCAACCTGTGTGCCCCCTCTGCCCTCTGCGTCCTCTGCCCCCTCTGTGTCCTCTGCCCCCTGTCCTCTGCCCCCTGTCCTCTGCCCCCTGTCCTCTGTGTCCTCTGCCCCCTGTCCTCTGTGTCCTCTGCCCCCTGTCCTCTGTGTCCTCTGCCCCCTGTCCTCTGTGTCCTCTGCCCCCTGTCCTCTGTATCCTCTGCCCCCTGTCCTCTGTATCCTCTGCCCCCTGTCCTCTGCCCCCTGTCCTCTGTGTCCTCTGCCCCCTGTCCTCTGCCCCCTGTCCTCTGCGTCCTCTGCCCCCTGTCCTCTGCCCCCTCTCCTCTGCGTCCTCTCCTCTGCCCCCTGTCCTCTGCGTCCTCTGCCCCCTGTCCTCTGCGTCCTCTGCCCCCTGTCCTCTGCGTCCTCTGCCCCCTGTCCTCTGCGTCCTCTGCCCCCTGTCCTCTGCATCCTCTGCCCCCTGTCCTCTGCCCCCTGTCCTCTGCCCCCTGTCCTCTGCGTCCTCTGCCCCCTGTCCTCTGTGTCCTCTGCCCCCTGTCCTCTGTGTCCTCTGCCCCCTGTCCTCTGTGTCCTCTGCCCCCTGTCCTCTGTGTCCTCTGCCCCCTGTCCTCTGTATCCTCTGCCCCCTGTCCTCTGTATCCTCTGCCCCCTGTCCTCTGCCCCCTGTCCTCTGTGTCCTCTGCCCCGTCCTCTGTGTCCTCTGCCCCCTGTCCTGTGTCCTCTGCCTCCTCTGCCCCCTCTGTGTCCTCTGCCCCCTGTCCTCTGTGTCCTCTGCCCCCTGTCCTCTGTGTCCTCTGCCCCCTGTCCTCTGTGTCCTCTGCCTCCTCTGCCCCCTCTGTGTCCTCTGCCCACTGTCCTCTGTGTCCTCTGCCCCCTGTCCTCTGTGTCCTCTGCCCCCTGTCCTCTGTGTCCTCTGCCCCCTGTCCTCTGTGTCCTCTGTGTCCTCTGCCTCCTCTGCCCCCTCTGTGTCCTCTGCCCACTGTCCTCTGCCCCCTGTCCTCTGTGTCCTCTGCCCCCTGTCCTCTGTGTCCTCTGCCCCCTGTCCTCTGTGTCCTCTGCCCCCTGTGTCCTCTGCCCCCTGTCCTCTGTGTCCTCTGCCCCCTGTCCTCTGCCTCCTCTGCCCCCTCTGTGTCCTCTGCCCCCTGTCCTCTGTGTCCTCTGCCCCCTGTCCTCTGTGTCCTCTGCCCCCTGTCCTCTGTGTCCTCTGCCCCCTGTCCTCTGCCTCCTCTGCCCCCTCTGTGTCCTCTGCCCACTGTCCTCTGTGTCCTCTGCCCCCTGTCCTCTGTGTCCTCTGCCCCCTGTCCTCTGCCCCCTGTCCTCTGTGTCCTCTGCCCCCTGTGTCCTCTGCCCCCTGTCCTCTGCCCCCTGTCCTCTGTGTCCTCTGCCTCCTCTGTGTCCTCTGCCCCCTGTCCTCTGTGTCCTCTGCCCCCTGTCCTCTGTGTCCTCTGCATCCTCTGCCCCCTGTCCTCTGTGTCCTCTGCCCCCTGTCCTCTGCCCCCTGTCCTCTGTGTCCTCTGCCCCCTGTCCTCTGTGTCCTCTGCCTCCTCTGCCCCCTCTGTGTCCTCTGCCCCCTGTCCTCTGCGTCCTCTGCCCCGTCCCCTGCGTCCTCTGCCCCCTGTCCTCTGCGTCCTCTGCCCCCTGTCCTCTGCGTCCTCTGTCTTCTGCCCCCAGTCCTCTGCCCCCTCTGTGTCCTCTGCCCCCTGTCCTCTGTGTCCTCTGTGTCCTCTGCCCCCTGTCCTCTGTGTCCTCTGCCCCCTGTCCTCTGTGTCCTCTGCCCCCTGTCCTCTGTATCCTCTGCCCCCTGTCCTCTGTATCCTCTGCCCCCTGTCCTCTGTGTCCTCTGCCCCCTGTCCTCTGCCCCCTGTCCTGTGTCCTCTGCCTCCTCTGTGTCCTCTGCCCCCTGTCCTCTGTGTCCTCTGCCCCTGTCCTCTGTGTCCTCTGCCTCCTCTGTGTCCTCTGCCCACTGTCCTCTGTGTCCTCTGCCCCCTGTGTCCTCTGCCCCCTGTCCTCTGCCCCCTGTCCTCTGTGTCCTCTGCCCCCTGTCCTCTGTGTCCTCTGCCTCCTCTGCCCCCTCTGTGTCCTCTGCCCACTGTCCTCTGTGTCCTCTGCCCCCTGTCCTCTGCCCCCTGTCCTCTGTGTCCTCTGCCCCCTGTCCTCTGCCCCCTGTCCTCTGTGTCCTCTGCCCCCTGTGTCCTCTGCCCCCTGTCCTCTGCCCCCTGTCCTCTGTGTCCTCTGCCCCCTGTCCTCTGTGTCCTCTGCCTCCTCTGTGTCCTCTGCCCCCTGTCCTCTGTGTCCTCTGCCCCCTGTCCTCTGTGTCCTCTGCCTCCTCTGCCCCCTCTGTATCCTCTGCCCCCTGTCCTCTGTGTCCTCTGCCCCCTGTGTCCTCTGCCCCCTGTCCTCTGTGTCCTCTGCCTCCTCTGTGTCCTCTGCCCCCTGTCCTCTGCGTCCTCTGCCCCCTGTCCCCTGCCCCCTGTCCTCTGCCCCCTGTCCTCTGCCCCCTGTCCTCTGCGTCCTCTGCCCCCTGTCCTCTGCCCCCTGTCCTCTGCGTCCTCTGCCCCCTGTCCTCTGCGTCCTCTGCCCCCTGTGTCCTCTGCCCCCTGTCCTCTGCGTCCTCTGCCCCCTCTGTGTCCTCTGCGTCCTCTGCCCCCTGTCCTCTGCCCCCTGTCCTCTGCGTCCTCTGCCCCCTCTCCTCTGCGTCCTCTGCCCCCTCTCCTCTGCGTCCTCTCCTCTGCCCCCTGTCCTCTGCGTCCTCTGCCCCCTGTCCTCTGCGTCCTCTGCCCCCTGTCCTCTGTGTCCTCTGTTACAAGACCCCCCACCCCCCGGGAGCACCCGGGAGCAAAGGGTTAATACCGGGAAAACGAGAAGTTACGAGAAGGCGGGAGAAGGAGGTTGGCGGCGCGCTGTGTCGGCACCGCGTGAACTTGAATTGACAGAAGCCGTATCTACTGCGCATGCGCCAGGTGCGCGCGAGCTGGCACCACGTGAACTCGCGTGAACTTGAATTGACAAGCCGTATCTACTGCGCATGCGCCAGGTGCGCGCGAGCTCGCGCGGCGGCGAGTGCCCGCGTCCCGCGCGTGCATGTTGCGCATGCGCATTCAAGAATTAAGTCTGCGGCGATCCACTAGTGCACAGAGCGGCCATATATGAAGTGTGTGCTGATCATGTGACCCCGCTGACTCCTCCTTTTCCTGTGACATCATCACAGGTCCTGAAGGCACAGAGCAGCCATATATGGAGTGTGTGCTGATCATGTGACCCCACTGACTCCTCCTTTTCCTATGACATCATCACAGGTCCTGTAGGCACAGAGCGGCCATATATGGGTTGTGTGCTGATCATGTGACCCCGCTGACTCCTCCTTTTCCTATGACATCATCACAGGTCCTGTATGCACAGAGCAGCCATATATGGGTTGTGTGCTGATCATGTGATTCCTAACTCTTCCTTTTCCTGTGACATTATCACAGGTCCTGTAGGCACAGAGCAGCCATATATGAAGTGTGTGCTGATCATGTGAACCCTGACTCCTCCTTTTCCTGTGACATCATCACAGGTCCTGTAGGCACAGATCGGCCATATATGGAGTGTGTGCTGATCATGTGATTCCTGACTCCTCCTTTTCCTGTGACATCATCACAGGTCCTGTAGGCACAGATCGCCCATATATGAAGTGTGTGCTGATCATGTGATTCCTGACTCCTCCTTTTCCTATGACATCATCACAGGTCCTGTAGGCACAGAGCGGCCATATATGGGTTGTGTGCTGATCATGTGACCCCCCTGACTCCTCCTTTTCCTGTGACATCATCACAGGTCCTGTAGGCACAGAGCGGCCATAAATGGAGTGTGTGCTGATCATGTGACCCCCCCACAGAGCGCCATATATGGGTGTGTGTGATCATGTGATCCGACTCTCCTTTTCCTTGAATCATCACAGGTCTGTAGGCACAGACGGCATATATGGAGTTGTGCTGATCATGTGACCCTGACTCCTCCTTTCCTTGACATCATCACAGGTCTGTAGGCACAGAGGCCATATATGGGTGTGTGCTGATCATGTGACCTGACTCCTCCTTTTCCTGTGACATCATACAGGTCCTGAGGCACAGGCGCCATATATGGGTGTGTCTGATCATGTGACCCCTGACTCCTCCTTTCCTGTGACACATCACAGGTCTGTAGGCACAGAGCGCCATATATGGGGTTGTGCTGATCATGTGACCCTGACTCCTCCTTTTCCTGTGACATAATACAGGTCTGTAGGCACAGAGCGGCCATATATGGGTTGTGCTGATCATGTGACCCCTGACTCCTCCTTTTCTGTGACATCATCACAGGTCCTGTAGCACAGAGCGCCATATATGGGTGTGTGCTGATCATGTGACCCTGACTCCTCCTTTTCCTTGACATCATCACAGGTCCTGTAGGCACAGAGGGCCTATATGGGTGTGTGCTGATCATGTGACCCTGACTCCTCTTTCCTTGACATCATCACAGGTCCTGTAGCACAGAGCGGCATATATGGGTGTGCTGATCATGTGACCTGACTCCTCCTTTTCCTTGACATCAACAGGTCCTGTAGGCACAGAGGGCCATATATGGTGTGTGCTGATCATGTGACCCTGACTCCTCCTTTTCCTTGACATCAACAGGTCCTGAGCACAGAGCGCCATATATGGTGTGTGCTGATCATGGATCCTACTCTCCTTTTCCTTGACATATCACAGGTCCTGTAGGCACAGAGCGCCATATATGGGTGTGTGCTGATCATGTGACCTGACTCCTCCTTTTCCTTGACATCATCACAGGTCCTGTAGGCACAGACGCGCATATATGGGTGTGTGCTGATCATGTGACCCTGCTCTCCTTTTCCTGTGACATCACAAGGTCCTGTAGGCACAGAGCGGCATATATGGAGTGTGTGCTGATCATGTGACCTGATCCTCCTTTTCCTTGACATCATCACAGGTCCTGTAGGACAGGCGCCATATATGGGTGTGTGCTGATCATGTGACCCTGACTCCTCCTTTTCCTTGACATCATCAAGGTCCTGTAGGCACAGAGCGCCATATATGGGTGTGTGCTGATCATGTGACCCTGATCCTCCTTTTCCTTGACATCATCACAGGCTGAGGCACAGAGGGCATATATGGGTGTGCTGATCATGTGACCCCTGACTCCTCCTTTTCCTGTGACATCTCACAGGTCTGTAGGCACAGAGCGGCCATATATGGTGTGTGCTGATCATGTGACCCTGACTCTCCTTTTCTGTGACATATCACAGGTCCTGTAGGCACAGAGCGCCATATATGGGTGTGTGCTGATCATGTGACCCTGACTCCTCTTTTCCTGTGACATCATCAAGGTCCTGTAGGCACAGAGCCCATATATGGGTGTGCTGATCATGTGACCCTGACTCCTCCTTTTCCTGTGACATCATCACAGTCCTGAGGCACAGAGCGCCATATATGGGTGTGTCTGATCATGTGACCCCTGACTCCTCCTTTTCCTTGACATCATCACAGGCTGTAGCACAGAGCGCCATATATGGGTTGTCTGATCATGTGACCCCCTGACTCCTCCTTTTCCTTGACATCATCACAGTCCGTAGGCACAGAGCGGCCATAATGGGTGTGTGCTGATCATGTGACCCTGACTCCTCTTTTCCTGTGACATCATCACAGGTCCTGTAGGCACAGAGCGCCATATATGGTGTGTGCTGATCATGTGACCCCTGACTCCTCCTTTTCCTGTGACATCATACAGGTCCTGTAGCACAGAGCGCCATATATGGTGTGTGCTGATCATGTGACCCCCTGACTCCTCCTTTTCCTGTGACATCATCACAGGTCCTGTAGGCCAGACGCCATATATGAGTGTGTGCTGATCATGTGACCCCTTCCCATATATGGGTTGTGTGCTGATCATGTGACCCCGCTGACTCCTCCTTTTCCTGTGACATCATCACAGGTCCTGTATTCACAGAGCGGCATAAATGGAGTGTGTGCTGATCATGTGACCCCCCTGACTCCTTCTTTTCCTGTGACATCATCACAGGTCCTGTAGGCACAGAGCAGCCATATATGGGGGGTGTGCTGATCATGTGACTCCCCTGACTCCTCCTTTTCCTGTGACATCATCACAGGTCTGTAGGCACAGAGCGCCATATATGGGGTATGTGCTGATCATGTGACCCCTGACTCTCCTTTTCCTGTGACATCATCACAGGTCCTGTAGGCACAGAGCGGCCATATATGGGTGTGTGCTGATCATGTGACCCTGACTCCTCCTTTTCCTTGACATCATCACAGGTCCTGTAGGCACAGAGCGGCCATATATGGGTTGTGTGCTGATCATGTGCCCCTGACTCCTCCTTTTCCTGTGACATCATCACAGGTCCTGTAGGCACAGAGCGGCCATATATGGGTGTGTGCTGATCATGTGACCCCTGACTCCTCCTTTTCCTGTGACATCATCACAGGTCTGTAGGCACAGAGCGCCATATATGGGTGTGTGCTGATCATGTGACCCCTGACTCCTCCTTTTCCTGTGACATCATCACAGGTCCTGTAGGCACAGAGCGGCCATATATGGGTTGTGTGCTGATCATGTGACCCCTGACTCCTCCTTTTCCTGTGACATCATCACAGGTCCTGTAGGCACAGAGGCGCCATATATGGAGTGTGTGCTGATCATGTGACCCCCTGACTCCTCTTTTCCTGTGACATCATCAGGTCCTGTAGGCACAGAGCGGCCATATATGGTAGTGTGTGCTGATCATGTGACCCCCTGACTCCTCCTTTTCCTGTGACATCATCACAGGTCCTGTAGGCACAGAGCGGCCATATATGGAGTGTGTGCTGATCATGTGACCCCTGACTCCTCCTTTTCCTGTGACATCATCACAGGTCCTGTAGGCACAGAGCGGCCATATATGGGGTTGTGTGCTGATCATGTGACCCCCTGACTCCTCCTTTTCCTGTGACATCATCACAGGTCCTGTAGGCACAGAGCGGCCATTATGGGTGTGTGCTGATCATGTGACCCTGACTCCTCCTTTTCCTGTGACATCATAACAGGTCCTGTAGGCACAGAGCGGCCATATATGGGTGTGTGCTGATCATGTGACTCTGACTCCTCCTTTTCTGTGACATCATCACAGGTCTGTAGGCACAGAGCGGCCATATATGGAGTGTGTGCTGATCATGTGACCCGCTGACTCCTCCTTTTCCTGTGACATCATCACAGGTCCTGTAGGCACAGAGCGGCCATATATGGGTGTGTGCTGATCATGTGACCCCTGACTCCTCCTTTTCCTGTGACATCATCACAGGTCTGTAGGCACAGAGCGGCCATATATGGGTTGTGTGATCTGTGTGATCATTCTGATCTCCACCTGCACTCTCTCTCTTTTCCTGTGACATCATCACAGGTCCTGTAGGCACAGAGCGCCATATATGGAGTGTGTGCTGATCATGTGACCCCCTGACTCCTCCTTTTCCTGTGACATCATCACAGGTCCTGTAGGCACAGAGCGGCCATATATGGAGTGTGTGCTGATCATGTGACCCCTGACTCCTCCTTTTCCTATGACATCATCACAGGTCCTGTAGGCACAGAGCGGCCATATATGGGTGTTGTGCTGATCATGTGACCTGACTCCTCCTTTTCCTGTGACATCATCACAGGTCCTGTAGGCACAGAGCGCCATATATGGGTTGTGGCTGATCATGTGACCCCCATCATGTGACCCCCTGACTCCTCCTTTTCCTGTGACATCATCACAGGTCCTGTAGGCACAGAGCGGCCATATATGGTGTTGTGCTGATCATGTGACCCCTGACTCCTCCTTTTCCTGTGACATCATCACAGGTCCTGTAGGCACAGAGCGCCATATATGGAGTGTGTGCTGATCATGTGATCCCCTGACTCCTCCTTTTCCTGTGACATCATCACAGGTCCTGTAGGCACAGAGCGGCCATATATGGGTGTGTGCTGATCATGTGACTCCCTGACTCCTCCTTTTCCTGTGACATCATCACAGGTCCTGTAGGCACAGAGCGGCCATATATGGAGTGTGTGCTGATCATGTGACCCCCTGACCTCCTCCTTTTCCTGTGACATCATCACAGGTCCTGTAGGCACAGATGCGGCCATATATGGAGTGTGTGCTGATCATGTGACCCCTGACTCCTCCTTTTCCTGTGACATCATCACAGGTCCTGTAGGCACAGAGCAGCGCCATATATGGGTGTGTGCTGATCATGTGACCCCTGACTCCTCCTTTTCCTGTGACATCATCACAGGTCCTGTAGGCACAGAGCGGCCATATATGGGTGTGTGCTGATCATGTGACCCCCTGACTCCTCCTTTTCCTGTGACATCATCACAGGTCCTGTAGGCACAGAGCGCCATATATGGGTGTGTGCTGATCATGTGACCCCCTGACTCCTCCTTTTCCTGTGACATCATCACAGGTCCTGTAGGCACAGAGCGGCCATATATGGGTTGTGTGCTGATCATGTGACTCCTGACTCCTCCTTTTCCTGTGACATCATCACAGGTCCTGTAGGCACAGAGCGCCATATATGGTGTGTGCTGATCATGTGACCCCTGACTCCTCCTTTTCCTGTGACATCATCACAGGTCCTGTAGGCACAGAGCGGCCATATATGGAGTGTGTGCTGATCATGTGACCCCCTGACTCCTCCTTTTCCTGTGACATCATCACAGGTCCTGTAGGCACAGAGCGGCCATATATGGAGTGTGTGCTGATCATGTGACCCCTGACTCCTCCTTTTCCTGTGACATCATCACAGGTCCTGTAGGCACAGAGCGGCCATATATGGAGTGTGTGCTGATCATGTGACCCCCTGACTCCTCCTTTTCCTGTGACATCATCACAGGTCCTGTAGGCACAGAGCGGCCATATATGGAGGTGTGTGCTGATCATGTGACCCCCTGACTCCTCCTTTTCCTGTGACATCATCACAGGTCCTGTAGGCACAGAGCGCCATATATGGGGTGTGCTGATCATGTGACCCCTGACTCCTCCTTTTCCTGTGACATCATCACAGGTCCTGTAGGCACAGAGCGCCATATATGGGTGTGTGCTGATCATGTGACCCTGACTCCTCCTTTTCCTGTGACATCATCACAGGTCCTGTAGGCACAGAGCGCCATATATGGGTGTGTGCTGATCATGTGACCCCCCTGACTCCTCCTTTTCCTGTGACATCATCACAGGTCCTGTAGGCACAGAGCGGCCATATATGGAGTGTGTGCTGATCATGTGACCCCCTGACTCCTCCTTTTCCTGTGACATCATCACAGGTCCTGTAGGCACAGAGCGGCCATATATGGGTTGTGTGCTGATCATGTGACCCCCTGACTCCTCCTTTTCCTATGACATCATCACAGGTCCTGTATGCACAGAGCAGCCATATATGGGTTGTGTGCTGATCATGTGACCCCTGACTCCTCCTTTTCCTGTGACATCATCACAGGTCCTGTAGGCACAGAGGCACCATATATGGGTGTGTGCTGATCATGTGACCCCTGAACTCCTCTTTTCCTGTGACATCATCACAGGTCCTGTAGGCACAGAGCGGGCCATATATGGAGTGTGTGCTGATCATGTGACCCCGCTGACTCCTCCTTTTCCTGTGACATCATCACAGGTCCTGTAGGCCACAGAGCGCCATATATGGAGTGTGTGCTGATCATGTGACCCCCTGACTCCTTCCTTTTCCTGTGACATCATCACAGGTCCTGTAGGCACAGAGCGGCCATATAATGGAGTGTGTGCTGATCATGTGACCCCCCTGACTCCTCCTTTTCCTGTGACATCATCACAGGTCCTGTAGGCACAGAGCGCCCATATATGGGTGTGTGCTGATCATGTGACCCCCGACTCCTCCTTTTCCTGTGACATCATCACAGGTCCTGTAGGCACAGAGCGCCATATATGGTTGTGCTGATCATGTGACCCCTGACTCTCTCCTTTTCCTGTGACATCATCACAGGTCCTGTAGGCACAGAGCAGCCATATATGGAGTGTGTGCTGATCATGTGACCCCCTGACTCCTCCTTTTCCTGTGACATCATCACAGGTCCTGTAGGCACAGAGCGGCCATATATGGGTGTGTGCTGATCATGTGACCCCCTGACTCCTCCTTTTCCTGTGACATCATCACAGGTCCTGTAGGCACAGAGCGGCCATATATGGGTGTGTGCTGATCATGTGACCCCCTGACTCCTCCTTTTCCTGTGACATCATCACAGGTCCTGTAGGCACAGAGCGGCCATATATGGGGTTGTGCTGATCATGTGACCCCCTGACTCCTCCTTTTCCTGTGACATCATCACAGGTCCTGTAGGCACAGAGCGGCCATATATGGGTTGTGTGCTGATCATGTGACCTCCTGACTCCTCCTTTTCCTGTGACATCATCAAGGTCCTGTAGGCACAGAGCGGCCATATATGGGGTTGTGTGCTGATCATGTGACCCCCTGACTCCTCCTTTTCCTGTGACATCATCACAGGTCCTGTAGGCACAGAGCGGCCATATATGGAGTGTGTGCTGATCATGTGACCCCCTGACTCCTCCTTTTCCTATGACATCATCACAGGTCCTGTAGGCCAAGGCGGCCATATATGGGTGTGTGCTGATCATGTGACCCCCTGACTCCTCTCTTTTCCTGTGACATCATCACAGGTCCTGTAGGCACAGAGCGGGCCATATATGGTGTGTGCTGATCATGTGACCCTGACTCCTCCTTTTCCTGTGACATCACACAGGCCTGTAGCACAGAGCGGCCATAATTGGAGTGTGTGCTGATCAAGTGTCCTGACTCCTCCTTTCTGTGACATCATCCAGGTCCTGAGCACAGAGCGGCCATATATGGTGTGTGCTGATCAGTGACCCGACTCCTCCTTTTCCTGTGACTCATACAGGTCCTTAGCACAGAGCGCCATATATGGTTGTGTGCTGATCTGTGACCCCCTGCTCCTCCTTTTCCTTGTACATCATCACAGGTCCTTAGGCACAGAGCGGCCATATATGGGATATGACTAGTGATCGCCGCAGACTTAATTCTTGAATGCGCATGCGCAACATGCACGCGCGGGACGCGGGCACTCGCCGCCGCGCGAGCTCGCGGGCACCTGGCGCATGCGCAGTAGATACGGCTTGTCAATTCAAGTTCACGCGAGTTCACGTGGTGCCAGCTCGCGCGCACCTGGCGCATGCGCAGTAGATACGGCTTCTGTCAATTCAAGTTCACGCGGTGCCGACACAGCGCGCCGCCAACCTCCTTCTCCCGCCTTCTCGTTTTCCCGGTATTAACCCTTTGCTCCCGGGTGCTCCCGGGGGGTGGGGGGTCTTGTAACAGAGGTCGTTTTCCCGGTATTAACCCTTTGCTCCCGGGTGCTCCCGGGGGGTGGGGGGTCTTGTAACAGAGGACACAGAGGACAGGGGGCAGAGGACAGGGGGCAGAGGACGCAGAGGACAGGGGGCAGAGGACGCAGAGGACAGGGGGCAGAGGAGAGGACGCAGAGGAGAGGACGCAGAGGAGAGGGGGCAGAGGACGCAGAGTAGAGGGGGCAGAGGACGCAGAGGAGAGGGGGCAGAGGACGCAGAGGACAGGGGGCAGAGGACGCAGAGGACAGGGGGCAGAGGACAGGGGGCAGAGGACAGGGGCAGAGAACGCAGAGGACAGGGGGCAGAGGACGCAGAGGACAGGGGGCAGAGGAGAGGACGCAGAGGAGAGGACGCAGAGGAGAGGACGCAGAGGAGAGAGGGCAGAGGACGCAGAGGAGAGGACGCAGAGGACAGGGGGCAGAGGACGTAGAGGACAGGGGGCAGAGGACGCAGAGGACAGGGGGCAGAGGAGAGGACGCAGAGGAGAGGACGCAGAGGAGAGGACGCAGAGGAGAGGGGGCAGAGGACGCAGAGGACAGGGGGCAGAGGACGCAGAGGGGGCAGAGGACAGGGGGCAAAGGACACAGAGGAGAGGGGGCAGAGGACAGGGGGCAGAGGGGGCAGAGGACAGGGGGCAGAGGACACAGAGGGGGCAGAGGACACAGAGGGGGTAGAGGACAGGGGGCAGAGGACACAGAGGGGGCAGAGGACGCAGAGGACAGGGGCAGAGGAGGCAGAGGACAGGGGGCAGAGGACACAGAGGACAGGGGCAGAGGACACAGAGGACAGGGGGCAGAGGACACAGAGGGGGCAGAGGAGGCAGAGGACAGGGGGCAGAGGACACAGAGGACAGGGGGCAGAGGACACAGAGGGGGCAGAGGAGGCAGAGGACAGGGGCAGAGGACACAGGACAGGGGGCAGAGGACACAGAGGACAGGGGGCAGAGGACAGGGGGCAGAGGATACAGAGGACAGGGGGCAGAGGATACAGACGACAGGGGGCAGAGGACGCAGAGGACAGGGGGCAGAGGACAGGGGGCAGAGGAGAGGACGCAGAGGAGAGGGGGCAGAGGACGCAGAGGAGAGGGGGCAGAGGACGCAGAGGAGAGGGGGCAGAGGACGCAGAGGAGAGGGGGCAGAGGACGCAGAGGACAGGGGGCAGAGGATGCAGAGGACAGGGGGCAGAGGAGAGGACGCAGAGGAGAGGACGCAGAGGAGAGGGGGCAGAGGACGCAGAGGAGAGGGGGCAGAGGACGCAGAGGAGAGGGGGCAGAGGACGCAGAGGACAGGGGGCAGAGGACGCAGAGGACAGGGGGCAGAGGACAGGGGGCAGAGGACGCAGGGGGCAGAGGACGCAGAGGACAGGGGGCAGAGGACGCAGAGGACAGGGGGCAGAGGACGCAGAGGACAGGGGGCAGAGGACGCAGAGGACAGGGGGCAGAGGACAGGGGGCAGAGGACGCAGAGGACAGGGGGCAGAGGAGAGGACGCAGAGGAGAGGACGCAGAGGAGGGGAGCAGGAGGGCAGAGGAGAGACGCACAAGAGGAGCAGCGGGCAGAGGACGCAGAGGACAAGGGAGGGCAAGAGGAGCGCAGAGGACAGGGGGCAGAGGACGCAGAGGACAGGGGGCAGAGGAGCAGAGGGGGCAGAGGAAGGGACGCAGAGGAGAGGGGGCAGAGGACGCAGAGGACAGGGGGCAGAGGACGCAGAGGGGGCAGAGGACAGGGGGCAAAGGACACAGAGGAGGGCAGAGGACGCAGAGGACAGGGGCAGAGGACAGCAGAGGGGGCAGAGGACAGGGGGCAGAGGACACAGAGGGGGCAGAGGACACAGAGGGGCAGAGGAGGACAGAGGGGGAGAGGACAGGGGGCAGAGGACACAGAGGACAGGGCAGAGGACAGGGGGCAGAGGAGGCAGAGGACAAGAGGAAGGGGCAGAGGACACAGAGGACAGGGGGCAGAGGACCAGAGGACAGGGGGCAGAAGGACAGGGGGCAAGGAGGGCGCAGAGGAGAGGACGCAGAGGAGAGGACGCAGAGGAGAGGGAGCAGAGGACAGGGGGCAGAGGACGCAGAGGACAGGGGGCAGAGGACGCAGAGGACAGGGGGCAGAGGACAGAGGACGCAGAGGAGAGGACGCAGAGGAGAGGACGCAGAGGAGAGGGGGCAGAGGACGCAGAGGACAGGGGGCAGAGGACGCAGAGGGGGCAGAGGACAGGGGGCAAAGGACACAGAGGAGAGGGGGCAGAGGACGCAGAGGACAGGGGGCAGAGGACGCAGAGGGGGCAGAGGACACAGAGGGGGCAGAGGACACAGAGGGGGTAGAGGACAGGGGGCAGAGGACACAGAGGGGGCAGAGGACGCAGAGGACAGGGGGCAGAGGAGGCAGAGGACACAGAGGACAGGGGGCAGAGGACACAGAGGACAGGGGGCAGAGGACACAGAGGACAGGGGGCAGAGGAGAGGACGCAGAGGAGAGGACGCAGAGGAGAGGACGCAGAGGAGAGGACGCAGAGGAGAGGGGGCAGAGGACGCAGAGGAGAGGACGCAGAGGACAGGGGGCAGAGGACGCAGAGGACAGGGGGCAGAGGACGCAGAGGACAGGGGGCAGAGGAGAGGACGCAGAGGAGAGGACGCAGAGGAGAGGACGCAGAGGAGAGGGGGCAGAGGACGCAGAGGAGAGGACGCAGAGGAGAGGACGCAGAGGAGAGGGGGCAGAGGACGCAGAGGACAGGGGGCAGAGGACGCAGAGGGGGCAGAGGACAGGGGGCAGAGGACACAGAGGGGGCAGAGGACACAGAGGGGGTAGAGGACAGGGGGCAGAGGACACAGAGGGGGCAGAGGACGCAGAGGACAGGGGGCAGAGGAGGCAGAGGACACAGAGGACAGGGGGCAGAGGACACAGAGGACAGGGGGCAGAGGACACAGAGGACAGGGGGCAGAGGACACAGAGGGGGCAGAGGAGGCAGAGGACAGGGGGCAGAGGACACAGAGGACAGGGGGCAGAGGACACAGAGGACAGGGGGCAGAGGACGGGGCAGAGGATACAGAGGACAGGGGGCAGAGGATACAGACGACAGGGGCAGAGGACGCAGAGGACAGGGGGCAGAGAACGCAGAGGACAGGGGGCAGAGGACGCAGAGGACGGGGCATCTATCCACATAGCACCCCATGTACGGTATTTGCACACACCCCCAGTAATGATCCACATGTATCTACACAGCCCCCCAAGAAGGACTTCCTGTGTATCTGCACAGACCCCTAATAGCCCCCTATGTACCTGCATAGCTCTTCCCCCCAGTAAGGACCCCCTATGTACCTACGCACACAGCCTCTACAGTGATAATTTTATGGCGAAACAAAGGTCAGCTTGCTCAATTCCACGCATGTGCAAAATGAAGGGATTCAGCTGTCTGGAAGCCTTCATCCACCCGTTTATCTGTACATAGGATCCTCATCTATCTGTACACAGGCCCCTCCGATCTATCCATACACGTACCCCCCTAACTATCCATACACAGACCCCTCTATCTATCCGTACACAGGCCCCCCACAATAAGGGACCCCCCTATCTATCCGTACACAGCCCCCTCCGCAGTAATGGACCCCTATCCATCCATACACGGGCCCCCGCCATAAGGGACCCTCCTAAATATCCATACACAGACCCCTCTATCTATCCGTACACAGGCCCCCCACAGTAAGGGACCCCCCTATCTATCCATACACAGCCCCCTCCGCAGTAATGGACCCCTATCCATCCATACACGGGCCCCCGCCATAAGGGACCCCCTATCCATCCATACATGGGCCCCCGCCATAAGGGACCCCCTATCCATCCATACACGGACCCCCGCCATAAGGGACCTCCTATCCATCCATACACGGACCCCCGCCATAAGGGACCCCCTATCCATCCATACACGGGCCCCCGCCATAAGGGACCCCCCCCATCTATCTATAAACCCTCTCCCCCCTCTCAGAGCCCCCCGCGCCCTCTCCCCCCTAAAGGGTTAATACCGGGAGCAGTGTTAGAAGCCCCCCTAAAGGGTTAATACCGGGGAGCAGTGTTACAAGCCCCCCCCCAAAGGGTTAATACCGGGGAGCAGTGTTATAAGCCCCCCCCCCCCCAAAGGGTTAATACCGGGGAGCAGCGTTAGAAGCCCCCTCTAAAGGGTTAATACCGGGGAGCAGTGTTACAAGCCCCCCCCAAAGGGTTAATACCGGGGAGCAGTGTTACAAGCCCCCCCCCCCCAAAGGGTTAATACCGGGGAGCAGCGTTAGAAGCCCCCTCTAAAGGGTTAATACCGGGGAGCAGTGTTACAAGCCCCCCCCCCAAAGGGTTAATACCGGGGAGCAGTGTTACAAGCCCCCCCCCAAAGGGTTAATACCGGGAGCAGCGTTAGAAGCCCCCTCTAAAGGGTTAATACCGGGGAGCAGTGTGTTACAAGCCCCCCCCCAAAGGGTTAATACCGGGGAGCAGTGTTACAAGCCCCCCCCCCCAAAGGGTTAATACCGGGGAGCAGTGTTACAAGACCCCCCACCCCCCGGGAGCAAAGGGTTAATACCGGGGAAAACGAGAAGGCGGGAGAAGGAGGTTGGCGGCGCGCTGTGTCGGCACCGCGTGAACTTGAATTGACAGAAGCCGTATCTACTCTCCTCTGCCCCTGTCCTCTGCGTCCTCTGCCCCCTGTCCTCTGCGTCCTCTGCCCCCTGTCCTCTGTATCCTCTGCCCCCTGTCCTCTGCCCCTGTCCTCTGTGTCCTCTGCCCCCTGTCCTCTGCCTCCTCTGTGTCCTCTGCCCCCTGTCCTCTGTGTCCTCTGCCCCCTGTCCTCTGCCCCCTGTCCTCTGTGTCCTCTGCCTCCTCTGCCCCTGTCCTCTGCGTCCTCTGCCCCTCTGTGTCCTCTGCCCCCTGTCCTCTACCCCCTCTGTGTCCTCTGCCCCCTCTGCCCCCTCTGTGTCCTCTGCCCCCTGTCCTCTGCCCCTCTGCCCTGTCCTCTGCGTCCTCTGCCCCCTGTCCTCTGTGTCCTTTGCCCCCTGTCCTCTGCCCCCTCTGCGTCCTCTGCCCCCTGTCCTCTGCGTCCTCTGCCCCTGTCCTCTGCGTCCTCTGCCCCTGTCCTCTGCCCCCTGTCCTCTGCCCCGCGTCCTCTGCCCCCTGTCCTCTGCGTCCTCTGCCCCCTCTCCTCTGCGTCCTCTGCCCCTCTCCTCTGCGTCCTCTGCCCCCTCTCCTCTGCGTCCTCTCCTCTGCGTCCTCTCCTCTGCCCCCTGTCCTCTGCGTCCTCTGCCCCCTGTCCTCTGCGTCCTCTGCCCCCTCTCCTCTGCGTCCTCTCCTCTGCGTCCTCTGCCCCTCTCCTCTGCGTCCTCTCCTCTGCGTCCTCTCCTCTGCGTCCTTCCTCTGCCCCCTGTCCTCTGCGTCCTCTGCCCCCTGTCCTCGCGTTCGCCCCCCTCTGCGTCCTCTGCCCCCTGTCCTCTGGTCCTCTGCCCCCTGTCTCTGCGTCCTCTGCCCCTGTCCTCTGCGTCCTCTGCCCCCTGTCCTCTGCGTCCTCTGCCCCCCTCTCCTCTGCGTCCTCTGCCCCTCTCCTCTGCGTCCTCTCCTCTGCGTCCTCTCCTCTGCCCCCTGTCCTCTGCGTCCTCTGCCCCCTGTCCTCTGCGTCCTCTGCCCCCTGTCCTCTGCCCCTTCCTCTGTTACAAGCCCCCCCCCCGGGCACCGGGAGCAAAGGTTAATACCGGGAAAACGACCTCTGTTACAAGACCCCCCACCCCCCGGGAGCCCGGGACAAAGGGTTAATACCGGGAAAACGAGAAGGCGGGAGAAGGAGGTTGGCGGCGCGCTGTGTCGCACCGCGTGAACTTGAATTGACAGAAGCCGTACTATCTCCTCTGCCCCGTCTCTGCCCCCTGTCCTCTGCGTCCTCTGCCCCTGTCCTCTGTATCCTCTGCCCCCTGTCCTCTGTATCCTCTGCCCCCTGTCCTCTGTCCCTGCCCCCTGTCCTCTGTGTCCTCTGCCCCTGTCCTCTGTGTCCTCTCCTCTGCCTGCCCCTCGTGTCCTCTGCCCCCTGTCCTCTGTGTCCTCTGCCCCCTGTCCTCTGTGTCCTCTGCCCCCTGTCCTCTGTGTCCCTCTGCCTCCTCTGCCCCCTGTCCTCTGCGTCCTCTGCCCCCTCTGTGTCCTCTGCCCCCTGTCCTCTACCCCTCTGTGTCCTCTGCCCCCTCTGTGTCCTCTGCCCCCTCTGTGTCCTCTGCCCCTGTCCTCTCCCCCTCTGCGTCCTCTGCCCTGTCCTCTGCGTCCTCTGCCCCTGTCCTCTGTGTCCTTTGCCCCCTGTCCTCTGCCCCCTCTGCGTCCTCTGCCCCCTGTCCTCTGCGTCCTCTGCCCCTGTCCTCTGCGTCCTCTGCCCCCTGTCCTCTGCCCCGCGTCCTCTGCCCCCTCTGCGTCCTCTGCCCCCTGTCCTCTTGCCCCTCTCTCCTCTGCGTCCTCTGCCCCCTCTCCTCTGCTGTCCTCTGCCCCCTTCCTCTGCGTCCTCTTCCTCTGCGTCCTCTCCTCTGCCCCCCTGTCCTCTGCTCCTCTGCCCCCTGTCCTCTGCGTCCTCTGCCCCCTCTCCTCTGCGTCCTCTCCTCTGCGTCCTCTGCCCCCTCTCCTCTGCCCTTCCTCTCCTCCTGCCCCCTGTCCTCTGCGTCCTCTGCCCCCCTGTCCTCTGCGTCCTCTGCCCCCTGTCCTCCTGCCCCCTGTTCCCTCCTTTGCGTCCTCTGCCCCCTGTCCTCTGCGTCCTCTGCCCCCTGTCCTCTGCGTCCTCTGCCCCCTCTCCTCTGCGTCCTCTGCCCCCTCTCCTCTGCGTCCTCTGCCCCCTCTCCTCTGCGTCCTCTCCTCTGCGTCCTCTCCTCTGCGTCCTCTCCTCTGCCCCCTGTCCTCTGCGTCCTCTGCCCCCTGTCCTCTGCCCCCTGTCCTCTGCCCCCTGTCCTCTGTGTCCTCTGTTACAAGACCCCCCACCCCCCGGGAGCACCCGGGAGCAAAGGGTTAATACCGGGAAAACGACCTCTGTTACAAGACCCCCCACCCCCCGGGAGCACCCGGGAGCAAAGGGTTAATACCGGGAAAACGAGAAGGCGGGAGAAGGAGGTTGGCGGCGCGCTGTGTCGGCACCGCGTGAACTTGAATTGACAGAAGCCGTATCTACTGCGCATGCGCCAGGTGCGCGCGAGCTGGCACCACGTGAACTCGCGTGAACTTGAATTGACAAGCCGTATCTACTGCGCATGCGCCAGGTGCCCGCGAGCTCGCGCGGCGGCGAGTGCCCGCTTCCCGCGCGTGCATGTTGCGCATGCGCATTCAAGAATTAAGTCTGCGGCGATCCACTAGTCATATATGGGTTGTGTGCTGATCATGTGATTCCTAACTCTTCCTTTTCCTGTGACATTATCACAGGTCCTGTAGGCACAGAGCAGCCATATATGAAGTGTGTGCTGATCATGTGAACCCTGACTCCTCCTTTTCCTGTGACATCATCACAGGTCCTGTAGGCACAGATCGGCCATATATGGAGTGTGTGCTGATCATGTGAACCCTGACTCCTCCTTTTCCTGTGACATCATCACAGGTCCTGTAGGCACAGATCGGCCATATATGGAGTGTGTGCTGATCATGTGATTCCTGACTCCTCCTTTTCCTGTGACATCATCACAGGTCCTGTAAGCACAGATCGGCCATATATGAAGTGTGTGCTGATCATGTGATTCCTGACTCCTCCTTTTCCTGTGACATCATCACAGGTCCTGTAGGCACAGATCGGCCATATATGGAGTGTGTGCTGATCATGTGAACCCTGACTCCTCCTTTTCCTGTGACATCATCAAAGGTCCTGTAGGCACAGAGCGGCCATATATGGAGTGTGCGCTGATCATGTGACCCCGCTGACTCCTCCTTTTCCTGTGACATCATTACAGGTCCTGAAGGCACAGAGCGGCCATATATGGAGTGTGTGCTGATCATGTGACCCCGCTGACTCCTCCTTTTCCTATGACATCATCACAGGGCCTGTAGGCACAGAGCGGCCATATATGGGGTATGTGCTGATCATGTGACCCCGCTGACTCCTCCTTTTCCTGTGACATCATCACAGGTCTTGTATTCACAGAGCGGCCATAAATGGAGTGTGTGCTGATCATGTGACCCCCCTGACTCCTTCTTTTCCTGTGACATCATCACAGGTCCTGTAGGCACAGAGCCGCCATATATGGGGGGTGTGCTGATCATGTGACTCCCCTGACTCCTCCTTTTCCTGTGACATCATCACAGGTCCTGTAGGCACAGAGCCGCCATATATGGGGTATGTGCTGATCATGTGACCCCCTTGACTCCTCCTTTTCCTGTGACATCATCACAGGTCCTGTAGGCACAGATCGGCCATATATGGAGTGTGTGCTGATCATGTGACCCCTGACTCCTCCTTTTTCTGTGACATCACAGGTCCTGTAGGCACAGAGCAGCCATATATGGGTTGTGTGCTGATCATGTGATTCCTAACTCCTCCTTTTCCTATGACATCATCACAGGTCCTGTAGGCACAGAGCGGCCATATATGAAGTGTGTGCTGATCATGTGACCCCGCTGACTCCTCCTTTTCCTGTGACATCATCACAGGTCCTGAAGGCACAGAGCAGCCATATATGGAGTGTGTGCTGATCATGTGACCCCACTGACTCCTCCTTTTCCTATGACATCATCACAGGTCCTGTATGCACAGAGCAGCCATATATGGGTTGTGTGCTGATCATGTGATTCCTAACTCTTCCTTTTCCTGTGACATTATCACAGGTCCTGTAGGCACAGAGCAGCCATATATGAAGTGTGTGCTGATCATGTGAACCCTGACTCCTCCTTTTCCTGTGACATCATCAAAGGTCCTGTAGGCACAGAGCGGCCATATATGGAGTGTGCGCTGATCATGTGACCCCGCTGACTCCTCCTTTTCCTGTGACATCATTACAGGTCCTGAAGGCACAGAGCGGCCATATATGGAGTGTGTGCTGATCATGTGACCCCACTGACTCCTCCTTTTCCTGTGACATCATCACAGGTCCTGTATTCACAGAGCGGCCATAAATGGAGTGTGTGCTGATCATGTGACCCCCCCTGACTCCTTCTTTTCCTGTGACATCATCACAGGTCCTGTAGGCACAGAGCCGCCATATATGGGGGGTGTGCTGATCATGTGACTCCCCTGACTCCTCCTTTTCCTGTGACATCATCACGGTCCTGTAGGCACAGAGCCGCCATATATGGGGTATGTGCTGATCATGTGACCCCCTTGACTCCTCCTTTTCCTGTGACATCATCACAGGTCCTGTAGGCACAGAGCGGCCATATATGGGTTGTGTGCTGATCATGTGACCCTCCTGACTCCTCCTTTTCCTATGACATCATCACAGGTCCTGTAGGCACAGATCGGCCATATATGAAGTGTGTGCTGATCATGTGAACCCTGACTCCTCCTTTTCCTGTGACATCATCACAGGTCCTGTAGGCACAGATCGGCCATATATGGAGTGTGTGCTGATCATGTGATTCCTGACTCCTCCTTTTCCTGTGACATCATCACAGGTCCTGTAGGCACAGATCGCCCATATATGAAGTGTGTGCTGATCATGTGATTCCTGACTCCTCCTTTTCCTATGACATCATCACAGGTCCTGTAGGCACAGAGCGGCCATATATGGGTTGTGTGCTGATCATGTGACCCCCCTGACTCCTCCTTTTCCTGTGACATCATCACAGGTCCTGTAGGCACAGAGCGGCCATATATGGGTTGTGTGCTGATCATGTGACCCTCCTGACTCCTCCTTTTCCTATGACATCATCACAGGTCCTGTAGGCACAGAGCGGCCATATATGGGTTGTGTGCTGATCATGTGACCCCCCTGACTCCTCCTTTTCCTGTGACATCATCACAGGTCCTGTAGGCACAGAGCAGCCATATATGGGTTGTGTGCTGATCATGTGACCCTCCTGACTCCTCCTTTTCCTATGACATCATCACAGGTCCTGTAGGCACAGAGCGGCCATATATGGGTTGTGTGCTGATCATGTGACCCCGCTGACTCCTCCTTTTCCTATGACATCATCACAGGTCCTGTATGCACAGAGCAGCCATATATGGGTTGTGTGCTGATCATGTGATTCCTGACTCCTCCTTTTCCTGTGACATCATCACAGGTCCTGTAGGCACAGAGCAGCCATATATGAAGTGTGTGCTGATCATGTGACCCCGCTGACTCCTCCTTTTCCTGTGACATCATTACAGGTCCTGAAGGCACAGAGCAGCCATATATGGAGTGTGTGCTGATCATGTGACCCCGCTGACTCCTCCTTTTCCTGTGACATCATCACAGGTCCTGTATTCACAGAGCGGCCATAAATGGAGTGTGTGCTGATCATGTGACCCCCCTGACTCCTTCTTTTCCTGTGACATCATCACAGGTCCTGTAGGCACAGAGCGGCCATATATGGGGTATGTGCTGATCATGTGACCCCCTTGACTCCTCCTTTTCCTATGACATCATCACAGGTCCTGTAGGCACAGAGCGGCCATATATGGGGTATGTGCTGATCATGTGACCCCCTTGACTCCTCCTTTTCCTGTGACATCATCACAGGTCCTGTAGGCACAGAGCAGCCATATATGGGTTGTGTGCTGATCATGTGATTCCTAACTCTTCCTTTTCCTGTGACATTATCACAGGTCCTGTAGGCACAGAGCAGCCATATATGAAGTGTGTGCTGATCATGTGACCCCGCTGACTCCTCCTTTTCCTGTGACATCATTACGGGTCCTGAAGGCACAGAGCAGCCATATATGGAGTGTGTGCTGATCATGTGACCCCGCTGACTCCTCCTTTTCCTGTGACATCATCACAGGTCCTGTAGGCACAGAGCGGCCATATATGGGGTATGTGCTGATCATGTGACCCCCCCTGACTCCTTCTTTTCCTGTGACATCATCACAGGTCCTGTAGGCACAGAGCGGCCATATATGGGGTATGTGCTGATCATGTGACCCCCTTGACTCCTCCTTTTCCTGTGACATCATCACAGGTCCTGTAGGCACAGAGCGGCCATATATGGGTTGTGTGCTGATCATGTGACCCTCCTGACTCCTCCTTTTCCTATGACATTGTAGCGACCGGTGGTAAGGCCGCGGGTGTGTGTGTATGATCTTTCTCAACAGAATCCCCATACTCAGGTTTAACCGATAATAACATTTCTTTACTGTAAAACATATTTATCTCACAGTCAACCGAACTATATGCACACTTGTATATATTAGAGTCTCTGGATCTTCACTTCTTCCGGGTACGCAGCAAGAAAAGAAAACACAACAATGAAGGTACCTTTCCCTAACTTTCCCTAAAGTCACGTACCAGTCTTATCACAGAAGAAGATGTCGCTCCCACGTAGCAGGCCTGGGGATCTCTTCACTCTTCTTCTTTGGTCTCCTTCTGCAGGTAACAGTCTGTCTCTCCCAGTCTCAGGGCACACAGGACAACAGCAGAAGGGAGATCACAGCAGCACAAATGGCTCCCTTATGTCGGTCACGGCCCCTGCACAAGCACTCCGGGTGCTCGGCGGGCAAGGTTTTGCAGAGCGGCCAGAGTCACAGCACCAAAGTCCAGTGGCCCAGGATCAGTCACAGGGGCTTCTGCGGGGTGATTTCTCCGGCAAGGTGTTGCAAAGTAGCCCTCTTTCAACACACATCCACAGGCAGATGTTCTCTTGTTCAACTCTGTGTCTGTACTACTCTCCCGCCCTCTCTCCTCCTCAGCACATGGCTGTTGGGGGAGGG